>OX451215.1:140010418-140354614 GCA_949628195.1 Phasia obesa | reverse complement strand
TAAGTATTTTTTATTTTCATTTCATTATGCGTTAAAAAAAAAACTAATTTATTCAGCTTATTATTTGGATCCTAAGCAAGTTGATTGGTAATAAGTTGTTTCGCTTGTTGTTTTTTTCAAATGTTTGTGGAAGAAATACTCTTAGCATTTATGTAGATATTCTTATATTGAGGGTGTTGTAGCTCAAGTGGTTAGCACGTTTACTACTAAAACAATGATCACAAGTTCAATACTCAGCCGTGCCAACATGAAATGAAGTTTTCTGATAATAATAATTCTCATTATAATAATGCAGCGCCATCCTTTGCCAATATAACACGTTGTCGTATATCAAAGTAAAAAAGTTAAAATAATTATAAATTGGAACTGTTTACGTCTGAACAATGAAGATTATCCAACCCTGTTTCATGGTTGAGAGTGATGCCAAAGTTAGTGGAGTTTTTTTGACGTCTATCTTCAATTGCCGCTTATTCTTCAACCTGGTTTTTTATACTTTTTTATCGTAGTGGAAGTCGCGCCTTTAGAATTAATTAAATTGTATTTTTCGAATAATAATTTGCGCCATATCGTTGGCCGAATTTGATTAGCATTCTACATTTCTTTGCGCCATATCGTTGGCGTTAGTTTTAAATTGCAATTGTTTCAAGTTCGTTTTTTTGATCGAATCAAGTTCGTTGTTGTTCGCGCCTATACAAATTTGTTTTATTGTTTTGAATTTTGCTTATAGCCCATTCAGGCTGCCACGAAATTAAGTAATTTCGAGCTGAAATTACGAACGAAATCTAAAGTGTTCATACTGGGTTTTTGACATTTGAGTTAATTTCGCAAACATTTGAGTTAAATTCTTTCGCATTCGTTTTTGCACAACACTTTGTTATTAATTTAAAATATACACGAACATTAAATACAACACTATAACAAAATTAATGTACAATTATGAATACATTTCTATTATTTGATTTAACTTTTTAATTATTTCTGACAAAGCTCACTTTCAAGGTTGTAAATATGGTCAATGGCTGCAAAAAAAGTAGCTTTTTCTACAAAACCAGCGTTGTCTATCGTAATTTCAAGTTAATTTCGACGAAATTAAGTAGAATGAGTTAATTTGGGCAATTCTAAAATGTATGCGAAATTACGTAATTTCAAGTTGATTTCGGCCGAAATCACGAAATGACTTAATTTCGTGTCAGCCTGAACGGGCTATTAAATTGTAATTACATTGTAATTCTGTTTTATATCAAATTATCTTTTAAAAATATTGTAAACCAATAAACTAAAGGAAAGTTTAATTGTAACTTTTCTTTCTTTTTGATTGAAAAAACTAAACTTTTGTGTTCTCTTTTTATTGCCAAAGTTTTTTGTGCTTAGTGCTTGTGGTTCCAACTCAGGTGAAGGCATCCGTTTAGAAGCTATCGACACAACCCCACATTTTTAGGAACAATTCACCTAAATAATTAACACCAAAAGGGCGTGTTAAATAACATACTGTTCTAGAAATAAGTATGTTGCGATGCCATCATAGCTGCCAGGTTCTTAAAAGTAATATCGTCATATTTTTGGAAAAAAAACATCGTCACTATCGTCATTATCGTTTGCGGTTTGAACGTTGAAGCCTAAGGAACGTGTTTTTAAAATTATCACATCTGTTTGTTTATATTTTCATTATGGATGCACCACCTAAAACTTTGTGTGCGAAGTGTTTTAAATCACAAAACTTTATATCTTTTGTACAAAAATGAATGATAAACAAGTTGATTTATTTAAAGAAAATATAAATTTGGTTTTTAATTGTAATGATTGTCTTTCTGCTTCAGCTGAAATGATTTCTCTTATTTCCTCTTTATCGACTGAGTTAAGAGAATTAAAAGGTACATTTATTCATCAATAAGTGTGGATGTGCAAGAATTAAAAACTGAGGTCAATAAACTTTTAGTAAATGTGGATTTTGTAAAAAATAACATAAACAAATGCACTATAAATAAATCAGATGCTTATACTCATAATGTCGAAAGTGGAAACAATGATGATTAAAGGTCAAATTTTGTTCCTGGTACTTCAAACATTTGTAATGAAGATCGTCTCAAACCATACTATTTCAATCAAGTATGAGAATGTGCTACGAAACCTTTGCCAGCATCACGACGATTTACCGACCGTCTAGCTCATACTCGGACTCTCAATGGGTATGAATATATCCCATCAGCGTGGCCTTAGGTTCCTTACAATAAATAAAAAAAAACTTTTCTGTTACCACCTAAAAACAAAACACACATTTTGAAGAGGGAGCCAGCTGAACGCTCCGCTTGACCACCCTTCCATGGCCATTTTGATATCCACCGCATACTAATAATGACCCCTATAATTTGTTTATTTTGTCACTCACCACATTTCTTTAATTCGTCACTCCTATATCTATAATAAATTTACCCAGACATTATTACCCACAACTTTCAATATACAAGCACTTTATTATTATTATTATTTTCTGGTGAAGACTTGAAATTCTTTTAAATTCGGTTCAATTTGTGTGAATTAGTGGAACATTTTTCAAATAAAGGGTAAGTACATATGTATGTTTCTTTGACTTGGTGGGCGTTATTTAATTCAGTATAGACGAAAAATTATGAAGAAGCGGAGTTTTATTATAATGGTTTTGACTTGAAACTTACTGTTGCAGATGTCAGATGTTCCAGATAAACGGGGTTCTGCCATTTTAATTTCACCAATAACAAGTGATTATGAAGATCTGACAAAAATCACAAACGCAGAAGTCTAATTGGTTTGCAGGGAAAAACAAAAAATTGAGAGAGTCTGGTAAAAGATATATGAGTAAACGAAAAAAGAAACATGGGATTATGAAGTGCCGAAAAAACCAAAAATAATTAAACAAAGGTGCACCTGCAGACAAACAGAACGTGGTACTTTTAAGTGTGGGACTTTTACAGAAGATGACAGAAAATATATTTTTAAAAACTTTTGGGAAATGAACTGGAAAGAAAAAAAAAAAATATGATCAAGGGTCTAGGAGACATCAGTCCTTCATATATTATCTAAATAAACACGACAATCGAAGGAAAGTATGCAGAACTATGTTTCTTAATACCCTCGGTATTGGAAGATGCTTTATTGGAAAAATGAACAAATACTTTCTGAAGACTATAGTAGTTCTGTCGTAGCCGCCCGTCGTTCTGTTACCCAAAAAGTTTCCTCTACTCGCTACGCTAAGGATCGCGAAGAGCTAAATCTATTCTTGGATTCTTTGCCTACTATGGAGTCCCATTACTGTCGCGCCACATCCGCAAAAAAATATTTACAACCAGAGTGGCAAACAAAAATGTCCCTTTACCAGTGTTTGAGGACTGCCTGATTTGACAATCCAAAATTTGTCTAATATGTTATTGAGACAAATTTATAGCTCAACGGTCCGAATTTTTTTGTCTTTTATTTATTTTTATTTTTATTAATTTGCCACTGCACTTAATATTGTTCTACTGTTTGGTATTTCTCTATTTAATATTTTATCCCGCACTACCGAAATCTTCCATAAAATAAAACAAGCAAGTTCATCGATTGCAAATTAAACTTCAACTGCCTTTTATTTTTATTTTCTAAAATATGTAATTTTTTCAAAATAAATAGGTACAAGTAAAGATAAGTAGAAAAAATATTTAGCAGCCAGAATTAGCGGTTTTCTTCCAAATATAAAAAATATAAGTAATAAATATGTAAATAAATATACATGTTTGTTAATCTGTCCCTATGATCGCGATGCTGACCGTATGTATGTACAATTGTGTATTATCATACGTACATATATGTATGTACATAGGTTTGTGTAATTTGAAATTTAAAGACGGTAGCAGCGGCAGTAAATGTAACAACAAATAAGAACATTCAGGGTATTCACAGATTACAATTATACGACAAATAATTACATATATTTAAATTAAGAGACAAATAATTAGATGATTAGAGACAAACATTTATGGTGACTTAACATGCCGGGCCCCATTGAAACCCCTGGTTTCAATCAATAGGTAAAATTGCGAGAATGGGACGACGAAGAGTGTTGGTAGAAGTTTTCACATCGGCAACTCGAGCGTAACCATCTGCACCTGGGACAATATTTATGACACGACCAATAACCCACTTCATCGGATGAACGTTCTCTTCGTGCACTACAACCATATCGTTGACTTTGAGGTTTTGTTGGGGTTTTTGCAATGGAAAACGTTGTTGCAATTGAGCCAAATATTCTTTATGCCATCTGTCCCAAAAATGAGCCTTCACAGCTGTGACTCTTTGCCAATGTTGAATACTGGAGATTTCAGAATTAAAGTTGATTCTTTCTGGGATGTGTTTTAAGGGACAACCAATCAGTAGATGACCGGGAGTAAGCGCGTTTAAATCATTAGGATCTGATGATGTGGGTGAAATTGGACGAAATTGGCGTTTAAATCATTAGGATCTGATGATGTGGGTGAAATTGGACGAAATTGGCGTTTAAATCATTAGGATCTGATGATGTGGGTGAAATTGGACGAGAGTTCATTACTGCCTCAATTTCAACTAAAGCTGTCATCAATTCTTCGAATGTTAGTTTGGCATTCGAAAGCGTTCGGAACAAATGGCCTTTGGCGGTTTTAACAGCCGCCTCCCACAGTCCTCCAAAGTGTGGGGCGCGAAGAGGGATAAAGCTGTACTCTATTAAGTTTGCGGCTGCATATGCAGTGACTTCTGTTTTCATTGACTCTTTATGCAAATTCTGATAGAATTTCTTTAATTTTGACTGTGAGCCAACAAAATTTGTTGCGTTGTCGCAAAATATTTTTGAAGGTAGCCCTCTACGGCCAACAAAACGATTTAAGGCTGCTATGAAAGCATCACTGGACAGGTCTGAGACAGCCTCTAGGTGTACAGCTTTTGATGAAAAGCAAATGAATACGGCTACATACGACTTATATGGACTCTTCCCTCGAATGCGTAAATAAGTTGGTATTGGGCCAGCAAAGTCGACTCCAACAATTTGAAATGGACGAGAGCTAGAAACACGTTCCTTAGGTAGATTTCCCAGCACTTGCGTAACTAGCTTAGGTTTATACCGGGTACAATGAATGCACTGATGGACAATTTGTCTGGTAAGAGACCTGCAGTTAATTATCCAAAACTGCTGTTGAATAAGGCACACTAGAGCTCGTGGACTAGCGTGAAAATTGTTGCGATGAACATGTGTAACCATTGTTTTAACAAATGGATCAGATTTCGGTAGAAGAAGGGGAAACTTTATTTGTTCTGGAAGATTTGAATTTTGTAATCGACCACCAACACGTATTAATAGAACTCCTGAAACGTCTTCTATAAAAGGGGCCAGAGATGCTAGCTGATCAGAAACAGAACCAGATTTTTGTATTTGATGAAATTCTTCAGCGAAGTATTTTTGTTGTAGAACCCAAACAATTCTGTGAAGAGTATAAATGTACTCATCTGGGGATATGATCGTATACTTGGGCCTTGGTTTTGACTGAAGACGAAGTACGTAGGACATAACCCTTAAGCATTTTAAATAGCTACCAAATTTATGTATGACCTTCAGCATGTATGGCAGCTCATGAATGTTCGTAACAAGCGCAGATTTCCTTTTTTTGAGCAGCATTGTTTCTTCGCTTAGAGTCATATTGTTGTCAACGGGCCAATCAGAATGGGATTTTTGTAGAAATGTTGGACCATAGAACCAGTTTGAGTCACACATTTCGGATACAATACAACCTCTGGATACTAAATCGGCAGGATTTTGATCGGTAGGAACGTAACGCCATGAGACACCAGGACTGAGATCTTGTATTTCGGCTACATGATTCCCGACAAAAGTTGAAAGTGAAGACGAGTGAGTACTAATCCAATGTAGGGTTATTTGTGAATCACACGAGAAGTATACGCTTGAAATATCATACTTAAAGTGCTGTTTAAGTTGATCCCAAAGCTTAGCAAGTAAATGTGCGCCGCACAGCTCCAGTCGTGGCAATGTACTTGTTTTTAACGGTGCCACGCGAGATTTAGACGTCAGCAGTTTTACAGAAACATTTCCTTTTGAGTCTCTACAAACGAAATTGAGGCAGCAACCATGGACCTCAAGTATTGTTGTATTTGGTATTCTAACAAAACGGGCGATTTTTAATTGGGGTAGATTATGAAAATCTTCTAGAATATTATTCCATACCGTGTCAACTTCTTGTGGAACAGATTCATCCCAGTCACATTTGATGAGCCAAAGTTTCTGTAGAAGAATTTTTGTTTTTATAGTACGGGGGCTTATAAGACCCATAGGATCAAACAGCGTTGAAGTTAGAGACAAGATGGAACGTTTTGTATTTTTCGTGTAAGTTTTTTTAGGACGAAATTCAAAGCGAAATGTGTCATCTGAAGGATACCAAGAAATTCCCAGTGTAGTTGTGACGTCATCGTCAATTCGCACCTCTTTAGAGCCATGATTGGTTAAATTAAGTTCTGGGCAATTGCTGTGCCATTTGGATAAAGAAAAATTTGAATGAGTCAAAATATCTGTTACCTGACGGTTCATGAGCTGCAATGTGCGTAGGTCATCTGCGCCAGTTATCATGTTGTCCACATAAAAATTAGTCGTAATGACTGCCTTTCCGACTTCATGTGGCTTAGGGTACCGTTCTGCCGCATAATGTAGGCTGCGAATAGCAAGATATGGTGCTGATGCTGTACCGCATGTTGCGGTGTTGAGAACGTAAGTTTTTAGAGGCTTCGAGTTGTCGTCACGCCACAAGATGAGCTGCAAATTTCTCTCTTTCTGGGTGTACTAAAACCTGCCTGTACATTTTAACGATGTCAGCAGTCAGACCATATTGATGACATCTGAACCGGAGCAGAGTTACCAGTAATGTATTTTGTATAGTTGGCCCTACCATCATGATGTCGCTGAGTGAAAGCTGGGATGATGATCGGCACGATGCATCAAAAACCACGCGAAGTTTTGTTGAGACACTTTCCGGCCTTAAAACGCAATGGTGGGGTATATAGTAGTGTGGTTGAGCCACGGGTGAACTAAGTGGAGTCATGTGGTCCATCTCCTCGTACTCCTTCATGAACTGCTTATATTGTTCTTTTATTTGGGGGTTGTTATTTAATTTCCTCTCTATGGACCAAAATCGACGTTCTGCGATATCTCTAGAATCGCCGAGAAAAATAGTTCTGCACCTAGGAGCAAGTCTATGCCCCTTCAACGCACTGTGGTCAATATTTTGAGATAGCGGCCAAAACTCCTTTTGGTTTTTGTTCTCCGATTTTAAAGTTATTAGACTCATATGAAAGTAGACAGTAGTAAATCTCGGGAGCCAAAAAATTAGAACTCTATTTCAACTATTTCACTAAGAACAGAGTGGTCCAAAATGGGCTTTTTCAGAATTTCGTAATTTTTAAAGTTTAAATGATCTAACTTTTTTGTTTTTCAAGATTTTGGGACGAAATAAATTTTGTGTTTTAACTTAACTTATTTTCTATAAATAAATTGAAGCTCTACTGTTTTCAGAACAATTTAAATATTTTTTTTTTAAAAAGGTAAAATTTCTCGGAAATTTGCTACTTCATAGAGCACAACTCCTGTGAGTCAAGCTGAGTCAAAACACAAATTTACTATTTTGTAGTCCTAACTCTCCCCTACATTCCTATATATATATGTCCATGCATCAGGACTGCACTTTTAGAGCTACAGCAATTTTTCTGACCCAAGGTAAGATATTCGGTACAAATGCACGTCATATTTTTTGAGAAGTTATTTGTAAGTGAAAGTGGCTATTATGCATATATTTTGATGAAATTTTGTACAAGAATTCTTATTGACCCAAAAAAAAAATAATTCTGTTGAAATTAGGCCCATATTTGGACCTAGTCCACATACAAGGGTGTATCAAAATTTTGACAAAAATGACAATAGAACTCTCAAATTATGTGGTATCTGGCAATTCATTTGGAAAAGGTAAAAAATGATTTTATTGCCATCTAATATTACACAACTTAAATACATGAAAATTGCAAATAAATTTAAAACCAATGGAAATAACTGGTAAAACCAAGTACCTGTTATATTATGTTTCAAAGAGGTAAAAAGATCATGTTGAAACTTCGAGCAATAGTATATTAATCCATGCATTCATTTTTTTTCTTCATTATTGTTTAAACAATGGCTAAATTCAGTTATAGTGTTCTATCTGATATATATTTTGAACGGAAAGATGAAAACGACATTATTTTACATATAATGAATAATCCATTCTTCAAAATATTTTACTAACGCAATCAAGAATGGCTAAGAAATAAACTTATTTTTAAAAAGCCATCAGTAACTACCACGGAAACTGGTAAAGGTGGTCGACCAGCAAAGCCAATTGATAATTGTAGTGAAAGATCACGAAGACGCAAGCTTAAACATATCAATGAAGAAGTTTCTTGTAGCATCATAAAGGATTCATTTCTGCATCAAATTCAACCATCGAAAACTAAAAAGAGTAAAATTGCTATCATTAAAAAAATAGTGGAAGCAAGCCCCAGACGCGCAAAAAGGATTTTAGAAAGTATGCCGACACCAACTGAAGAAAATAAATTTACTCCAGAAGAAACATTTGCACTATTTTTGGATTTGAAAATGACTAAAAACCAATATACAGAATTGCGGAAGCGAACCAATGAAAAAAATTGTGGAATTTTTCCATCATATCGAGATATAGTTTCTGCCAAAAAAGATTGCTTACCTTCACCAACTGCTATTAGCGTAACTTCAAGTTCAGCAGAAATTAAATTGCAGGATCTTCTGGAACACACTGCAGAACGATTATTAAAGACATTTGATGCTGACTATTTAAAGAAGTTTAAAAATTGCAGCATGACTTTAATTTCTAAATGGGGATGTGATGGGTCCTCTGGCCAGAAACAATACAAACAATGTAATGCGGAAAATTCATCAGATGCCAATTTATTCATGATTTCTTTCGTTCCATTACGTTTAACAAAAACTTATATTGGTTCAGAGCCGTCAACTAGTAGAGCTGCAGAGATAGATGTATGGAAGAATGAAATTCCCTCGTCAACAAAATTTTGTAGACCAATAAAGTTTGCTTACAAAAAAGAAACTAAAGATGTCATAACTGAAGAAGTTGGCAAAATAACAGATGAAATTAAAGAACTTCAACCAGTGATATTTGAATTTAATGACCGATGCATCGAAGTTAACTTTAAAATGTCACTTACAATGATCGATGGAAAAGTTGCACAAGCTTTAACCCAAACAAAGTCTTCGTCAAGCTGCACCATATGCCAAAAAACATCAAGTCAATTGAGCCAACCACCAAAACAAGACGATAGTTTTAAAGAAGCATATGAATTTGGAATGTCACCTCTTCATGCTAGAATTCGTTTTATGGAGCATATTCTTAAATTGGAATACGATTTGGAATTTGGCCCGTTAGGCGTAACAGTGAGAAAAAACAAAGAAAATTTGGAAAAAAGAAAGCAAAAAAAAAGATATTCAAGAAAAATACCGTGAGATAGGCCTTATAATTGACCAGCCAAAGCAAGGAGAAGGAAATTCTAATGATGCAAAAAAATTTGGTCAGTATGCTAATAAGACAGCAACCCTTTATAACCAAAAATATTCTTGGAGACATATGCCAACCACAGTTCACAAAATTTTGTTCAATGGGGAACAAATAATTTAGCACAATATGCTTCCAATTTGAGATCTCTCAGAAGAAGCGCAAGAAAAAAGAAACAAAGACTACAGATTCTTTCGCGAGCACAATACAAGAAAAATTTCCAGATATAGTACTAATGAAGATCTTATTAATATTTTGTTGTGCACATCAGACCCATATATCAACCTCACTAGAGTTAGATGAAGAAGCTAAACAACTACTGCAAAATGAAAATCAAAGCTATTTGGAAGAAATTTTTACTAATATTCTTTAATTAATACTAGTTTAAAGATTATAATTTGTTTCTAATTTTAGTATAAATTTTTATAAATACATTTAAATAAAATATATGTGCACTTTAAATCAATAGTAAAAGTTTACTTAAAATTTTATCGATGTTGTGTTGTGTATATAATATATCCAAATGGTATTGATATTGTTGGGAATTTCAGTGTTATTTTTCAGTTTAATCCTCACAAGAATTAGCTTTCTTCCAAAAAAACCAACCTTTGGCCCCTGTGAATATTGAGACTAAATAAATGTCAGGGGCCAAATTGGCATTTTCTGACCCAAATTAAGTTTAGGAATAATAAATAAGTATTGGTTGAAGAAAATAAGAAATTATAAAAAAATACCTATTTAAAATGTCAAAATATTCAACTTTTACATGGAAACTCAACAAAAAATTAAAATGCATTTTTAACTCCACATTACTTACGTTGCTATCAGTAATTTTTACGTTTGAACACAAAAATTGAAGCTTAAAGTCCCTCCTATTGAACAAAAGAAATTGCGTAAAAAATACCAATCCGGTCAAAAGTTATAGAGTTTTGACCGCTATCTCGCGAAATTGACCACTGTGCGACGATGAAATTCGGGATCTGCTAGATCTATGTTAGAAGGCAGGTTGAAATCGCGAAGAGACATATTCTCATCAGGATGGTAGCCAGTAATATTACGTGAGATTAAAAATTCAAGAGACAATTCAAAATTATTTAATCTGGATCTTATGGTGGTCTGAGTTGAATATGGTACCTTGAGACCACATGAGCCAATTCCCACAACATCTACTGAATTTTTCGATTTTTTTAAATTTAATGTATTAGAAATGTAATCACTTATAAAATTTACTTGAGAGCATGAATCCAAAAGTGCTCTCGCCAAATAGTACTTTCCTTCAGAGTCACGAACTAATACCAATGCAGTTGCCAAAATTACCTTGCTCTTCATATGCGCAGAATTTTCTTGAAAGGTTCCATGAGCGGCTACAGAACTTCCTGAGGGACCATCTTCATTAGGTTGCTTATGTAGAAGCGAGTGATGACGTTGTTTGCAGAAACGACATGAATAGCGAGAGGTACATTGAGAATCATTATGTCCCTTTGATAAACAGTTGAGACAAAGATTTTGTTGTTTAGCCTGGTCAATGCGTTGATCTACAGGCAAAACTATGAAACGATGACATGTTATAATGTAGTGACCCTGTTTTGAGCAATGATTGCAAGACGGTTGAGTCACATTTTTTGTCGCAAATGAATGCTGTTTATTATGAGAATCATTATGCGATTGATTCTTTGAGCTTGAAGAAGATTGTTCTTTGTTGGCCCTTTTACACTGTGCATCCAGTTGTTAACAACGCCTATCCAACATTGCGCAGCAGTCCGCCCAAGAAGGCAATTTCGTATAGTCAATGAACTCATCCCATCTTTGTTTCGTTTGGTAGTCAACCTTGGTCATAGCCAGATGGATTATGAATGCGTCACAGATCTCCTGGTAAGAGCCAAGTGATTTCAATGAACTATAAAGAGCTGAAATTGTATCCACAATATTTCTTAGTTGGTTCGGAACTGGTTTGGAAGACTTCGAGATATCAAACATTGAGGTAACAGTTTCCAAAAAGATCAGTGTATTGTTGTTGTATCTCTCCTTGAGCCTGTTGAGCGCCTTAGGATAGTTCTCGTCTGTTACTTGAAATGCCTTGATAGTTGCAAGAGCTTCCCCACTAATGCAGGATAACAAATGGTTAAAATTCTCAGAGACAGATATTGTTTGATCGTTGTGAACCAGATTGTTGAAAGTATTTATAAAATTTTTATACTCCAAATACTTGCCATCGAATTTGGGTAGCTTGAGGTTTGGTAGACGATTGGATGCGACATGAGGCACAAAAAATGACTGTTCCTGTAGACTCTGACGCCTTTCCTTACCCATCTGTGTAAGTATGAGACTTTTCGGTCTATTCGTCTATTTCGGTTCTACCAGTTTCTTCGGGTGACAAACGTTCGATTTGATTTTGACAATAAATTGCTTGCTTGTAATATGACTCAATGATACCTAACCTGCATTCAAGTTCAGTGTGAGACAAACTATCAGGGCCTTCTACAATCTTCTTTATTCGGGTGATACTTCCTTTGGATGATGCACGTACGGTTTTTAACTCTTCCAGAGTCATGCCTTTTTGAGAGCCGCCTTCATTCATCTTGAAATATTCTCCTTTTCACAGAATTTGTGTAATAAATACCTGAAGTGCACTTTAATATAACTGCCACAAATTGAGAACACCTAATTTTGTAGGTGTCCTGTCACGGTCGCCAATGTTTGAGGACTGCCTGATTTGACAATCCAAAATTTGTCTAATATGTTATTGAGACAAATTTATAGCTCAACGGTCCGAATTGAGCTTTTGTCTTTTATTTACATATGTATTTTTATTTTTATTAATTTGCCACTGCACTTAATATTGTTCTACTGTTTAATATTTCTCTATTTAATATTTTATCCCGCACTACCGAAATCTTCCATAAAATAAAACAAACAAGTTCATCGATTGCAAATTAAACTTCACCTTCCTTTTATTTTTATTTTCTAAAATATGTAATATTTTCAAAATAAATAGGTACAAGTAAAGATATGTAAGTAGAAAAAATATTTAGCAGCCAGAATTAGCGGTTTTCTTCCAAATATAAAAAATATAAGTAATAAATATGTAAATAAATATACATGTTTGTTAATCTGTCCCTATGATCGCGATGCTGACCGTATGTATGTACAATTGTGTATTATCATACGTACATATATGTATGTACATAGGTTTGTGTAATTTGAAATTTAAAGACGGTATCAGCGGCAGTAAATGTAACAAAAAATAAGAACATTCAGGGTATTCACAGATTACAATTATACGACAAATAATTACATATATTTAAATTAAGAGACAAATAATTAGATGATTAGAGACAAACATTTATGGTGACTTAACAACCAGTTTTATAAAAAGGATTGGTGCAAAAGTCGTAATGTGCGGAGTCTTTCTATTGCTGCATTTTGTAATGCTTTTGACGCAAAAAATTTGGTTTTATACATTCCAAAAAAGGACCAATGCGAAAAATGTTAATTGTTTAAAGTACGAAATTTAGCGGAAAAAGAATATTTAGAGCACCAACAGAAAAAGGAAGAGGCTAGGAGAGAAAAAGAAAGAGACAAAAGTGATAAAATGTCGTAATTACTGTTGAACCCCTGGGGGTTCCAATTGTCACTGCAGGAATGGCAAATGCTTTGACTCGGTTCACTCGGGGAAAAAAGGGGCACCAGACGCTAGGGTTCCTAGAGCCTAAATCTGGAAGAAAAGGTCTGTGTGTTAAAACATACGGGTCCTCTTCGAGGCCCGACCAGTGCCCAAAGGACTGGTACCACGGGAATCGGTGGCCACACAGAGAGCCTATCCTCTCTGCGACCGGTTATTGGTGAGGTCCCCTTCGGGGGTACACGTGGTGGTTGTGGTTTAAGATCGATTTATTTAGGTAAGGTGCAAGGTCGATCAAGTGTGCTGTTGCACTCTCAACAGACGGAGTTTGGATAGTTTCTAAACCCCTAAGCAAGAGGTTATAATGTGGATCTAGGCTTGCCTTGGAAAGGCTTGCCATATTATATAAATTGCTACTCATTGTGACTGTATCACACACAAAAAGCGATTGGTGGCAATCGTAAAGTGTTGTTATACTACACAATGGGAGCGCTAGTCTACGCCTAAGGTAAGACCACCGTGAGGTTAGGCCGAGTAGGCAGGTACTCACGTTAATCTCGTTCCACAATTTACTCTTGATATGCAAGCAGTTCTGATGGCTCCTAAGTCAAAAATTAGTAGTTTGTATTATAGAACAAAATTACAGGTACATAATTTAACATTTTACAATTTAAAAGATAGAAACGGATACTGTTTCTTATGGAACGAAACTGAAGGAGGGCTAGGCTCCGCGAGCATATGGGTGAATTTAATTGAAAAGGTTGTATTGCCGAAAGTGGATTCCTCGGAGACACCTCAAATAATATTTTACAGTGATGGATGTAATTATCAGGGGGGTTACTCTCTATTGCGATGCGAAATCAAATTCGATGCGAAAGGTAAATGCGTTAAAAGTATAATTTCGTACTCTGTAACTCTTTCGCAAACACTTTTGCGATTTTTGTTTTAATGTATGCAACACTGACTAACATTGATATTATGAACTGTCAAAATAAGAAAAATAAATTACATTTCAAAACAAACTTTTTTTTTGTTTTTGTGAGTTATTTTATAAATATTATTAGTGCAAAATAAAACTGTGATGGATTCCTTAGCGATATGGATGACAGACGAAAACGAACCTGTTGCACGAATTACAAGAAGAATCCTAAGAAGTAGGTGCGATATACTCTCATTAAGTGACCGCAAGTAAGAATCAAATAATTTGTCGTGGAAAATGTTGTAAAGAATTTGTTTTTTTTTAGTTTTGTACAAAATTTTCGTCTTAATAAAGACGCGTTTGTTTATGTTTTAAATAGTATACAACATGAGCTGAAAGTTGCAAGGCGATCGACATCGATTCCAAATATGATAAAATTAGGCGCTGCATTAAAATTATTGGGACAAGGCGGATACCAACACCAAATTGGGCAGGACCATTTTTTAGGGTTATCTCAACAATCAATGTCTCGTTGCTTAATAGAAGTCTGCACGGCGATTGAGAAAATACTGTGTGAAAAGCATATAAGTTTTGATATGTCCTCGGAAAAAGAGCAAGACTCAAAACGAGCCTTTTACCACACATGTGGCATTCCTGGCGTCATTGGAGCAGTGGATGGATTCAGGTTATCCTTTGGAACCCTGGCTGCTAACCCCATATAGAAACGCCAGAGAAAACTCTGCCGAATCATACTTTAATGACAAATAGCAAAGGGCGATCCATAATTGAAAGAGTTTTTGGTGTTTTAAAGAGTAGATTTCGGTGTCTATTAGCAGCTAGGGAATTACACTATTCACCAGAAAGAGTCGTTCAAATAATGAATGTTTGCTGTGCTCTTCATAATATTTGTTTGGACTTCAACGCACCACTATTCGCGGTACCTGAAAGGGACATCTCTGGCGAAATTGAGTTTGCAGTTCATGACAATGAGGTCAATAATGTACATTTGCATATTGCGACACAAATACGCAATGAAATTAAAAACAATTTTAGTTTGAGATCATAAAATTCGATTTTATTTACTTTTATATTAAATATTATTTTAAAAATAAAAATGGCACTTCTTTGGCATAAAAAATGTTTACATAAGTGTGTACATATTTTTTTTAATTGTATAGATATGTACGTGTAAGTAAATTATAATGTTAAAAATTAAAAAACAAAACAAGGCACTTCATGAGCACAACAAAAGATCTTATCATAAAAAAAATTATAAAGGCATAAATATTTATGTACATTATCACATCCTTATTCCTTTTTCAGTCTCCAATTTTAACATCTTTCTCATTAATTCTACTTTTTCTAGCTTGATTTTTTGATTTTGAATATTGCTCTCTTTTTTAAATTTAAATTTTTCCTTGCTAAGTGCAAGCTTTTCTTTTTTTAGTTCGTGTGATTTCCGAGCATACCTCGCTAAGTCTTTTATATCGTTCCGTATCTCCTTAAGTACTATTACCGAATCATTTTGATATAATGCTTGATTTTGAACCTGTGTTTTAAGAAGATTCTCCCGGTCATTTGTCGCTGATAGTCTCTTTCGTTTAGCGGTGAGAAAGACTTCATTAAGTTTTTGATTTTTATTTTGCGGCGAATCCAAAATTTCCTCCGGACAATCACTGCTCACTAACGTTACATTGCTAGTATTACAACCGCTTGTACCAAAGCAAGACGTCGTTGGTAGGCCGCTTACAGCTTCTTCCATATGAAGAAGATTACTAATTTCTTCCTCAATGGAAGAAAGTGGGCAAAATTGTGATGGACCACCACCCGTACCACTTATGCTCAATTTATTTTTACGCATCTTTAGCTTAGTGTGGTTCTTCAAATCGGACCAAACCTATGTACATAAATATGTGTGCACATACATAAGTATGTATACATTATTAGCTTAATAATGAGCATATGTACATATGTATATAAATAACACCATTGCCCTTACCTTTTTCCAACCTGCTATATCCCTTACAGGTGGTCCATTGGCGTTTAGGTTATCGGACAATTTTGTCCACAAGTTATTTGTGGTTTGTTTTGCATTTGCTGCCTGCAAATGCCCCTTCGCCAAATCACTATGCTGCACCATGAATTCAACTAGAATTTCAAATTGCCGCTGGTTTGTCAACCGTTTCTTTACTTTCTCCCTAAAAATAACAAATTAAATATCAAAAGTAAAAAATTTTAAGTATGTACTTACATGCTTTTCTTCCTTTGCGTTTGCTCTTTTGTTGTCGCAAGTATTTGTGTGTATAAAATATTTTTGACATGCGCTAACGTATTACAGAGTGCGGTGCTACCAGACTTGCGAAAGAGAAAAATAATAGATGCGAAAGCCAAACGTACAATCGCATTAAAGAGTATCAATTATTCATTTTCGCTCAGATTTTCTTACGCATCGTAATACAGAGTAACCCCCCAGAATAGAAATTGTGTGATGTCTAATGCTTTGTTATCTACGGCCATAAACCACAAAAAATTATTTTTGAGCAAAAGTTTCTAAAAGTAGGCCATACTCAAATGGAAGCTGACTGTATTCATTCCACCATCGAGCGGGCACTAAAGAATAAAGACATTTATGTTCCTGCAGATTATGTTGAAGTCTGTAAATCAGCTAGGAAAAGACCAAAGCCATACAATGTAAATTACCCAAACTACTCGTTTTTCAAAAAATTTGATGCTGTGCAATTCTTAAAAAGTATCCGACTTGGGCGGGTGATGCGAAAGTCACTGATATTCGTGCATTACAATATAACCCACATGGTGAAATACTTTTTAAGTTAAGATATACTGAGGAGAGGCAAAAGTTGCATCAAAGAAAATCATCCCATATAGTTCCCAAATCCTTTTCTCAGCTTCCAAACCTCTACGAAAATCGAAGAAAGATCACTGTCAAAAAGTTTGAGGACTTACAACATTTGAAGAGATCACTTCTCGAAGATTACCGTTCCTTTTATGATAACTTACCTCATGCATAAATTTAAAAATACATAACAGTGAGCTTCATTAAAGAGCTACGTATTGTACTGTTAGCACTAGTTCTTTTGTTACTATTTTGTTTTCTTGAAAAGCATTTTTTTGTTAAATTCCACTTAGCTACAATTATTTTATTATTATTCTTAATTTTTAGTGTTATTACATGGATTTTTGTAATAAAACGTACTTTTGAAATTAAAAAAGAAAACCTGCTATATCCACCATAATATTTTAAATCGATGTAAGAAAAGCTGCTAAGTTACAAAATCGGTTATAACTCCGTAATTACCATATTTATTTTTATAGATTGATGTCATGGATGTTATAATACCATAAAATAAACCAACTATATTTTTGTTTTTCTTCTATAGTTGCAAATATGATATATAGGAAGTTTTTTGTCTCTCCTGTAAAATTTACTGAAAGGGAGTTAGCAGGTTTGCACGTTAAGACGACGATATGACATTTTAATTAAAATCTCAACTACAATCTATCGTTTCGGTTATAAAGTATTGCTTCTTTGTTTTCTATAACTTAAAATCAATAATCACTAAACTTATAGCTATAACACAAAAAAAAAACTATTTAACGAGTGATTTTTTAAGAGCTTGAGAACTTTTTTTTTAAATGCATAAAATTTGCAAAATCTCATCGGTTCTTTATTTGAAACGTTAGATTGGTCCATGACATTTACTTTTTGAAGATAATTTCATTTAAATGTTGACCGCGGCTGCGTCTTAGGTGGTCCATTCGGAAAGTCCAATTTTGGGCAACTTTTTCGAGCATTTCGGCCGGAATAGCCCGAATTTCTTCGGAAATGTTGTCTTCCAAAGCTGGAATAGTTGCTGGCTTATTTCTGTAGACTTTAGACTTGACGTAGCCCCACAAAAAATAGTCTAAAGGCGTCAAATCGCATGATCTTGGTGGCCAACTTACCGGTCCATTTCTTGAGATGAATTGTTCTCCGAAGTTTTCCCTCAAAATGGCCATAGAATCGCGAGCTGTGTGGCATGTAGCGCCATCTTGTTGAAACCACATGTCAACCAAGTTTAGTTGTTCCATTTTTGGCAACAAAAAGTTTGTTAGCATCGAACGATAGCGATCGCCATTCACCGTAACGTTGCGTCCAACAGCATCTTTGAAAAAATACGGTCCAATGATTCCACCAGCGTACAAACCACACCAAACAGTGCATTTTTCGGGATGCATGGGCAGTTCTTGAACGGCTTCTGGTTGCTCTTCACTCCAAATGCGGCAATTTTGCTTATTTACGTAGCCATTCAACCAGAAATTAGCCTCATCGCTGAACAAAATTTGTCACATTTGAACATTTCGAACCGAACACTGATTTTGGTAATAAAATTCAATGATTTGCAAGCGTTGCTCGTTAGTAAGTCTATTCATGATGAAATGTCAAAGCATACTGAGCATCTTTCTCTTTGGCACCATGTCTGAAATCTCACGTGATCTGTCAAATACTAATGCATGAAAATCCTAACCTCAAAAAAATCACCCATTACTATTTTTACTTAAAAAGAATCAATTTCCTCTTTGTTTTCTTTTTCTATTACCGTTTTTTCGTTTTTGTTTCCGGTTTTACTTTAATTTATCTTAACTAGATTTGAAGAAGCTCCCTAAAACCCTATATATATATATATATATATATATTTCATTCACAATAACCTCAAGCAAGGTCTACACCAAAAAAAAAAAAAAAACAACCGAATTAACTTATTTGGGATTTTCAAATAAAAATTTACAATTAACATAGAATAAGTACGTAACTAATACTGAGATAAAAGCAATAAATTTTTTTATTAGATAAAACAAAATACATACATAGGTATCTACACGCACGATTTTTTTTTGTCGAATTTAATAAAATCATAAAACGAGTAGTTAAATAATTATATGAAATTTTACGCTTTTTATACATATATATTTTTTTCTTTTTATATCTTGTGTCAATATTTGCTTCTCCTACTATCACAATTAGCATCCCCTTTTCTTCGGGATATTTTTTTGTATGTCAAATAAAAATGGCTGGTTACCTGTAGCTTTAGCGTTTCTCATTAATTTTCTTAAGGCCCACCCATCTCAATACTTAAAAACTGAAGAACTTTGCCGAGATGTGTTCTTTCTGCTATTGACATCAAACAAAAAATTAACACTGGCCCTGCACCAGACGCAGTTCGTTTTCACTATTTATATAATATATGTCACTTCGAAATATAATGACTTATAGCTACTCACGTTCTTCTTTTTTATTTCCTTAAAAAAAATAAGCTGGGAATATTTCTACATTTAGATGAGATGAATCCTAGCAATGATTCTTACCAACTTCCTGATTATCCTTTTTGTTTAATTATTGTACACACTTAGACACTCAATATATATTAAAAAGGCAGTTAAAAACTGTAGCTTCATCTACTTAAACCTTCGGCTGACACTTTCGTTATGATCTAATTGCATTTTTCTATAAGGAATTACAGCTTATCGCGCCTTTCTTCACCAAACATAAAAAATATAGCTGTCAAGTCCAAAATTCAATAAAACCCCCGAAAAATCTGTTCTTCTAACTATCATTTTCAGTACCTTACAATTGTTCCTCTTTGATACGTTCTAAAATAAAAACAACTTCCACAAAAAAAAAAAAAAACAGCGGCGGCTAGCGCAAAAACCTAGAACGGTTTTACCCACGGCATTATTAGTTCACTGATCTTAAATCCCAAACAGATTATCTAAAGGCCTATCAGCTGTTCATTTACTATTAAGCAAAACAAATATTTTTTTTTTTTCATAATTTATTTATTGTATCTTCAATATTTGTGAACTAACAATAATTACTCGTATCTTAAGTCTAAAATAAAATATTCTTTTTAAGTCCAGCCAGTGCTAGACAAAAATAATGTTTGTTTCACGGATTTTGAAATCATTTGCGGGTCATCCCTCTAATGTACGGCCAAGAAAAGCAGTATCTCTTCTTTTTAGTCGAATGTAACCAGGTTCATTCAGCATGTTACGCGCCAAAGGGTTTGGATGAGATTCAAGCCTCTTTAGATATGTGACTGCATGTTTCGCTATTTCTGCTTTAACTGATGGCATGTTTAGGTCTTTGTGGATGTTCGAATTTTTTATATACCAGGGAGCAGATGTAATAATACGTAAAATCTTATTTTGGCGCCTTTGAATTTTTTCCTCATTGCTAGCTGAGGCAGTGCCCCATAACTGAATCCCATAACACCAAATTGGTTTGAGGACCGACTTGTACAGTAGAAGTTTACAATCTAAGCTCATGGTGGAGTTTTTGCCAATAAGCCAATTTAGTTGTACTGCTTTTAGTTTCATTTGTGTTAACTTGAAGTCAATGTGGCTTTTCCAAGTAAGGCGACGGTCAAGATGTATACCCAGGTATTTAACGTCTGAAAACTGTGGTATCATTTGGTTATTTATGCGAATAGGAGGGCATGAGTCCCTACGCAGTGTGAAAGTTATGTGAGTACATTTTTGATCATTCACTTTTATTCTCCATTTTTCTAGCCATTTTTCCAAATTGAGTATGTGGTCTTGTAAATGTTGTGATGCTTCTTGGGCACTTTCATGAATACTTAAAAAAGCTGTGTCATCTGCAAAAGTTGATGTGTGGACTAGGGTTCTAATTGGCATATCCGATGTGTACAGTAAATATAAAATTGGTCCCAAAATACTACCTTGGGGAACTCCGGCTTCAATGAGCTGTGGCGAGCTTAAAAAGTCACCTTCTTTTAATAAGAACTTGCGATTCGTTAAATAATCTTTTAAGAGCTTATACAAGTTTTCGGGCAAGTTCAGCTTTAGCTTAAATATTAGGCCTTCGTGCCAAACCTTATCAAATGCTTGAGAAACGTCGATAAAGAGCGCAGAACAGTATTTTTTTCTTCAAAGGTCGTTTTAATTACATTTACTAATCTGTGTGTTTGTTGGATCGTACTATGTTGTTTTCTGAAGCCGAATTGATGGTTCGGAATACATCCTTTCGCGCTAAGAATTGGATTCAACTTAGTTATTAATATTCTCTCAAATAACTTTGACACGTTTGATAAAAGGCTTATAGGTCTGTATGATTCTACTTTTGTGTGGTCTTTTCCTGGTTTAGGAATCATAGTTATCAAAGAGACCTTCCACTCTGTGGGAAAGTACTCAAGACGTAAGATGGCATTAAAAACAAACAGAATAATTCTGCGACCTATACGGGGCAACTCAACTAACATCTTGTTACTTGTTTTATCAACGCCAGAGGCTTTTTTGGTGTTTAAATCTGCTATTGCCCTTTCAATATCGCTAAATTCAAATCTTAGGGGTACTACGGCACTAGTCTCTACTGATGGTAACTCAGCTATATCAGTACATACATTTGGGGTGAAAACCTTCTTCAAATGTCCAACAAACAAATTGCCTTTTTCGGTATCATTCCTTGCCCAGTCTCCACAAGAAGTTCGCAAGGGAGGCTTACGTACGACCGGTCTTTTAAGGTTCCTACATGCACGCCATAATGAATAAAAGTTCATTTTTGTGTTGGCGTAAGCCGTTTGCGTTCCAGAAACATATTTTTAAACAGTTCATGGTTTGTTAAGTACCGCCTGCAACATCATAGATTGCATGCGAACCATTTCTTGCATCATGCTGCTCATAGAGCTCATAAAACTGTTTAACGAATGCACTAATGTCTCGATACTTGTTTCGAGACGATTGTGGTTACCAGATGGAGTTTGTTCTTTAGCTTCTGGATGCATATTTGGGGTAGAATTGTTTGTAGGTGTCGCTTTGTGTGCTAAAACATGATTGGATTTTAATATATCCGCGTATGAAACATGTTTGGTTGTGGGTTGAGCTAACTGAGGGTAATGAGCATTTGCTTGGTATTGTGGCTGCCTAGCAGGAGTATTTAATTTCTGAGTTGACTTCCTTACCTCAGAAAAAACTGGACAGCCTCTGTAGTTAGCAGTGTGATTTCCACCGCAATTGCTACATTTTTTAACCTTGGAGTCATCCTTTGGTTTGTCGCATTGGGCGGAACAATGAAGCTCTCTACACACAACGCAAACCGGAGGCAACTTGCAGTAAGCCCTTGTATGGCCGTATTCTTGGCAATTTAAACACTGACCGGGTCCTGACCGCTTATGTGATTCCTCTACACTTATCCTGCGGTGTAACAGATATTTTAGATTATAAATGGGATGCGTTTCGTGCTTCTTTAATCTAATATCCCCAGGTTCCAGTTCAACGCGAAATAGAGGTTGAGGGACACGCTCTCGATTTCTGAGATTATAAACGCTTTTGACTTTAAATCCTGCTTTTTGGAGGCCAGCTTTTATTTCCACTGGTTTAACATATGAGTCTACACCTTTGATGACTACCTGTAGACCTTTGCTACTCTTCAGCTGATAGGTATAAAAGTTCTTATTGCAGCTTTGAAACTCCTTTACTGCTTTACGATAACTACTTTCGTCTATAAAATGAATTTTTGTTTCATCAATGTTACCACGCTTGATTGGAATTACATAGAATGAATTTTCCCCGATAACTGAAATTAACTTATTTATTAATTCATTCGAATTTTTTTCCCTTAAACAAATTGGTGGTGGTTTAAACGACTTGGGTGCCGTTTTTTCTTCACTTGTTTCGTTATCTAAAATAGCAAAACGATTTTGGGAACTTATTCCGTTAGCCTGCTTATCTTTAAGTACTTTGGACATTGGTGCAATCTGCGAAGATTTAGGGCTTCGACCTCTTTTCAACACAGTTATATATCTGTCCATTCCCACTTGAGTCTTAGGTTTTTCTGCACTATCCATATTACTGTTGGTAACACTGTGTTCAGAAGGCGACTTATTTGTAGTTATATTATTGTCATCGCTTAGCAAAAGCGACGAACAAGATTGGGCACGTATAACAAATATTTTTATTCCTGGGTAAGTATCTACAAATATTTCTAATAATTTGATTGTTTTATTAGCCTTTCCTTTCGTTTTAGGCTTATTCTGGGTCTCGTCTTTAGTGTACAGTACACAAATATATATATTTTCTTTTCATTTTCAGAAAGTGTCA
This sequence comes from Phasia obesa, assembly GCA_949628195.1. Classification (NCBI taxonomy): domain Eukaryota; kingdom Metazoa; phylum Arthropoda; class Insecta; order Diptera; family Tachinidae; genus Phasia; species Phasia obesa. The sequence goes on along the minus strand of OX451215.1, from coordinate 140,331,342 downwards.
ATTACAACCGGCAAACCATCCAAGACAAGCGGAAATGTGTTACGGGCGTCTTGATTGGCCTTATGCAGCTAGACATTCCGCAACAAAACAGCGTATCTGACGAGGTACAACGTAAAATACATTGTGCGAGTGTTTTCATTATTTCGTACGTAAGGACATCTCACACCCTGTTGTCTCATGGCCGGGAATCATGTTTTAAAAAAAGTTACGAATCGGGGTATCTATCAAAAGAAACTAGTCTTAAATTCTATACTAAAGAAAACTGGAAGTTAATTCCAGAGGAAAATAATTCAGTTGGCATGCCGGGAAGTTATTTTATTATTTTTGTTTATAGAATTCTTACTTTGTTTGTTTTTTTCTATTTAGTCATAATCACTGAAGTGTAATTCAACTTAAAATATCTCCGGATTGCTACATTTTTATAAATATTCACGGAGGCTACTACATCTTTTCAAGAACATGCATAGATACCTAAATATGTCAATATTCACAGCACGGCAGGTAAAGTGTAACGTTTTCGACTTTATTCATGTTGGTCCCTACTGTTATCCTAGTTTCGTTTTTACACTAAGATACTTGTTAGATTAATCTATAAGTTTAAGAAAAAAAATTAGTTTTATTTTAAATAATGGACTTTTTTTTAAATTATATTCCAATAAAAAACAAGTAAAAGTGCTATATTTGGCCGTACCGAATCTTCTATACCCTTCATCACGGTGATTTTACTTATACAGACATGTACATGTATAGAAGATAGCGACGACGCAGCTAAATGAAAACAAATTCCGTTGGCTACAATTGTAGCCGTGCGTCAGCTACTTAAATATTTCATGTGTTAAAAACTGTATTACATTATCAGACGTTGCTTCTTTCATGGCTTTAAGAAAAGTGAATTTTGAAAAATGATCAACGACAACAAAAATGAAACAATTACCACTCTTACTCGTTTGTACCTTTCTTAAAAACCTTACCATCCTGGATTTTTAAATCTGGTAAGCTGTTCGAATTTTCTGCTATATTTTTAATTAATTCGAGATACTCTTCGCTATCAAACTCACCGGTTATGTGATTTAAAATGTTAAAATCAAATGCTTGGAGTTGTAGCGACCAACGTGTCAATCTTCCGCTTAGATCCTTTAACGTCATAAGCCGTTTTAATCTTGCGTGATCCGCAAAACAGCCGCGAAACACTCCTTTTCGGTCACATTATACTTTCGTTGGCATGAATTTAACTTTTGCGAATAGAAAGCAATAAGGTGTTCTTCCTTATTCTCGTTCAATTGGTATAAAACAGCCCCTACCCCATATTCCGAAGCATCGCATTGAATAAAAATCCTCTTTGCAAAGTCGGGATGCCTTAATACGGGCGCGGAAGTTAAAGCTTTTTTTTAGTGTATTAAACGCTGCTATCGCCTCAGATGTCATTACAAGTTTTTGTGTCTTTTTCAAAGTGTCGGTGAGTGGAGCAGCGATTGTCGCAAAATCTTTATTAAACCTCCGGTACCATCCTGCTGTACCAAGAAAACTTCTAACTTTACGTGTCGTTTTTGCCAATCTTATATTAAGAATTGCAACTACTTTGTCAGGGTCTGTCTTCAGCATACCTCCCCCATAATGAACCCGAGATATTTTAATTCTTGGAAGCAAAATTGTGATTTTTTTAACCCTATAGTTAAATTTGCTTTTTGAAGACATTTCGATACTTCAAGAAATCTAAATGCTCTTCGAAAGAACTTGAAATAATTAAAAGGTCGTCGAGATATATGAATACGTTTTCTCTCAACATCTGAGGCACCACCTTGTACATTAATTGACAAAGACGTTGCGCAGCATTACAGAGGCCGAAAGGCATTACTCTGAATTGGTATAGTAGGCGTCCAGCGACTGTAAAAGCCGTGTAAGGCTTGCTTTCTTCATCTAACTCGATTTGCCAAAACGCATACTTAAGATCGACGCTGCTTATATAGTACGTTTCATCAATTCGGCTCAGTATACCTTCAATATTTTGTAACGGGTATGCGTATTTTACAGTAAGGTTATTTAATTTTCTGGCATCAAGACAAAAACGGTGTTTTCCTGGTTTGCTAACTAATGTTGTGCGATTGCTGCACGGGCTTTTACTCTCTTCTATGACTTTTAACTTTAACATAACCGACAATGGTAAGTAATGCCTATTATGAAGAGAGTTTGCATTGATATTTTTATCTGTTGCAACTGTGAGATTATTACGACTATTATCCTGGGCTCCACTTACAGCACGGGCCCCCCATCGCTCCCGTGTTCCGTTTGGCGTTTCCCTGTTGACAATAAGGACACTTCGGAGTCCTATTTTGCTATCGGTCTGCCGCAGCGATAGCAAAATAGCAGTCTTTCTGTCGATGGACAATCCATTAAGACGTGGTCAAGGACTTTACAGTTCCAACATCGAAGAATTGATTTGTGTTGTTGTTTATTGAGTTGAATAGCCTCTATATTTTCAAAATGATGCAGATGATTTGGATGTTGCTGTTGATAATCAGCGTGATTAATACAAATTTCATTTACATTACGTTCTGCATCATTACAATCAATCCTAAGCTGCTCTATAGACGATACTGCGATCGGATAAACAATCCTCGCTATACTATCTCTGACGTTTCTTTTTAAAATCTTGATAATATCATACTCAGACAATGATTGAAGTAATTTTTGACCTATTGCATGGAAGAATTGACATATTGTCTTCTTACAACCACGTCGCGCATGATTTCAAAATTGGACCTTCAAGTTTGGTACTGACTTAATAAGGCTTGCTTGATTCCCGACCAATTTACCCCGAAATGTGTCTGGACGAACAACCAGTACCAATCTTTTACGGGGCCTGATGTCAGTAAATGAAAATCCCGTTCTAATTCTTCAACTGGTATTTTATATTGGGCTTGCAGGCGCTCTATACGAAAAATGAAATCTTCTACGCTCAGGCGTGATTTGTTGCCAACAAAATTAAGGCCCCATTTCTCAATTCTGATATACATTTTAGGCGACAGAATTTCTTGAAACATTGTAATTACCAAAGGATAATCCCATTTTATATTATATTACCATTTAAACCATTTTCTCTAAAGCGTAAATTCCCTGCAATATTTTGAAACATGTTATTTACCGGGCGTGTTTTTCTAGACTGAGGCGTTTGACCGATATTATGGGGACCTAGCTCATACGTTCCACCAGTATTCCTGATAGGTTGATTTAAAATACTTCCCATAGGTGTTTAAATATTATTATTGACTGACAAAACTTGATTAGGGCGAACTTCACTACTTCTTGGTATAAAATTTTGATCTGTATTAGACATATTGTTGTTAGAGGTATTGATAGATGGCTGTTTATTTAAAACATTGCAAGCTATTGTAGGACTTAGACCCATTTGGCTAAAATTAAGCGCAGTGAATTGCGACATATCTTTAACGACTTTCATTAAATACCGTATAGATTTTCTAACGTCCTCTGCTGTACCACTGTCCTAACTTGATCTTCTATTGGTTTTTGTATACCCTTGTCCGTTACTGTATCCCTAACTTGTGATGATGTTTCTGCCCTTACATTAGCTGTAGTTGTTTGCAATGAGGGGTCTTGCTGTTCATTGCCAGAATCGCTCTGACGAGTAATAATTCCCTTAAAAAACGTAAACACTCTTTCTACACACTAGTTATTAAAAATAAAGTCTTGCCTTTTTATACTGTTTTTACTTGTTTTATATGTCTATTTGGTATAGGGTGACAAAAACTTTTAATATTGAATATAAAAAAAAATTTTTTTGACTAATAATTTTTAGTTTTTGGTGACTTTAATTTGAAGGGTATTGTATGGGTAGAGCGTAATAGTAAATTGATTCCTTTTAATGTTAATAGATACTATGAAATTAATCTGATAGATTCCTTTTTTGAAATTGATCTTCTTCAAGTCAACAATGTGAAAAATAGAATGAAAAAAATACTGAATTTTATATTTGTTCAATCTATTTTTAAAACAAAAATCTATGAATATTTGAAACCATTTTCCTTAAATAATATCCACCATAGTGCCATAATTATAGAACTATTTATACTTCAGTTTCTTAAATGTTCTAATAATTCAACTTGTATGTAATATGATTTTATAAATTGTGATTTTGATGCGTTAAATTCTAAACTGATGCAGGTGGAATGGAATAATTTATTTGAAGGTAAATGTACTAATATGTCTAATGATATCTTCTTGAAAAAATTTCTTAATATTTGCAAGCAATATATTCCAGTGAAAATTAAGTCCTCGTCGACACAACGGTGGTATACCAAGGGGTTAAAAACCTTGAAGAATAAAAGAAATAAATTACATAAAACATATATAGCATTGGGTAGTGATGAGGAACTTCGACAGTATAGATTATGTGCTAGGGAATTTAATTTTCTAAATAAATTTTTGTACAAACAGTATTTGCTTAGAATTGAAAATAGTATAAAGACAAATCCAAACTATTTTTGGTCATATATTCGCTCAAAAAGCGATGTACTGATATTCCTTCTTCAATGATATATCAAGAAGATTCTTCTGATTGTCCTCAAACAATTGTCAACTTTTTTGCGAACTTTTAAATCAAACTTTAACGCTCATTCTTCTAAAGCATATTCTGCCGTAAATATCAATTCAAACCTTAATTTAGGACTCATTGTATTGTCCAAAGACCAAATGCTATTAATCGTGTAAAGAACTCTTTTAACATGGATGCTGATGGTTTGTGTTCTTTTTTACTGAAAAAATGCTCATACTCGATCGTAATTCCGATTTTAGAAATCTTTAATAAATCCCTTTCAGAGGGAATTTTTGTGGATCGATGGAAATTCACGTTTGTAACCCCTAATTTTAAATCTGGTAATCGCAATGATGTTTGCAATATAGATCTATTTCCAAATTAACAACATTTTCAAAAATTTTTGAACATGCAATATATGGTGTATTATATTTTAATACAAAATCTTTGATAATTTCTCAGCAACATGGTTTTAGAAATAATAAATCAGCGATTTCTAATCTTACTGTATTCACAGAATATTGTTTTTCTCAATTTGAATTGGGTTTTCAAGTTGATACTATTTACACTGATTTTTCAAAGGCTTTTAATAAAATTTCGCGTGACGTTCTATTAAGAAAGTTACTTAATCTTGGAATCACCTCATCTTTTTATAAATGGTTGTCTTCTTATCTGAGTAATAGGGTTTGTGTTGTAAAAGTTGATGTACATCAATCGTTGAAATATACTCAAGTTTCTGGAGTTCCACAAGGCAGTGTCTTGGGTCCTTTGCTCTTTAATATTTTTATCAATGACATTTTTCAATGTTTTAAATTTTCTAATTTTTTGTTATATGCTGATGATCCTAAAATATTTTCTAGTGTAACCAATTTTAATGATATCAGCAAATTGCAAAGTGATCTTGACAGCTTGAATGATTGGTGTAATAATAATAATCTGAAATTAAATTTGAGTAAATGTTTTCATGTAACTTACACAAGATTAACAGTTCCATTGGATTCCATTTGTCATTTCAATAATAATTATATATCTAAAACAAATGAATGCAGTGACTTGGGTTTTTTGTTTGACTCTAAATTAACTTTTAAACCTAACTTAGATAACCTTATATCTAAGGCTTACTCTATTCTTGCGTTTATAAAAAGAAATAGTTTGGATTTTGTTGATCCATATACAATTAAACTTTTATATTCTACATATGTTAGATCGAAATTATAATATGCGGCTTCTATTTGGAGTCCTCATTGTGCTGTTGATATTAACCGTATAGAGAAGATCCAGAAAAAATTTATACATTATGCTTTTCCTTATCTTAATTTAATGTGTCCTGTTCCTTCTTATATGTCCCGGTGCTTACATCTGGGTATGACTTCGCTGGAAAAAAGACGTAAAGTACAATCTATGCTTTATATATTTGACCTGATAAATGCAAATATAGATGGCCCTGAAATCATGCAAAAAATTACTATTTATGTTCCCTCTAGGTTATCAATTCGACATAGAAGGTTATTTGTAGCATTACATCAAAGAAATTTCGTGCTTAATAGTCCAATAATTAGGTCTCTAAATTTTTTCAATACAATATTCAATATTCAAAACACTGCACTATATAATTATCTAAATAATTTTTTTTTACAAAAGAATCCGGTATCTAATTGAGAAATATAAAATACTAATAGGATCGCTCAAAACCGATACCTATGGATTATATATTACCCAAACTTGAATTAGTACATATTCGGGTATGTTCAATACACAATTTCAAACTCAGATGTACATGAAACGATTCAATACAACTGTCTAGTTGTTACAAACAATTTAATTCTTCCGATTGGGCGCCATATTGTTACGAAATCTTTGCCAGCACCACGATAATATGCCGACCGTCTAGCTCATACTCGGTCTCTCAATGGGTATGAATCCATCCCATAAGCGTGACCTTAGGTTCCTTACAATAAATTAAAAAATAACTTTCCTGTTACCACCTAAAAATAAAGCACACATTTTGAAGATGGAGCCAGCTGAACGCTCCGCTTGCGCACACTTCCATGGCTATTGGCTTATCCACCGCATACTAATAATGACTCCTATGATTTGTTAATTGTGTCACTCACCACATTTCTTTAATTCGTCACTCCCATACCTATAATAATTTTACCCAGACATTATTACCCACAACTTTCAATATACAAACACTTTATTATATGACATTTTAATTAAAATCTTAACTACATTCTATCGTTTCGGTTATAAAATATTGCTTGTTTGTTTTCTATAACTTAAAATCAATAATCACTTAAACTTATAGCTATTGCACAAAAAAAAACTATTTTCAATTTTAATTGAAAATAATCAATTTCCTCTTTATTTTCTTTTTCTATTACTGTTTTTTCGTTTTTGTTTCCGGTTTTACTTTAATATATCTTTACTAGACTTGAAGGAGCTCCCTAAAATCCTATAGATATATTCCATTCACAATAACCTCAAGCAAGGTCTACACCAAAAAAAAAAAACCGAATTAACTTATATGGGTTTTTTTAAATAAAAATTTACAATTAACATAGAATAAAATTATAACTAATACTGAGATAAAAACAATATTTTTTTATTAGATTAAAAAAAATACATACATACATAAAAATACATAGGTATTTACACGCACTTGGAAGAAAAAGTATGGCCATGCTTAAACACGAAAACGCACGTGTTTCTCTTAAAATTGACTTGTGTTTTCGACTTGCAGCTAAGAGAACAACATGTACAGACATACATACATATGTGTTTGTTTATTGGTGTTAGTACGAACTTTATAGTCGTATTACTCCTAAAGTACATAACCGATTTATTTGCCTATTAATTATATAGAAGATAATATATGTCACTTCGAAATGCTTTATAATGACTTATAGCTACTCACGTTCTGCTTTTTTATTTCCTTAAAAAAAGAAGCAGGGAATATTTCTATATTTAGATCAGATGAATCCTAGGAATGATTCTTATTCCAACTTCCTGATTATCCTTTTTGTTTAATTATTGTACACACTTAGTCACTCACGAGAATAAAAAAAGGCAGTTAAATAATTTGGCTTCACCTATTTAAACCTTCGGCTAACACTTTCGCTATGATCTAATTGCATTTTTCTACAAGGAATTACAGCTTATCGCGCCTTTCTTCACCAAACATAAAAAATATACCTGTCAAGTCCAAAGTTCAATAAACCCCCTGTAAAATCTGTTCTTCTAACTATCATTTTCAGTACCTTATAATTGTTCCTCTTTGATAAGTTCTAAAATAAAAACAACTTCCACAAAAAAAAAACATCGGCGACTAGCGCAAACACCTAGAATTGTGGCATTATTAGTTCACTGATCTTGTAACTCCCAACCAGATTATTTAACGGACTATCAGCTGTTCATCTACTATTTCCCCCCGGGGGTTCCAAATGTCACTGCAGTAATGGCAAATGCTTTGACGCGGTCCACTCGGGGAAAATAGGGGCACCAGACGCTAGGGTTCCTAGAGCCTGAATCTGGAAGAAAAGGTCTGTTGTTTTAACACGGGTCCTCTTCGAGGCCTGACCAGTGCCCAAAGGACTGGTACCACGGGAATCGGTTGCCCCACAGAGAGCCTATCCTCTCTGTGACCGGTTATTGGTGAGGTCCCCTTCAGGGGTACACGTGGTGGTTGTGGTTTAAGATCGATTAAGTAGGTATGGTGCACGGTCGATCAAGTGTGCTGTTGCACTCTCAACAGACGGAGTTTGGATAGTCTCCAAACCCCTAAGCAAGAGGTTATAATATGGATCTAGGCTTGCCTTGGAAAGGCTTGCCATATTGTATAAATTGCTACTCATTGTGACTGTATACACACAAATTGCGATTGGTGGCAATCGTAAAGTGTTGTTATACTACACAATGGGGGCGCTAGTCTACGCCTAAGTTTCACTCGGTGGTAAGACCACCGTGAGGTTAGGCCGAGTATGGCAGGTACTCACGTTAATCTTGTTCCACAAATGTCCATCTACTATTAAGAAAAGAAATATTTTTATTTCTGGATAAGTATTTACCAATATTTCTAATAATTTTATTGTTTTATTAGCCTTTCCTTTCGTTTTAGGCTTATTCTAGGTCTCGTCGTTACTGTACGGTACACATACATACATTTTTGCTAAAAAAAATGCACAACAGTATATCTTTTCATTTTAAGATAGTTACAATCACAACCGGCAAATCATCCAAGACAAAATGAAATGTGTTATGGGCATCTTGATTGGCTTTATGCAGCTAGACTCCGCAACAAATGAAAGTCAGCATGCTAGTTGGACTACTCTGAGAAGGCGAAAACGCAGAAATCCTGTTGTTGCTGTTGGTGAGAGTAATAGTGAGGATCTTGATGTAGTTGTAAAGAAAAAATATTTACATGATTCATCTTTCAAACAAACAGTTACAACTTATCAAATTATAAACTTTATTAAAAAAAAAAAAATACTCAAATTGGCAAACAACATTGAATGTACGAGGTTAGTGAAAAAAGATGTTGATGTAGAAACTTTAAAAAATGTAAATTTTAAAGTGGGTGTCACACTATATTTTTATGCAGATTTAATCAAATCATCTTTATGGTCTATGAATATAAAAATAAGACCGTTTTTTTTTTCCAAGAAAACCAGTGGAGTTGCCAACACAAACTTAGATTATATATCTAAACTTAAAGTTTACTTTCAAAATGTTTCTGGTATGCGTTCTAAAAGCAAAATCTTATTTGAGTAAAAGGTTTTCAGGATTTAGCAATAAATAATTAATTTTTTGTTATAAAAGGACAAATATTTTGTTCATACAGACTTTCAACCCACAATAAAGCGTTTGTAGTTTTTTAAAGGTTCAATTCAAAGTTTACCTAAAAGTTTACTTTGAGTGGCTCTTAGTCATTTCTGAAGGAAGCTTTAATTCCATATAATATAAATTAATACTCATCATTCATACTAGCAGTGCTCGCAATTTCGTCAGCGTCCTTACAATATATTGTTCGATTTTGCTTTGAAAGCAATCTAAATCAAAGAGACGGCTAGCTTTAATAAAACATAAAAAGAACGCAAATAACGACTAAATATTAGTATTAACAGTTTATAAAACATAACAAAAATTCAGGTGACAAAAATAACAAGATATAACAAATATTTATAAATACTGAAAAAGTATTTCAATAATTATTTTTTACAAAATATGATTTTAGTACTGTTAGTGCGTTTAACAAATCACTGGATATTTTTTTCCTTGCCGTTGTTGCGAAAGTCTCTCTTTAAAAGATGGTTCCATTTAGTTAACAACACAAATGCTAGTTGACGGTTCTACAAATTCTATTGGTCTGTTGAACAATTGTGCTAAATAAAGTTTTATGACATTTTTTGGCACATTAGCAATTTCACCACTTTCTAAATACTCAAGTATCGCAAACGTTTTATCATTCCTTCGTTCATTTATTTTTCTTATCAACCATCGTTTTTGAAAGAGTCGAATTAATAGCCAAAAGCTGCTCGTAGAGGGTCTGAATAATAACAAGGCCTCTACTGCAAATTTAATGGGACTTAAAACGGCCACTAAACTCACAACTCTACGCAATTGATTCTTGATTCTTGTTTTTATAGGACGTTTTAAAATATTTTTACAATTTGTCATGCACGATCTATAGCATATTTGTAAGTTTCTAAAAATATTAACTACAATTTTAAAAATTCTAGTTTTTAATTCATAAGCGACGAAAATTTTCCCGGGAAATTGTTTATAGCTTTTCTCGGGAATGGGTTTCCCAAACCCAAGTCTCATCCCTACTAAAATATGCGTGTTTCAAAAATAAAAGGCGCCTTAAAGTAAAATTAAGTACTTTCACTGCTTTTTCTCCACTTACTCTTGGAAAAAAGATATTTATGCGGAAAAAAGTATTCCATATCTGAATCAGGATACACAAAAAGAGCTTACTGACACATGCCTACTCATACCATACTATTACGAATTTTCATACAGATAAATTTTTTTTTTAAGTCAAGCTTAAGTTCATTTTTATTCTCTCTAAGAAATAATAAATTAAATTACAAATTAGGTGATATTATTAAAGACAAAATATAAAAATTTAATTTTCAGACACCAGCAGAGCGGAATGCACATTTTCTAGACAGCTACGTCCCTCATCAGCACTCTTCTTATCTATCTACTTTGGGTAGTGTTTAGTTGTAAGCATTATCTATTTAACCAACCAAACTCAGATAAAGGAATACGAGAAAACTGTATTCAATCATCAATCATCAGTTGTGGAGAACTAAGTCTACCACTACTGAAAGCTTCCCTTTTGTTTATTATTCTTACTTTTAATATTTACCTCCAAGGCATATTTAACAAGGTGATAGCGTAAGGGAGAGGAATTATCAGCAAAAAATTTTTTGAATTTTTTTATATGGATTTTGACAGTAATATCTATTTTATTATATCTTAAAATACATGATTAATGACAAACTCCATATAAAAAAAATTTTTCTTTAATATTAGCTCCGCCTTGTGCTGTCACCTGGTTAAATATGCCTTGTGTACCACCTTATATTTGTTGTTGCCGCAGTCAACCTTCGGTTAGCAATGAAAGCTATTTTTTGTTTTTAATTGTTTTCTTCCAACATTCGTTTTTTGTTAATACTAATTTAGCATCAAACCTAACTTTGTTGGGTAAACATGATTGCGCGGTGGTTTGCGATTTTTAATATTAAATATTTGAAATTTTTATTAGTCGAACTATTCTGTATGTAAAATACAGAAAAATTTTAAGTCAAGCTAAGTTCGTTTTTATTCTCGTTAAGAAAGAATAAATGAAATTACAAATTAGGTGATATTATTAAAGAAAAAGGTGATATTATTAAAGAAACCAGCAGAGCGAAATGCACATTTGCTACGTCCGTCATCAGCACTCTCCCTATCTATCTACTTTGGGTAGTGTTTAGTTGTAAGCATCATCTATTTAACCAACCAAACTCAGATAACGGAATTTTCTATATTAGTGAGCGCCGTGTTTCTTGTCTTATGTTTAAAAGACTCGGTGTATTTTCTTTGGTAGTTGTGTAGAACTTCTGAATATGACTTAGTGCTTTTTGCTTGCACTAGTGTTTATTTTATATCTTGAGAAATAAATTCCTTTGAAAGTAAGTAATGTTTTTAAAAAATTCTGTGGTTTTTATTTGTACACTCCGTGTTCGTATTTCAGTCAAAGCATAAAACGGCTTGAACTCGCACAGGTTTATTGTTATTTTGTTAAAAATTAACTTTTTCAACTTGCTTATAGAAACACCGAGCATTTAGCTCGCTGGTGTTGGCTGTGCATTGAACAGACATGAATTCAATGAAATATTACAATGAGAGTCTCATACGCTTCATGTTATGTGCTAATGCAGTGCTTTAGTAACTAAACATAATATTTTACAGATTTTTCGAATATATCTTAAAAAAGTGTTCGATTAATCGATTGGTTTTTTGTATTCCTTTTGAAATTTATTGATTTTGCAATTAATGGGCCAAACAGTAACTGTGGTATAAAATAACTATTAATAAACTTGTAAGGTTTAGACTCTTTCGATATTAGAATAATCTAGTATGCCATTATTGAAATAATTGGAAAGTAAAATACATGTCATAACTTGTAGCAATTCCTTATAATCGACAAAAAATTGTGGTATGTTTTCAGTAAGCCCAAAGTAATTGTACGATTTTTCTAAAATTAAAAATGCTAAATACGTAATTGAAGAATGCTAACTGCTAAATGAAAAAATTGCAGCTAAATTGAAAAAATAATGCTAAATTTAGCTGCAAAAATGCCAAAATGGTCACACTGGTGTCTGATAATGTATTTAATTCTCTTATAGGCTTTTTACACTAACCAACATCGTAATGAATATGTGAAAATCAGTTTACATTTGCAACATCTTACATCTAATATCTACCATTAACTAAACTGTCGAAAAATTAAAAGTAAAGACGCTTTTAGCTAATAAAAAAATAAAAATATGGGTTAAAAACAAATATTTATAAATGGAATAATTGTTGTTTTGCTAGAACAAACCCAAGTATTAATGTAGAGTATTAAAGTTATTGAAAGCATTTTAGAGAAAGAAGATGTAAAAAAAATTTGTGTACCTTCGTATGATGCTCATTTTTAAACAAATATTGGTTTATATTTTTTCCACATACATTACATTTTTTCAGTGATGCCACTAAATTAATCTAGTTTATTGCCATTTTTCTAGTGATGACACTTAAATAATCGAAAGATGTAAAATGGAACAAACTGAGATAGGAACATCTTGTGAAGATGTTGAATTATAGGCCTGTGTATTTCTTATGGAAAGATGTCAACATCTTCGCAAATTGATGGTAGATTTTGATCAGTGTAAAAAGCCTATTACAGTAATGCACGCCACTACCACCCTCTTTCGGTGGAGGAAGAAAGTATACATTTGGCTATTGTAGCTAAACATTCCTACGATAACACTAGAGGGCGCTGTGTGTAGTGTTACCATAATACAAATCTTTGATTATCACACTAACCATCCATTCGTCTTACCTACTCCTATCCCTTTCCAAATAAAGAAACATTCCATTAACTAACTGCTAAGTGTTTTCTCATCAAAAAAGTTTTTTTCAAATATTTATCAAATAAATTTCTAACTACATATTTATTTTTTGACATTTTGTAAGTCTGTGGTTATGATTATTTTTTTTTGGAATGTATTCTTTTAGCAACATCTCGAACAAAACTAAGTAGTTCTTTCTCTCAAATTGTAAGTACTTATAACAATGATTTCTCATTACTAAACAGCTTCTTTTTTTAACGACAACACAACCTGCGAAGCTCTTTGCTAGTCTGCAGAAAACACCAAGAGTCTTTGGCAGGAATTGAACCCGCAACCCCTAGACGGCTAAGACGTCGGAATAGTGTACACTTGCGTACGAACACATTTTAGTTTTATTTGTATATTGCAAGTAAAGGATTATGTAACATAACTAATAATTATATAATGATTATATAATAATTATATAACAATTATATAATAATAACTATATAGTAATTATATAATTATCAACAATACTAGAGGCCCTATGCTACTTATAGGAACAAGAGGAACTAATATATATATATATATATATATATATATTATCTCCAATTAATTAAGTAAAAGCAATCATAGTGTTTATATATTTTTGTGAAATTAATTAAGACATTTATGTACATACATACATCTTTTATTTTAATATACTCCATTTATAAATTAAAATTATTTTAAATTTGTTACTATTATATTAATTCAGCTGCCGGCAACTTTCACCGAATAGTTGTTGACGCCGCCGACTTCAGTTAACAGCTTAGATTTTTTATTAGTAAATATTCTCGCGGGTAGAATTGAAAGTTTTTTTTCATAAAGAGCTTAAAAGTTTAAAAATAAAAAGGTTTTAGGTGGTTTAAAGTAGAGCTGGCAAACTATCGATAGTCTCGCCATTCGAAGCATAAAAATATGAAAAATATGAAGCATATAAAACTTAGCATAAAAACAAATACCCATTTATAATTTATTTTTTACAACGCATTTTAAGATCAACTTTATATAAAAATTTGTACATACACTATAAATACTATGTACTCGTATATCACATATGTTATGTAGGCTGCCCAAGGAATTATTTTATAATCGTATTTTTTATAATTCTTGAGTAATCAAAAAATTTTTGTTTAAAAAGAGCAGCATATCAACATTTTTTGGCTTTAAACTAGATCTTCTATCTGAAATAATGGCTCCGGCCTTGCTAAACATTCTTTCAAACATTTTGTCGAAGTTGCTGGTATGCATAAGTAACGTAAAGCACATGACTTTGTGAGTGACATTAATCAGAATTGTTCTGTGAATAGATATAGCACTGTATAAATTGCTTAATTAACTATATAATTTACCTTCCAGTACTGCAATGGGTCTATTTCTAATGGTGAATTTTCATTTTCAACTAACTAATTGCCAATTTATTTTTCAACGATAGTATCGCTGTCGAGAAAAAAACCATCGATAGTCTAATTAACACAAAACTATCGATAGTACTATCGATAGTTTGCCAGCTCTAGTTTAAAATTATTATTTGAGTAAAATAATGAAAAAAGTGTTGTTGATTGCTTTAATTTTAATTCAGTGTTATTGGAATTTGTGAACAATCATGAGAGGTGTTAAGGCCGGGGCACATAGAATCGATCATGCATTATACTTTGATGTATTCAACTGAAATCAAAGTAATAACGGACGAGGTTGACACAATGAGTGCTTTGTTGACGGATATTAAATCAGGAAATTAAAAAGCTTTTTTCCATTTTACTATTTATTATTTAATTTGTTGTATTTTGTTTTATTTTTGCTGCAACTCAACACAAAAATTTCTTCAAAACAAAGAAAAAACCAATTGATAACTATCAAACTAATTTACGTACGTCAAAATTTAAAATTTTCCCAACTTTCGTACTTTGCGTTGACGGAGACGTTCTGATTGTGACAACGTTCATAAGAAAACCTGTATTTCAACTTATCAGTTAAAAACGACGACGGATAACGTATGACGGATTCTATTTGCCCCGGCCTTAAAGGCTTTTTAAAAATTGAAATTTAGTTTTTTTTTATTTTTGTGAAATAATATCGAGGGTTTATATTCAAAAAGTGCTATCTGCAATAGCAGGAGAGCAAAAAAAGATTTTTGTCGTTAACTATAAGAGCAGTAACTAAATTTTGTTTTACAATCATTTAAAAAGGGGGCTTAAATTCTATATAAATTAAGTTTTTATTAATTCCTTTTATTTGCGCTTTTATGGTAGATATCACAGTTTGTTAAAATTTTATCGTTTCAAATATTAAAGCAAGTAAATAGCATTATTTGAACTAAAAATAAAATCAAATGTAATGAAAACTATGAGGCTTTTTTTAAAATATCATGAGATTTTATTAAAATAATAAGCTTTTTGAACAAAACAAAGATTATTATAATTATATGAATAGAATTCAAGGTATTAAATAAACTAAATAAAAATCAATAAATAATTACTCTGTCTACACATGTTTTAAATTATCATAAAAAGCATGATATTCTTGGCGAATAATACTCTTTAGCGCCAGCAAGTGCTTACTTTGTTGAATTGGACGGGGACCAGATTGTAAGGGTTTTGGCTCTATATGAACGCGGTATACTTTAATTCTAGTCGGAAGGCTACTATACTCGTCATTACAATTAACTTTATATTTTATATCACCACTAGGAAGATAGATAAGGGATTTTAATTGTGAAATAGTTGCATTAATTTTTCCCCGTCTTTGAAAAAATTATAGTTTAGGTAAAGAGCATCAAAAGTTATTTTTGCTATTTTACCATCTATTTTCACGGTTTTTCTGGCTTCTTATGTTTTTCAGTCATTCGGCATATAAATTGTCTGATTTTTTAGTGTCCTCTCAATCTTAGCATGTGCACTGTCGCACTCCATTTGAGTGTGTCCCTTCTCTAAGTATTTTTGCTCAATTATTTTATTATTTTCTATAGAAAATAAGCGTATCCGACAAGCAATGGGTGTTTAAATGATGTATTATACAGCAAACAAATGTCGATGCTGATAGATCCCCCGCTTTCGTTCCACCAGTAGTTTGTGCATTGATGTGTTGCAAGATTGTAAACAGTAAAGTTGTGCACCTGAAGACGCTGTTTATAGTAAATGGGGGATGCGTTTATGTCAGGACAAAGTTTTACTGCTTTTGCATCCATGGTAAATACATGACACTTTCCTTCCTGTGCAGCAACTTTGTCCTGTTCCTTTTCTAACTGAGCAAGTTCTTTTTTTAAAATATGTGTCATATATTCGTCTAATTCAACTTGTTTGGCTCTAAATCCAACACATGTATCACTTTCGTATTTACGGGGCTTATATAGAGCTATATTCTGTTGTTTGAAAAAATTGTAAAACGTAAAAGATGATACGGGACGAACCTTATCAAACATTTATCTTTATAGTCCTATCTATCTATATCTTAGTACTGTCCTTGCGGCAGTAATGGCTTTCCATTTTGTCCAGTTTTTCAAAATATTGTTTTAAAAATATTTCACAGCCACCCTTTTTAGAATGATCATCAATTCGCTGTTTTTTGTTATCAGACGATGAAACTGGGTTTTTATTGACCAATCAATACCGTAATATTATACCAAGAGTGGAAATGAACATGACTTTACATACATGAAGATGTTTTTGGTTGTAGGGAAGTTTATACATAAAAGTACTAGTTCTTTTACAACTTTGTGCTGTACTCCTTTTTTTAGGAGTCTGTGTTACGTGGGCCTTTACAAAAACTTGCTTAGCTTCCCAGTACATTTTCCAAAAAATTTTAAAAATACTTTTTCTAGCAATATCATCTAGTTGTTGGCAGTGTCTTACGGTACTTTTAAAGCAAGTTTTCGACAAACATGCTGGCCCCATTTCTTTTTGTTTTCGTGTTACATTTTGTTTTACTACTTTATGGACAGTCGAAAATCCTAAATATTGTAGTCCCTTCATACGCTTTTGTGCATTTTGTAGTCTATTTTCTGAAACAGAATAATGGTCCCTCTTTCTTCTATGATAAGAGGCTACATTGTGATTGATTTGTTCATTTTCAGAATCTAGAGTAGAGTATTGATTATAAGATCGTCCTCATCTTCGTTAGATGAAATATAATCGATTGCAATACGTTGTAGGGAATTATGACCAATTTTGTTTTTAGTTTTTAGTTAACACTAATCTAATATGCATTCCGCTCGTGCTGGTGTCTAAAAAATAAATTTTCCCAATTTTTCTTTAGTATTATCACCTAATTTGTAATTTAAATTATTTTTTCGTAGAGAGAATAAAAACGAACTTAAGCTTGATTATAAAATTTCATTGTATGTAATACATAAACAGTTCGACTAATAATAATTAAATTTTCAAAAATTAAAAATCGCAAAGCACCGCGCAATCTTGTTTACTCAACAAAGTTTGGTTTGATACTAGATTAGTGTTAACTAAAAACGAATGTTGGGAGTAAAACAAATAAACAAAAAGTAACTTTCATTGCTAACCGAAGGTTGGCTGAAGTAACAACAACATACATATAAGGTGGTAAATATTAAAAGTAAAAATATTCAACAAGAGGGAAGCTTAGGGTAGTGGTAGACTTCGTTCTCACCAACTGACGATTGATAATTGAATACGAGTTTTCTCGTAATCCTTTATCTGGGTTTGGTTGGTTAAATAGATGATGCTTACAACTAAAACACTACCCTAAGTAGATTAGATACAAGAGTGCTGATGACGGACATGGCTGTCTAGAAAATGTGCAGTCCGCTCGTGCTGGTGTCTAAAAATTAAATTTTCCCAATTTTTCTTTAATATTGTCACCTAATTTGTAATTTAATTAATTCTTTCTTAGAGAGAATAAAAACGAACTTAAGCTTGATTATAAAATTTCATTGTAAAGGGTGTTTTTTATAGAGGTATCGAACTTTAAATTGCAATAAAACAACGATGGATTATTCGATTGACATGAATTTTATTTATCCGAAAGATAATCTTGTGTCATTACAATTATAATTATTTTACTTCGCCGGCGATTTAGTGCTATGTGGTAATACCGGCAAAGGAGGGCGCTGTGATATGCATTATTATGAAGAAAAATTAATACATATCAGAAAAATTGATGTTGCCACGGCTGAGATTTGAACTCATGACCATTGCTTAGTAGTCAACGTGCTAACCACTTAAGCTACAGCACCCTCAATATCGGCAATAACACGGCGAATGTTGTCTTCCAAATGGTCAAGCGTTTGTGGCTTATCCGCATAGACCAATGACTTTACATAGCCCCACAAAAAGTAGTCTAACGGTGTTAAATCACAAGATCTTGGAGGCCAATTCACAGGTCCAAAACGTGAAATTAGGCGGTCACCAAACGTGTCTTTCAATAAATCTATTGTTGCACGAGCTGTGTGACATGTTGCACTGTCTTGTTGAAACCTCATCTCCTGGACATCATGGTTATTCAATTCAAGAATGAAAAAGTTAGTAATCATGGCTCTATACCGATCACCATTGACTGTAACGTTTTGGCCACCATCGTTTTTGAAAAAGTACGGACCAATGATTCCACTAGCCCATAAAGCGCACCAAACAGTCAGTTTTTCTGGATGTAACAGTGTTTCGACATACACTTGAGGATTACCTTCACTCGAAATGCGGCAGTTTTATTTGTTGACGTAGCCATTCAGTGCGCTTCATCGCTAAACAAAATTCGCTTATGAAAATCGGGAACAACGGTAATCTCGTTTTGGGTCCATTCGACGAATCTACGCCTTACTGTTCCGGCGTTGGTCTATTCATGATGAATTGCCAAACCAAACTGAGAGTAAATCACTTGAAAGCTGTTAAATCGGTCGCCATCTTGAAAAGTAATGCCAACTTAAAGTTCTATACCTCTATAAAAAACACCCTTTATGTTTTTAATAAATGTTATTTTTCATAAACTACTACAAATTACAATAGTTTAGACGTTAGCTGAAAACTAACTTTTTGTAGCTAGTTATTTAGTTAGTTGTCATGTTAGTTTTTCAGAATACAATTCATTTTAAAATTTTTGAATAAATTTTATTTTGCAGCTAGTTACAAAAAGTTAGGTTTCAGCTAACCGCTGAGCTATTAACGTTTAGTTGACTTTAATCTAACTAACTTAGTTTAGTTTACAGATAGCTACAGAAAGTTAACTGATAGCTTTTAGAAAGTTAACTTCAAGTTAGTTGCAAAGTAATGCAGAATCACAATTGACTACCGCCTAGGACATCGCAATGTTAAAATAGTTAGTTGTTTACATTAAAAAATAATCCAAGTTGCAGTCAGCACTAGTTGCGAAATAGTTAGTTTGAAGTTAACTCAGTTTCCGACAGGGTGCGTACATACATACATATACATTAGGGTGTCCCTTATTTTTGGGCGTCATTTTTTTTTTTGCGCATACCCGCTAAAAAGTTTCTAAATAATCTAAGAAGCCACCAGAAAAAATTTTACATTGATACAAGAATGGTAAACCGTGGCGACTTGCGATCGTTTACATTGCTTTCAAAAAAATAAGCTTTCATATATATTTGTTTATCTAAAAAGGTGATTCTCCTTTTTGCTCAACTGTCAAATTAATGTATTGTTTGCGGTGGCAATTTTCAATTTCAATAGTGTGTTTTATAAAGTTCGGTGCCTTAACTAAAAAAATGTCCGTCGAATTACGAAGTGGAAAACAAAAAATTTTTCTCATCGGAATGCCTTGTCATCAAATTAATGGTGCTAAACTACCATCTAATAGACAAGTTCTCGCTGTGCTTTTTTACAATATGCGCGAAGTCAAGCTCGATCTTAGAGAAAGTGCAAATCTAGTAATTAGAGAATGTGTAATTTTTTGGGAGAAGGCAAGAATTCCTACAAAGGCAATTCCGAACTGTGTCAAGAAGCTTTTAGATAAATATACACTTTGGAAAAAGTTGCAAAAAAATTGTAAGAAAAGTCTCGATATTTATAGGACACGTGAAAGTAATTTTGAAAGTGATCTTGATAACCTATTTGATATTGCTCATGCTGCTGCCCTTCAAATTATCAAAATAGAAGAGGATAAAGCATTTTTGAAGCTACAGAGAGAGCCGGGTAGACCGGGTTGCTTTGCTGGCATAGATAAAAACTTGGCAGACAAAGAGGAAAGATCTAGAAAAAGGTTATTACTCGAAGAAACAAGAAAATTAAGGCAACAAGAATTTTCGGAAGTTGCATCGACTTCTACATCATATGCTGAATGCAGACAAGTTTTAGACGTGGAAGAAATATTAAATTCTGATACCGAAGATTCACAATATTCCCACGACGACGAAATCCAGCCAGAGGCAAGCACAAGTTTGCAGAGCGACAGTTCAAAAAGAGGAAGAAAAAATCTGATAACACCAAAGGTAGTCGCAGTTTTAGACAGGTGCCAGCTAAGTATAAGAGATTCTGTCTATATTATTCAGGCTATCCTAGAGGCATTGGATCTGAAATGCGACGATTTTGCAATAAATAAATCTTCCATTCAGCGAATTCGTACACAAATGAGAAAATCACGTGCAGAAACTATAAAAAGTGACTTTAAGAACAACGTACCTGATATCATAACCGTCCATTGGGATGGCAAACTTTTACCCGGCTTAGACGTGAGAAGCTCCAAAGAGGAGAGGTTGCCAATTATAATTTCTTATAGCGACAAGGAACAACTTCTTGCAGTACCAAAATTGGAGAGTTCGTCTGGTAAACACCAAGAAACAGCTATTAGAACAGCTCTATATGACTGGAATCTCATTGACAAGGTGCAAATAATCTGTTGTGATACAACATCAACGAACATTGGCCGTTTTAATGGCGCTTGTGCTCTTTTGGAGAAAAGTTTGGGCAGAGACCTGGTGCTTTTCGCTTGTCGTCATCATATTTATGAGTTAGTGCTTAAAAGTGTATTTGAAGCCAAAATTAAGCAAAATGTTCGATCTCCAGAAATACCACTTTTTAAAAAAACTAGAGACAATTGGAAAAATATAGATTCGAATAAGATTGAACCATGCATCGATTTCGTTAGAAAGCACATTCCTGATGAACAAATTTTATCCATCTTAAGGTATTACAAAGCGGCATTGGAAAAAACTTTTATAAGAGAAGATTATCGTGAATTAGTAGAACTCTGCGTTGTGTTTTTGAATGGCGATCCAGAAAAGAAAATAAAAATCAAGCCCCCCGGAGCCTTACACCAAGCACGATGGATGGCCAGAGCCATTTATTCATTAAAAATATGTTTGCTCCAGTCCCAGATCAACATAGATGCAAATGATAAAAGTGCTCTGCAGGACATTTGCTTATTTGTTGCGATAATTTACGTAAAGCCATGGCTCGAGTGTACAGAAGCTGTAAAAGCACCTAATCAGGATTTGGGTTTTTTGAAAGCTGTCAAAGTCTATAATGAAATAGACGAAACAATTTCGAATGCTGCTCTAAGTAAGTTTTGTAAGCACTTATGGTATTTAAGTGAAGAGGCAGTCATTTTATCACTTTTTGATGACGAAGTGGATGACAAAACAAAAACAAATATGGTTATTAACTTAAACAGGGAGGAAATATCGGATTTTAACAAACGATATATTCCAAACAGCGATGAAATGTCAGGATCGTTGTTTGGTGAGTCAAATTTATTTTTTTTTAATGTTATCTTTGTGTTAAATCATATTTTTTGAAAAATTAGGACTGAATGCTTTTATAACAACTTTTATTACAACCTTTCTTTATTTCAGCTAAAACACTTGATTGCTTTGTATCAGGTAAAAGCACAGTATTTCTTGCAAGATTACAGATCGATGATAGTTTTCTTCGCACAAATGTGGCGTCTTTTACGAGTGGTAAACGATGCTGCTGAAAGAGCAGTCAAACTTGTGGAAGATTTTCACGGACTTATTACTGCTGATGAAGAGCAAAAACAGTTTTTGTTGCGCTGTGTTGAGGAACACAGAAACCTGTATCCAGACTGCAGAAAAAACACTTTAAAAAGAAGTTATCCCATATAATTTGGAATATTAAAATATTCTTAATAAAATATTCTTAATGCATCTTTTCATTTTTTCATTGTTCTCATTTACTGTATTATGTAAAACTTCTTGCCTTAGTCGCCACGGGTTACAATCATGATAGAAGAGTAAAATTTCATATTTAGGTATAATTTTCTATATATAAAAAAATTATAGGGTATGCGTTTCGAAATTCGAAAAAAAAAAAATTTTTTTGTCTTATAAGGGACACCCTAATATACATACATACATATCCATGCATATGTATTTTATATTTTTTTGTGTAGATTTGCAAGTTTACCGTTAATTCTTTTTTGTAAAATTTTATTTTTGTGAATTTAAGAAGAAATAAATAGGCAGTCAAACATTACAATTGAGTTTTTTATTTTACGGCAGAACAAGCGGCAGAAATTACTTGAAGTTTTTTCTGAGACACCTGTGACAATACAAATAAATAAATTAACAAACTCAAGTCTAACCCTTGAGTAAAGGAATTTATCCCGATTACATATTGGATAAATTCGGGTTGTCAAATTAGGCAATCCTCAAAAGATTAGCGACCGTGACAGGAATCTTTTAATATGCTAATATTTAACTACTTGTAGCTAATTAAGCGAAGTTAGAGAAAATTCGAACATTCGTTGCGCTTGGTAGTTTTTCACTGCAAAAGTAATTTACGTGAACGTTTAAATAAACCAGTTAGCTGTCATTGCCGTCATTGCCGTTTTGTCTTTATTTTAAAGAAGGTCATACTTAATAATGAACGAAAACAGTGGTTCATCACAAAAAACAGGACTCTAGAAGAGTTAAAGCTACAACTATTAAAACAACTACTTGCATTATCCAAAGGAATTATTACGGGTATTAAGAACAGTGTTGAATCCAATGCCAGTTTATCTCACATCGAGCTTGAATGTAGATTGTGTATTATCGAGTCATATTACAAGCAAGCGTCTTATTGCCAGAACCATATTGAACGATTCTCGCCAGGTGGCAGGTAGATCTGAAATAGACGAGTTATTTATAACCGTGAATGTTGACCCTTGTTGGGCAAGGTAGAAATTTGAGTGCTCAGGAACAGTCATTTTTTGTGCCTTAAATAACTTCGAGTCAACTGTCAAACCTTAAACTACCCAAATTTGATGTGAAATATTTGGAGTATACAAATTGTATTAATCCGTCTAAGTGATCGGCAAAAAAATACCTGACGTTATAGATTTTGGCGCAACTAAGGGTATTTCGAGAAAAATGATTAAAGTTGAATCCTCACTTTAATTATCGTCGGATCATTTGCTACTATTGGGTATATATGGAACCAACAAAATATTGTATCACCAACTAACACAAGCATAATTGGTTGAAATATTAAAAATTTTTCAGTACGCATTGTTCGGAAAACATCCCACTTAGAACACCTGAAGACGTAGAGCAGAGTCTTTTTTTTTTTGACCAAAACCTCAAATCAACTAATGAACATGAAAAGTAACCCGACAACTAGGGAGATGTAGTCACATTTATTCTGTAGGTGTTGAGCGGCTATTGACTGAAAAAAGAAAACTACGGAGAGTGTGGCAATTACATACATAGATCTCCCCAACTCATAAACAGATTAAAGGAAATCACAAAACAGCTTAGATATCTAATAGAATCCCGAAGAATTCCATCACTACAAAAATGCTTGGAAGGCCGCGACGCTAGCCCACAATCGGACTATTCGATGTTGTGTGCAACACGAAGCCTCCCTTGGAGTAATATCGAAAAAGGCAACTTGTTTGTTAATCATTTAAAAAACGTATTTACGCCAAATATACCTTGTGCTTCAGTTGAGTTGCCCTTCGAAAATGTTGATTTTACTTAAATTGCTTGCTTAAACCCCAAGAAGGCCTATGGTTTTGACAAAACAAGTAACGAGATGATAATGGAACTTTCCAAGGTAGCAGTTAGAATAATTCAATTTATTTTAAATGTTATTCTACCCTTGATATTTTCCCTCAAACTGGAAAATACTTAAGGACTACTACGATACCTAAGTCAGGAAAAGATCACACAAAAAAGTAGAATCATATAGGCCCATAAATTTATTATCAAATATATCAAAACTACTTAAGAAAATATTAATTACTAAGCTGAACCCAATTTTGAGCGAAAAAGGATTCCGAACCACCAATTCGCTTTTAGAAGCACTATTGAACAGCCGAACGGAGTAGTAAATGTAGCAAAAAAGGCTTTCCAGGAAAGAAAATATCGTTCTGCGCTTTTCATAGACATTTCTTAAGCGTTCGACAAAGTATGGCATAAAGGACTAGTTTACAAGCTAAAGCCAAATTTGACTCGCCTCAACCAATTAAAACTGGAGTTCACCAAGGTAGTATATTGGGACCCTTTTTATATTTCAGTTTTTGCGTTGAAAAGTTCGGTCACAAATTTTTTTAAGCGCGTCCAACTAAAATATGCATGAGCTAGCTTAAAGGCCCAGCTCTAATATGAGCTAGTTTCAGCCAACTTAAATAACTGTGCAAAGTACGTTCCTACGGAAACAGCTGTTTGTGCTTTGTGTTATACATGGAGAACGAAAGTGAACAAATTATTTCTAAATTTAATATAAAATGTTTAAAAAAGAAGATTCTATAAGAAACATGGGAGGCGTTTTATTATAATAGTAATTTAAAAAAAAGAGTAATGCACACCGCTGTATTTTTAATACTTTTGGCCAAAATTACACAAACAGCAAAAAATTGTAAAATTTTTCTTTCGAAATTTTCTTGAAAGTAATAAAGATAATTATTAATTTGTATATGAATGATATTAGGTACATATATTAAATATTTTTATTTATCACCTTTTTGTTAAAAATTTCATTTATTCAGAAAAAAATATTAATTTGCAAAAGTACGAATAAAAGAAATGTGCAACTGTGTCGTAATAGTTTCTAGATTCATGTAAGTACCTTGTAGCCACCACTTGTAAAAGTCTTCAATAAGTTGCTTAAGCATTTGAGATACTTTTCGTTAATTTTTGACATTAGCTTAAGCCAGCTTATACACATTATAGTTGGTCCTTAAGCCAACTTTAGCAACTGCCCCAATACATATAAATCATATGTGGCAAACTAGAATGTACTTAACCAAACTTATCGTTAAATTTCCTCCCATTTTTTTTTGCTTAAGCAAAGTTCGAAACGGATCCAGGGTTGTCAGATTTCTCGCTAAACGTGGCGATTTTCTATCTTATTTGGCGATCAAATTTTGGATTTAGCGACTTTATGTAAAATATTTGGCGATATTTTATTGACTTTTGGTCAACATTAGAAACTGAATAAATGAATATGAAAATGGATAACAAATTAATTAATTAAAGGGGGTGCTGTAGCTTAGGTGGTTAGCACGTTGACTACTAAACAATGGTCATGCGTTCAATACTCAGCCGTGGCAACATCAATGATATGTATTAATTTCTCTTTATAATAATGCATATCACAGCGCCTCCTTCGCCGGTATTACCACATAGCACTAAATCGCCGGCGAAGTAAAATAATTATAAATTGGCTATGCTAGCTTCAAACTAATTCGCCTAAATAACACAAGAGGCGCTGCAATACTGTTCTAAAAATAATCATAACGTTCAATTGCAGTGTTGCCAGAAGCGAAGCTTTACTATCAACTAACCATCTATCTTATCTACTACTACCCCTTTCCAAAGGAAGTAACAGAGTTAATATAGGCATTAATTGCCTGAGTCTTACTTCTTTAAAAAAAAAAAAAATTGATTGAAGTTGTTTTTTTATATTTAAATATGATTTTACTTCTGGATACCGGAAACTTTCGGAACATAAATTTATTTAAAGTTCACAATATTTCATATTTTAAAATGTTTTTCATATCTAAAGATGAAACTTTATTTAAAGTTTACAAACATCTTTCGATTTTAAAATGTTGCAATTTTTTATCACAAACAACATTTTTATAAATTCTAACATACTTTTGGATACTTATTAACCATAATAGTAAATATTAACTCTTGTTTTAGAAAGATTATAAAATATATGATATCTAATTATGTACAGCTACATTAGTTTTGTATTTGATGTGGTAATTCCAATGAATTTTTTATACTTATTTTTTACATACAAAGGAAGTTTTGAAGTAAGGATTAAGTTCGTTTTATTCTCTCTAAGTTGAAAGAATATTTTTTTTACAGATTAGGTGATTAATTTTAAAGAAAAATTATATTTTTTAATTTATATGCTAGTAATTAGAAAATTAGAATGATCGATTTCAATAATGAATTCCACCAAAACTCGACTGCGAAACATATGCTATAAATTGAAATAGGGCATGAGGCACACATCTATTGATCTTTTGAAATGTTGAATAAATTTTATTTCTATAAAACATATTCTAAAACAAATCCTTTAAGGATGGGTATGTTCAGATCAGGGATGGTAAATTAAATTTTCAAATTATACCAACCAGCTTTTTAAACTGTACTTTTCGAACAGAAATTGTTATATATAAATTTTCCTTGTGAATTTAAATTTTAAATCAACTTTTATTTGAGATATTGGAAAATTCTATTCATCTGTGTACATGGACATGGCATCAATACCGGTAACTTGCTTAACGGATCGAAATAGAAGAGGTTTAAGAAATCCCAATCCAAACATGCAAATGTTAAACTAACTTTACAACCGTAGTTCTGAAGTCATCTGAGATTCTAATGAAACTAATTGAAGGATATTGGTGCTCTGATTATTGGTTATTGCATTGGGACTGTATAACAGAAGTTGTCGTAGTGATGTGATTGATGAGAATACGTTTTATCTGTCAAGGTTGCCCGGTATATCGCCCTTTCATACCCTCTCTAAACTATCGACAGAAGAACTGGATAATTTAAATATTTTCTTCAATTGTAATTGTGGTTCTAGTAAGATAGGGAGAATTGTGGGAGGAAAATATTTATCAAGGTTTTACTCAATATTTTCATTAAGCTCATCTTTATTTTGATTTCTTTCATTTTATATCTTAACGATTCAAATCTATGTGTAAGATAGTTTTCCTATTTTTGTCTCAGGTAATATAAAAAAACCGTTATGCTGGAATTTTTCGCTTAAAAGCTGAGTATTTTTGTAATAACAAATGAGGTTAAAATTAAAGTTTTTTAAAGTTCCAAAAATTAAAATAACAAATATAGATATTTAAACGTAAAGCCAGCAAAACTTTTATATTCTATTAGTCATTGGTGTACCATTGTACTTTTCAAGTTTAAAATGGATCAAAAAAGTACAATTGTATCAACTTTACCAAACCTGGTTCAGTAGTGCAATTCACTAACTTTTAACGATCTAACACTTGTTAAATATATCAACATGTTTATTTGCTGGCACTAACGCATTTGCGATTCACTAACCTATGGTTAACAAATGAAAAATACAAAAAAGAAATGGTAATGCTTCTAAACAAAATGGCAAAATAGCGAAAAGAACAAAGAGGAATGAAATATAATAAACAAAATATACAAAACTTTCCACACAAGTGCTTCATTTTTTATTTGTTTTTAATTTCATTTCTAAAAAATTGTTTAAATTCATTTTTATAAGGTAGCTAAAATACATATGTATGTGTTTTAATTATAAATATTAATTATTTAGAATATTTTACATTTTACATCTAATGGTCGACTTTATCTTTTGATATTTTGATAAAGTAAACGACACAAAAATAGTTGTAGTTAAAAAACAATACTCGACTTGCTAAGAAAAACAGCTGATTTATAACAACATCAAATGTTATTAAAAAGCATTTCTGAATAGCAAAGTCTTTCGTTTTGTTGTTAAATTTTTTTAACGAGTCAAGAATCGTTAAAATTGAATAGTGAACCGCACTACAGATTCACCATTTATTATAATAACCCCTATATATCGTTGGATTAAGTTAAAATTTTACCTTTCTCGTGTTCACTAATCATTTTAAATAAAAAACAAAATTTTTATAAATTTTGGCGACTTTTTTTCTATTTTTGGCGAATTTTAGCTATTTCGATTAAATTTTTTTTTTATTTGTTAAATTTTTTTTAAATTAAAAAATATTGTATATATTAGAGGAAAATCTTAAGAAAAACAGTTTTGGCGAAATAGGTGAAAATAAATCTGACAACCCTGTCGGAAACAGCTGTTTATGCTTTGTGTTATCCATATGCATGTTTTCATAAAAAAATTGTAATGGAAAACGAAAGTGAAAAAATAATATCTAAATTTAATATAAAATGTTTAAAAAGAAGCTTCTATAAGAAAAAAAGGACGCATGTATTAGAATCGTAATTATAAAGAAAGATCATATTATTGTTTATGAGTTGAGTGATGCACACCGCTGTATTTTTTAGTACTTTTGGCTAATTTTACACAAACAGCAAAACATGTTTAATTTTTCTTTCGAAATTTTCTTAAAACTAAGAATAATAAATATTAATTTGTATATGAATGGTACTACTTATATAAAATATGTTTATTTAACACCTTTTTGTTAAAAAATTTCATTTATCAGAAATTATTTTGCAAAAGTACGAGTAAAACAAATGTGCAATAATAGTTTCTAGATTCATGTAAGTACATTATAGCCACCTAAAGGTCTTGCTTAAGCATTTGACAGGCTTTTCGTTCATTTTTAGGGTTCCGTACATAAAGTGTAAAAACGAAACCCTATAAATTATTTAATATTATGCTAATTACCCATAACGTTTTATAATAAAATTGCAATTTATTTGTTGGGGGAAAGAGCTAGTCCCTATATGTATTTCACTGGTTGCTCAGGCCAGATCATAAGGAAACCTTTTTCCTAATTTTAGAGAAGCCAAAAATACTCTATAAGTAATAAAATTCTACAAAACACAATGAGAATTATGATGTTAATAGAATAATATTACAGAATATTAAAGCTTCAACAAAACACCAACAACAAACAAACCACGTTTTTATTTTTCCTTACTGTCCTTCTAAAATTGGATGGTTTTTTGCCATCACTGAATGCAGACGTAAGGTGTGATGAAAAGCATACACAAGTTAATTTTGTTCTCGCAAGAGAATCGAAAAAAAAAACAAGTGTTGCCAAGGTTTGCACAAGCAGTTGCATATTGCATAAAAATTTACAAACTGTAATAAAAACGTAGTTCGCCTTATATACAAATCTAAAAAATAAACTAAAAATTAAAGGGTGTTCCGATAGTGGTGTTATTTTGATTTATAAGGCCTAAGTTTTGAATCATAATAGGTAGAATCTTGAAATTTTTAGAGATGGTGCATAATTTTGGCCGCTATAGCAACAAATAATAACATTTATAGGGTGTTCCGATAGAGAGGTGTTATTCACAAATATGTGTTTATTTCTTGAGCTGTAGGAGGCATACACTAAAAATATGTAAGCATTAATTAAAACTTAGTTCGCTATATAAAAAAGTATAAAAAAATAAACCTAAAAATTAAAGTGTGTTCCGATTGTAGTGTGATTTGCTTGTATAAGGCTTAAGTTTTGAACCGTAATAGGTAGGCGCTTGAAATTTTCACAGAAAGTATATAACTATGACCGCTATACTAGCAAATACTAAAACTTATAGGGTGTTCCGATAGAGAGGTGTTATTCACGAATATGTGCTTATTTCTTGAACTGTAGGAGGAATTCACTAAAAATATGCAAGCACTAAATTAAAATTAGTTCGCTATATAAACAAGTCTGAAAAAAATAAACCTAAAAATTAAAGGGTGTTCCGATAGTGGAGTGATTTGCATGTATAAGGCCTAAGTTTTGAACCATAATAGGTAGACTCTTGAAAATTTTACCAAAGGTGTATAATTATGGCCGCTATAGCAAAAAATATTAAAACTTATAGGGGTTCCGATAGAGAGGTGTTACTTACGAATATGTGTTTATTTCTTACAAATAGTAATAAAAACTTAGTTCGCTTTATAAACAA
Source organism: Phasia obesa (assembly GCA_949628195.1). Taxonomy (NCBI): domain Eukaryota; kingdom Metazoa; phylum Arthropoda; class Insecta; order Diptera; family Tachinidae; genus Phasia; species Phasia obesa. The sequence goes on along the minus strand of OX451215.1, from coordinate 140,301,161 downwards.
GTCTAAAAAAATAAACCTAAAAATTATAGGGTGTTCCAATAATGGTGTGCTTTGTATGTGTAAGGCCTAATAGGTAGACTCTTGAAAATTTTACCAAAAGTGTATTACTGCGGCCACAATATAAAAAAATACTAAAACGTAAGGTGTTCCAAAAGTGATGTGTTATTTACGTTTATGTCTTTTTTTGAGCTGTAAGAGGACACCACTTACAATTTGCAGACTGTAATTAAAACTATGTCTGTTTTATAAACAAGTATACAAAATTGAACTTAAATATTAAAGGGTGTTCTAATAGTGATGTGATTTGCATGTAAATATCCTAAGTTTTGAATGAATATGTGGAATCTTGAAATTTTTACAGGAGGTGTATAACTATGTCCACTATAAAAAATAATAAAAATTAAAGGGTTTTCCGCCAGTGACGTGATTTGCATGTATAACGTCTTATTTCTTGAATCGTAATAGGTAGACTCTAAAAATTTTGTACAGAAGATGTGTTGCCACGGCCGATATGACAATTACTAAAAATTAAAGGGTGTTCCGACAGTGACATGTTTTTCACTTATAGTGACTTATTTTTTAATCGCAATAAGTATACTCTTAATATATTTATAGAAAGGAAGTTGCCATGGCCACTATAATGAATAATAAAATTAAAGGGTGTCCGACAGTGACAAGATTTTATAAACCGTAATAGATATCCTCTTGAAATGTTTACAGTAGATGTGTTACTTCGGCCGCTATAACAATTACTTAAAATTGAAGTGTGTCCATTAGTAACGTGTTTTTCACGAATATTACCTTATTTTTTTAACCGCAATAGGTAGGCTCCTGATATTTTAATAGAAAGTGTATTACCATGGCCGCTATAAAATTAATTACATATTAAAATTTAAAGGGTGTTCTAATTATGATGCATTTTTTTACTTTAATTTTAAAATTTAAGGGTGTCCCATAAGACATAAAGAAATAAACAACTGGAATTTTTAAATTATACTGAACATAGTACGGATCCCTACGTGTGTGAGTGTAACTCGCACTTGACTAATTTATTTGATATTAGCTTAAGCCAGCGTTTGCATATTATAGTTGGGCCTTACATTAAAAACAAAAAAAAACTGTTTTAATACAACAAGAAAAATGTGTGTATTTTTTTCTTTCGTTATCTTTTTTTACAAAGGCATTACTGCTTTTAAAGTTAAACAAAAACAATAGGGGCTAATGAGCCTCTCTTATTTAAGTCAAAAAAATGTAGACAATACTGATAAAGTAAATAAAAGCAATAAAAATGAAATAAAAGCAATAAAAATGAACTCAGTGTAACCAAAATAAAAATGGATAGTAAGGAAAACCCCAAATGGGAATGGACAGATACATCACTCTATTAAAACGGGGACGAAGCCCAAAATCTGCTCAAGAAGCACCAATGCCGAAGCTACCTGAAAATAGAGAAAATAATGGTCTTCGTTTCGAAAACCGCTTCGGAATTTTAGGTAGCGAAATAAACGAACCCGCAACGTTGCCTAAGTCGTTCAAACCGCCTCCAAATTATTTAAGAGAAAAAAACTCGAATGAGGTAATAAACTGGCTTCATTGATTGGAGAGAAAACATTTTATGTAATTCCCATCAAGCGTGAAAACATAGATGTTATCGTAAAACAGTTAACGATTTTGAAAGGTACAAAAAAAACTTTGATACATATCAGCTGAAGAATAGCAAAGGTCTACAGGAAGTCGGTAAAGGTGTATATGTCGATCCAGAGGAAGTACGAGATGGCCTTAAAAAAACTGGATTTAAGGTCAAAAGTATAGATAATCTCAGAAATCTAGAGCCTGTGCCTCAACACTTTTTCGCTATGAGCTCGAACCTAGAAATATGAGATTAAAAAACGAAATGCACCCCATATACAACCTAAAGTATTTATTGCACCGCAAAATTACAGTAGAGGATCCACATAAGCGATTAGGACCCGTCCAGTGTCTAAATTGCGAAGAATAAGGTCATACTAGGGCTTACCATAAGTTGGTCCCGGTTTGCGTTGTGCGTGGCGAGCAACATTGTTCCGCTCAATGCGTCAAATCAAAGGATGACACGAAGGTTGAAAATTGCAGCGATTGCGGTGGAAACCATACTGCTAACTATAGAGGCTGTGTAGTGTATTCTATGGTAAGGAAGTCGACTCAAAAATTAAATACTCCTGCTAAGCAGCCACAATATCGAGCTAACGCTTATTATCCTGAATTAGCCCAACCAACAACCCAACATGTTTCATACGCGGATATGTTAAAAACTAATTCAGTACATAAAGCGACACCGACAACTAATTCTAACCCAAATCTGTACTCAGAACCTAAACAACAAATACCATCTTTTAACTACAATCGTATTGAAGAAACTTTTGAGTCGTTAGTGTATTCGGTTAATAATTTTTTGTGGTCTATGGGCAATATGATGCTAGAAATGCTAAAAATGAAATCTATGATATTGCAGGAAGGGCTTAAAAAACCATGAACTGTTTAAAAATATGTTTCTGGAACGCAAACGGAATACGCCAACACAAAAATAACTCGAGTATTTTTTTTTTATAATTAACATTTACTGTGTGACGTTTGTGAGAATTACCTTCAAGCAACAAATATCTGCCTTGAAGAATTTCATCAAAGCTTAGTTATTTCTTCAATTTATTCACCTCTTAGATATCAAGTTTCATAGAGTCAGTATAACGACTTTTTCAAATCACTAGCTTTCTGTTTCATTGCTTTAGGCGACTACAACGCTAAACACACGTTTTGGGGATCACGTTTCATAACTCCAAAAGGTCGGATTTTGTTTGACACTATTTTAAAAATGTATCTAAATATATCTGATCTTGGCGACTTGACGTCGAATAACACACCTGATATGTCGAATCTATTATATTCCTCTGGAATCTATTCGATCTCGATTGTGGAACTGGCTGGATAAAAAATTTACAAAACAAAATGAATGTATTAAGGAACAAACAGATATGATAAGAACAATTAATGAAGACAATAAAATGAGCCTTATGCTTGATATTGATAAGAAAATCAATGATCTAAAAATGGAAATTTTAAACGATGTAAAAGAAGAAATACGTCGGCTAGATGGTAGGATTACCAAGATTGAGAATACAAACAACGAAATCAAACAGTTAAAAAAGGACGTCGATAATCTTAATTTAAAATTGCTAAAACTCGACAATTCTTCTATAGCAGCCGATATTCATATAACGGGTATTCCATTTCACAAAAATGAAGACTTGGAGCTTGGAGCTTATCCTCCCTACAATAACATTTTTCGTGTAAAGCATTTTTAAAAAATTCGAGATGTTAATGATCCTCCTTTAATTGTTAGAATGTATTCGCCGCACGAGACTAAAACCTAACATCACCTTACCAACTTGCAGCAGTAACCCGACAACTAGCTAGATACAATCAAATTTGTTCTGTAGATGTTAATGGCTGAAAAAAGAAAAATTCGTAGAGAATGGCAAACACATACATAGATCTCCGCAGCTCAAAACCCGACTTAAAGAATGCACGAAATGGCTAAGAGAGATACTGGAAAGTCGAAAAGTAGCATCCCTAAATAACTATCTGGAAGACCTAAACCCAACTCCTGAATCAGATTATTCAAACTGGCTTATTTGCAGAAATTCTACTGCCGTTTTATATTGCAAACTTTTATTGTACAAGTCACTTCTTAAGCCAATTTGTTGTTATGGCATTCAATTATGGGGTACTGCCACAGCTAACAATGTAGAAAAATTGGCTGCATGCAAAATGACCCTATGAAAAATCGGCCAAAAGAATAAATGAACAATTGCCCAAGAAATCTTCATACAAAATTGGGTAATATTTGATATGAAAAGTAACCCAAAAATTGTGGGTGTTTTTTCGTCATTTTTGGAGAATAATTCATTTTTATATTTTTGGGCGATTTTTCATAATGAAAAATTGCAAAAATGTTTTAATAAAAGATCACCCATTTTTGGTAATAAGAGTGAAAAACAAACAATGGTTTGTCTTAAAAGCGATATATTTTTATTAAAAAATTATCACTAATAATAAGTAGTTATAAAGTTTACCTTAAACCGCAGAAGTGTTAACATTAAAAATTTATTAGGATTTAAACTGGAAAAATAACCAACTTAGTTTCTGTCTCTGTTTTTCCAAAAAACTGAATAATTTAGAGAAAATGTATTGACATCACATTTAAGGTTGTACCAATGGCAGTTTTCAAAATGCTTCTGATTATTTAAGTAAATTGTTCTGCAGAAAAAGTACAAGCTGCTTTGTATCTTAATCTTTTATACTAGTAAATATTTCTAGTTATGTTGTTATACATAAGTTACTAATATGAGTTGAAATATATAATTATTGTTATTAATGTGTTTATTTATAAACTTTAGAATTAAAAATCGCGCGATTTTTCATATTTTACAAAAATTTTTTGCCTGCGGCGCCTAACTCTAAAGTTTAACAATAAACAAATATTAATTTATTAATTTAAATAATTAATTTCAACTCATATTAGCAAACTATTTGTATCTTTATTATTTTTTTTTATTCACATATATTTCCTTTCATATTTGTTTTAATGAACGCATACAATATTTATTTGCGTACATTGGCAACAATAATTTAACTTGGTACCAAAACGCTTCCTAACAGACCGTGATCACAGATTACATACAACTTCTTTCCAAAGCTTGCTCGATGAATTCAATTAACGGTTCAATTAATTTAAATCAACGATTTAATTTAGCAATGTTTGTAGGGACCGTGACCACGGTGGCTCAGAGTTCCTTTGGCAGCACCCCCAGGAGCAGCAGGAGTCACAGCTTTCTTGGATTTTGATCAAAGATTACATACAGAAGTTGCAAGGTGAACTGCCCTTACTAAAACTATTGACATTTTTATATTTAATAGGAAAACTATAAATAAATTTGGGCGATAATTCATTTATATTTGGGTATTTTTTCACAATTTTTTGGCCAAATTTCCATTTTTCTTTTTTGGACAATCTTTCATTTCTTTAGGATGATTATTCATTCGGCAATTTTTCATTTTTGTTTTTGGGCGATTTTTCATAGGGCCATTTTGCATGCAGCCAGAAAAATTACAAAGGCGTTAAAATAAGATTCTAAAAATAATCATGGTTGCTCCCTGGTATATACAAAACTCGAACAAAGATCTAAAAGTGCCAACACTCAAATCCAAAATTGCAAAACAGCTGGCCCGTAAGAAGGAGGAATATTTCTTCTTTCATCCGTACATCAAAGGGATGACCCGTAATTAATAACAGCAGCCGTGAAATATACAATTTTTTTGTCTTGCACTGGCTGGACTTAAGGAGAGTATATTTATTTTTATTCTAGACTTAGTTATGAGTAATTATTGTTAGTTCAAATATATTGAAGATACAATAAATAAAAATATGAAACATATTGACACAAATGAAGTTTAAAGCAATCTATTTAAATCAGAATATTGGTAGAAACTTAACCTATCTGTATCAATGAAATCGTAATGTAAATTTCATTGACACATAAATTATCAAAACAATGCTTACTTTATATTGTAAATAATAATCAAATTTTATATAATTTTTTATGATTTTTCTTAATTTCTTTTTAAAAGTCAAAAAATTTTCAAAGCCATGTGAATAACATTAACATATTATTGTTAAAAATAATATATTATTTTTGAATATTTATAAAACTTTGGTTGTGGTTTGAAGTTTACCAAAAAATGTATAGCTAAAACCAACCACATTGAATATTGTTGGTGTAGTATCCATTTAATGCTGAAATCCTAACCAGAACTTGTTTATAGTGACTAAAGTATCGTTACAAACTACTAAAATTTGTTTATCGAAACCATAAATTATCACAGGAAACATAATGTGGTTCCTGTGACTATATCCATAACCATGTTTTTTTTTCTTTGCGTGCAGCAAAGTATCTAATAAAGCTAGAAAAGCATAAAAAATCGAGGGCCAGTAACATACTGAACGACAGTGACTACGTTCCATTAAAAAGGTGCAATATGGCTTCTCTTGGCCGAACATCAGAGAGGTGGCCAACAAATGATAACAGCAACCGTGAATTATACATATTTTGTCTACCACTGGCTGGGCTTAAGTATATATTTGTTCAATTCACAAGCCCCTGTTATCATGTTATAGTGTTTATCGTCAATAGTTTATGTTTGTTGTTGGTAATTAGCTTTGAAAAATTTGTTATAAATATACAATTTCATTTCACATGTTTTGAAAATATTGTATCGAGACCATGCCTGGGAGTAAGTTTTTTATATGAATAAATTATGAAAATCTTCGTGATATGTAATCATCGGTGTCTTTATTTTATTTTAAATTTAATTTTATATATTTATAGTGCTTTTACACCGAAAGTTTATTCAATCTACATTAAAATTACAAATTGTGTAAAAATTGTTTTGTTCTATATTTGTAATTACTACTTCCCATGCATGAATCAATTTCATTTTATTATTCACAAAGTTGCCGTTGATAAAATTTTTTATTCTGCCATTTTTTTCATCTACTATAATCCTTTATAACAAATTTTTTAGCTATCTGAATGCATACACATGCAATTAGTAAAAGTATGATTTTATTATAAAAATTGGAAAGCAAATTAGTAAAGGTTACAAAATATTTAAACTAAATTTTTAAGCCAAAAGACATTTATGTGGCAAATTTCAATTTTTCTATCAATTTCAGTATTTTTACTAATGACCTAATTAAATTTGATAAAATTACTCAAATTGGTTAAAAAATAGAATTAGATATATTTATATTGCAAACATTAACATTCTGACTGGAATTCTTTGGTGAGATTATTTATGACTTAGAACTATGCATATATCTCCTCCGGCGAACTCGAAGATTCTAATCAGTTAAGTTTTGGTTTTTGTGCGCTATTCTATTTTCTTTATGTTGTATAAATAGTAGTTTTTACAGTAAAAACTATTTCAAAAGTAATATATTTTCTCAATCTTATCAAAATTAGCTATAGACTACCATTCTACAAATCCCAAAAAAATGGTAACATTGGTTCTGAAAATATTTATTATATTTTGAGTATTATTATTTTTTGAATAAAAAAACGATACAATTCTACAATTTCAAAGCCTGCTCACAAGTTGTTTGAGAAATTTTCCAAGACTGGACGGCAGACTTGAACTGGTCTTAAACCAAAAGTCTTTGACTCTATCTCATTCATAAGTAAAACTTTTTCAATGTGTTGGAAGGTCAGTCTCTACTGCATTAGGCTAAAAACCTTTGAAGTTGTTGCAATTTACTGTTGTACTTTATTCTGTACTTAATAAAAGTATAAAATTAAGTATGGTTAATCTCCATCTTGTTAAATATTGAGACAGTATACTTAGCGGCCAACAGTATTTTTTTTTTTCGGTTATAGCAAAACAAAAAGTTAGTGGTGGCTTTTGTTAGTTCCAATTAATTTTATAAAATCTAGTATGAAGTCACCAGACTTGTCACTGGCATGCAATCCTGTTTTTAAACCTGAATTATAAATCAATCTTTGAATGAGCCCCTGTACACAGGATCGATCTAAAAGCAATATATTAAACATGCGTCAGGGCTTGTAGCTTCACATTAAACTTCAAATTTTTTAGCTTTAATAATAAAAAGCTATTAGAGCTGTCTTATTAAAAAGGGAAAAAATTAACCTTTAATCTTTAGCAAACAAAGGTGTTGTATTTATTTATATAGAATTTGGAGGGCCCCAACACAATAAGGTTATATTGACCTAAGTATTCAATATGTGAGTAACATTTGCCGAAAACTAAACGATGAACAGTGTGCTTTAGATCTCATTTTTAAAATGTAAAAACAGTAATTGAAACTTTGTTTGCTATAAAAACAAGATTAAAAAAATAAACTTAAAAATAAAAGGGGCCTAAATATTTAAAATTAAAAGGTAGGCTCTTGAAATTTGCATAGGTATCTAGAACAAATAGTAAAAATTAAAGATTATTCCGACAGTCTCGTAATTGCACGTGTATGACCTTATTTTTTGAAACGTAATAGGTAGACACTTGAAATTTTTACAGAAGATATTTTGCCACGGGCGCTATAACAATTACTAAAAATTAAAGGGTGTTTCGACAGTGACATGGCTTTCACGTATTGCCTTATTTTTGAATCGTAATAGGTAGACTTTTGATATATTTATAGAAAGTGAATTACCATGGCTACTTTAACAAATAATAAAATTAAAGGGTGTTCCAACAGTGACATGATTTGCACGTATATGGTCTTATTGTTTGAACCGTAATAGGTAGACTCTTTAATTTTTTACACAAGATGTGTTGCCACGGCTGCTATAACAATTTCTAAAAATTCAATCATGTTCCGACAGTGACACGTTTTTCACGTATATTGCATTATTTTTTGAACCGCAATAACTTTCGTAGAAAGTTTATTACCATGGCCGCGATTTTCGCGAATATGACTTTTCAAACATAAATTTATACATTTATAAACTTGTCAGCTGTAGCAAAAAATATAAAAAATAAAAACGAAAGGGTTTTGCGAAAGTGACACAAATTTACGTATGTATGTATGTAGCCTTACTTTTGACCCGGAAATAGAATACACAAAGAATATATGTATAATTTGTTCTTTATAACAAATACAAAAAATTAAATCAAAATTTAAAGGGTTTTTCGATAATGAGACAATTATGTTCTGATCTTATATTTGAACAGAACTAGGCTGACACTTAAATCCACAGATTATTTTTACATTATCTTTTATAACAACAAATAGGGAAAATAAAATTAATTTAAATAAAAACCCTAGAATCGCGAAATTGAAAATTTAAACTTCTCCTCTCAACGTTATACGCAAACGCTGGATATTTACACAGGATATTTTGTACAATTCTCTAGTATAAAAAATAATTAAAAATTAATGGGTGCCCCATAAAAACATGTTTTTTTAAGATTTTGTTGAACATGGTACGAAAACCTATATGTGTGAGTCTGACTCGCACTTGACTGATTTTTTAACAAGATTTAGTTTTTAATAAGATCTATACTAATACATACCTGTTCACCTTCCACATCCATTTCAAATATGTGTATATTTTTAGTTAGTTCTATTGAATGTTTTAGCGTTAATCTTGAAATATGTTTTGTAAGAGCATCTGATTGTTTCCACCTTAAAAGAAAAAAATTGAATCAGTGATAATACACTTGTATAATTGTTTGCGAATTATTACAAGCATTAAGAATGTTACCCAAAGTAGAGTTCTAAAAATGTCAAGTTTCAAAAGGCGACTACCAATTTTTTAAGATTATTAATTTAGTTATTTATGAAAAATTGAACCATTTTTGACTTTCATCACGATATAGTTAGACCATGGCATATTCGCTTCTGCGAAAAAAAATCTACTTTTATTCGTGTTTAAAAATACTTTTATTGGTGTTTAAAAATGATATGCAATATATGTAAGTATAATTGAAAAATTAAAAAAACAAAATCGTAGCATTTTGGAGGCTCGTTAAAGATAAAACTAAAACTATCAACTCAAAAGAAAAGATGGTAAAACAACATACATAAGTATGCTATAAAATTATAAATAAGCTGATTCAAGCAAGGAAGTTATGGAAGACGGAATGGGAGGGATATAGAGTATCTGATGGAACAGAAATAATGAAGTGTATGTAGTGCCTTTTTGACGGATCTTGCTCTTAAATAAAATTATAAATTATAAAATTTCAGTTAGAAGCAAAAAAACTAATACTGAGAATAAATCAAAGGTAAAAGTGAAAAATATCCCTGGAAGAATCGTTCACGATAAGGGGAATTTTTTAACACCAAATTATTTACGGTGAAATTATTCATGATTGAAACTTGGTGGAAATACAGATCAAGTATCTATCTTAATAAAAACGCAAATGGTTATAAATTTTGTGATATTACACCAAGTAGGTTATAATAACAGCGAAGACATACATAAACAAATTAATAAATATTTTGTAAGTAAAGGGTGTTTTTTATAGAGGTATAGAACTTTAAGTTGCAATAAAACAACGATGGATTTTATTTATCCGAAAGATAATATTGTGGCATTACATTTTAAATATGATTTCTGGCATATGACCGCCACAGCTGGCGCGGATGTAGTCCAATCTGGACGTCCAATTATCGATGAATTTTTCCAACATTTGTGGCCGTATATCGGCAATAACACGGCGAATGTTGTCTTCCAAATGGTCAAGCGTTTGTGTCTTATCCGCATAGACCAATGACTTTACATAGCCCCACAGAAAGTAGTCTAGCGGTGTTAAATCACAAGATCTTGGAGGGCAATTCACAGGTCCAAAACGTGAAATTGCACTATTTGCAAGCGTTGTTCAGGCGTGAGTATATTCATGATGAATTGCCAAACCAAACTGAGAATAAATCACTTGACAGCTGTTAAATCGGTCGCCATCTTGAAGAGTAGTGCCAACTTAAAGTTCTATACCTCTATAAAAAACATAAGATTCTCCATAATTTTAAATATTTTAGAGCTTACTATTATTTGTTTCATATTTTTTACCTATCGATACATATAATAAAACAGTAACAGTAGCCTGTCTTTATGTATGTGTTCGCATCACGTAAAAACTAATGGATGTCTTTTAATAAAATTTCGTGAGGAGGTACCTTAGTATCTCGGTTCAGATATAGGATACTTTTTTCCTTAAAAATATCTCAGTTCCAAAAGAAAATAGAGAAAAAGTGGTGAAAGGAAGCAATTTTACCGATTCATTGGTACATCAAACTGTAAACACCATTTATAGAACTCTTCAATAAGTTTAGAATTTTGTATAAATTTTATCCAGGCATGGATACCTCTATGTAAAGAAAATTCATAAACATAACTGATAATACATAACTGAAGCACTATTAAAGTAAGAGTCTTAAAATTTTAAAAATCGTCAATCTGTTTAGTTTATGACAAAATATCGTTAAAATGACGTAAAATCCTCACATCTAACACCCATGAAATGTATGATGAGAGCATTGTTGCCAGAAGTGCAGATTTATCTGGATTTTGAATTTTGATGCTTGATAAAAATGGAAGAAAAAAGCTGAACCAAAATAACTTTGACAAAGGTATGTCGAACTTCTTTTGACCATTCCGAAATATTGAATTTAAAACTGGAAAGTACAAAAGTAAATGTAATTGTTAAAAATTGTACATGACAATTCGGGTCAGCATAGATTTTCAAATACATGATCTGTTTTCTGGCATGGTAGAAGTAGCCCAATGCGATGCTCTTAGCTCTCACAACTTAATTCTTAAATATTTTATAGACAAAAAAAGTGCAGCAGCTTTTTAAAAATTAAACTTCAGACTGGCATTATGTTTCTCTTGTGCATGCCTCAAACATATATGTATCTTCTGTAGAGGCCAGAAATTTGTACATACAATATGCAATTATTTGCCCAAAAGAATTGGTTATATATTGCTAGCAAAAACATAACATCAGCACAGATCAGTTTTTTGAATTTGAATACGCTGGGTCTCAAATTTATAGCAGCTGGTTACCACTCGAAGAAATGGAGAATTACTTGATCCAATATCGGTCAGTAATATGGTTTCCATCTGCTGGCCAGCCCACTTAATAGGCTACAGACCTCAACATAATTCCAGATGTAATCGATGCCGCTGTTGCTCATTTGAAATATACATATGTAAGTATTTTAAGTGTGCCCTTCTTTCTTCACATCACTAAAGTTGCTTGCTAATCCAGATAAATTTTAACAGAACATTGAATATTTAAATACATTAAATACAAATGCTGGAATCGATTAAATTTCCAATTTTATTATAAAAAGATTTCCTGTTAAAGCTTTCGAATTTTTAATAATTGTTTAAATAACGCATATTTCCCAGATAGCTGGAAAATTTCTAAGATATTCCCAATTAAAAAGAATGCTAATTCTAATGACATTAACAATTTGAGACCTATTTCTTTATTGTCAAATTTAGGCAAATTCTTTGAGAAAATTGTTCGTGAGAAAATGGATTTTCGTTTAGATGAAAATTATATATCAAATTTAGAATTCGGTTTTAAAAAAGGACATTCTACTGTGGATGCTCTATCAAAGTTCCAAAATGATGTTATTTGTAATTTAAGGCAAGGTTGTTGTACAGTTGCAGTTTCTCTTGATATAGAAAAAGCCTTTGATAGAGCATATCACAATGAAATTATTTTTAAAATGAATGAGATAGGCTTTGTTATTCACATAGTTAGAGCTTTTTCGATAATAAACGTTTTTGTATTCAATTGAATAATACTCTTTCTGATTTTGGTTAAATTTATTGTGGAGTTCAAGGCTCAATTTTGGCTCCATATTTATATAATATTTTTATTTACGATTTTCCTCACATTTATTTAAACTCAACTGGTATTCTATATGCAGATGATTCACTGCTCTATGCTCATCATGAATCTCCATTGGAAGCATTGCAAATTGTGTCCAGACATTTATGTAAAATAAAAAGATTTTACGATTTTTGGGGGATAAAAATAAATGCATCTAAAAGTGAAGCAATTTGTTTAAGAAATGCGTCCTGAAAGTAAAAGACTAAAACTTTGTTTAAATGGCGTTCAAATACCTTTTAGAGATAGATTTAAATATCTTGGTGTTTATTTCAATAAACTATTTAAATTTAATGAGCATGGCAAATTCGTACTAAGTAAAGTTAATAGAATTAAAGATGCTTTGGCAGAGTTTTATCCCGTAAATCATTACCGATTAGAACAAAATTGTTAATTTATAAAACTTGTTTAAGACCAGTATTATTATACGGTTTCCCAATTTGGTTCTTCATTTCACCCACCCTTATGAATAAGTTTGAAATATTCGAAAGAACAATTTTACGGTCTTGTATTGGTAAATATTTTGTTCAAAGATTTAAAAGATATTCAAATGTGATAATTTATAAAGATTCAAAAGTGACTCGTTTAAGCTTTTATGCAATTGACATAATTAAAAAGTATATTAACAGACTACAACTGCATGATAATGTGATTCTTAGAGAAATAATTGATTCTCAAAGGGGTTACATCTGGAGTAACATACCTTACTTGTCACCTCTTGGCTTACAAAATTTAATTATAGATTTCAACATGGCTAATTCATTACCGCATTTTTTTAAGAAAACTTTTCCTGGCTCTCACAGAGATTAATTTTGAGTTAAATTTTTGTTTTGTTTTTTCGATTTTAGTTTTAAGTATTAGTTTTAAGATTATTGCACGTTTATAAGAGATATCTCACGATATTGTTAGCCTCGGGAGCAAAGGCATTTTCTTTTAATTTTTAAAAATTTAAAAATAAAAAATCAATAATAGTTAAGTTTGGTACTGTATAATAAACTCATATTTTTTAAGACATTACATTATAATCTTAAATGTTACTTAGTTATTTATTGTTTTTATAATCTAACATTGTTTTATAAAAAGGCTCAATAAATTTAACTTAACTTAACCTAAATACAAATGAATTTTTTTAGTTTACAAGGCAGATAGATTCGAAGAATGCTGAAGTCCGAAAATGCGATCCAGAAAATGCATTACATTCTGCTAGTGTCTAAAAAAATATTTTCCAATTTTTTCTTTAAAATTAATTTGTATATTTGTAATTAATATTTTTCAACTTATAGCGTAGACAGACGTCAGAGTTAATGTGCATTAAAAGCTAACTAATGTGAATTAAAATTTTACCCTGAAAGACGACAGTTTTGTGCATTTAGAAAACAGCTGAATATTTTTCAAATAATTTTATTAAGCATTTACATATGTATATTTTGACTAAATAGATAGAAAGCAGAAAGTACGATTGGTAGCATTTATTTCAAAAAAAGCTGAAATTACTTTTGCTGAAACTGCTCCACAATTTAAATATTGTACATGCATACAATAACAAATATACATAAATGCGAACGTGTTGCTTCAAGTTGGGTTCGCAGTAGGACACTCTGTAGTAAGAGAAAGGCAATTGTGGAAATTTGTAGGTTTATTATTATCGCTTTCGGGAGGATATAATTTACATATTTAAATTTTTAAAGGACCGCAATAATACTTTTTGGGAGTGTGACGTAAGCTCGATGAACGATAAAAGATTTAAGGAAAACTTTCGCGTTAACAGAAATGTTTTATAAAAAGTATGTGAACTAGTTAAAAATATTGAGAGGCTGGACACCAATATGAGGCCTTGTATTCCACTCGATAAGAGAGTGGCAATTGCATTGTTCGCTTTAGGGTCGGCAGCGGAACATAGGACTATTGGTAGTTTATTCGGTGTTGGACATAGTACCATTGGCGAAATTGTTATAGATTTTTGCCATGCTGTATGTAAGAAATTAAACACATTGTTGACGGGTTCGAACAGCTCGGGTTTCCGCAATGCTTTGGAGCTGTAGATGGATGCCATATAGAAATTCAACCAACTGCATCCGCATTAGACTATCACAATTATAAAGGCTGATATCCAGGGGTTTTATTAGCAAGTTGTGATTACAGGTAATTTTGTATGTTTTCAAAAACTTTTAAATTTTCACTTTCATTCTTTCGCAGATCAAAATTCACATATATAAACATTGGGTCAAGTGTAAAAAACAATGACTCATACATTTTTGAAAACAGTTCTTTAAAAAGATTTCATGAATCTTATTTTGGCGCCTTTGGATTTTTTCTATATTGCTAGCTGAGGCAGTGCCCCATAATTGAATGCCATATCACCAATTTGGTTTTAAAATTGAGTTGTACAATAAAAGTTTGCAATCTAAAGCGAGAGTAGAATTTCTGCCGATAAGCCAGTTTAGTTGGACTGCTTTTAACTTCATTTGTGTTAACTTTGATTCTATGTGGCGTTTTCAAGTAAGGCGCCGATCAAGATGTATGCCGAGATATTTCACGTCTGAAAGCTGATGTATCATTTGGTTATTTATGTGAATAGCGGGGCACGATTCCCTGCGCAGTGTAAAATTTATGTGAGTGCATTTTTGTTCATTGACCTTAATTTTCCATTTCTTCAACCACTTTTCTAAAATTAATATGTGGTCTTGTAAATATCGTGATGCTACTTCGGGACTTTCGTGCATGCTTAAAAAAGCTGTGTCGTCAGCAAATGTCGATGTGTGGACTCGGTCACTAGTTGGCATATCTGAAGTATACAACAATTTTAATAAATGGAAAGTAATGTTCAAGAAGCTTCTAGAGTACAGGAAGCTTCTAGAGCTAATAGCGAAAAACTTCTAACCAAAGTACAGAAAGCTTCTATCGTTAACAGCGAGAAACATATTTAGCCGAAGCTACTAACGAGAAACTTCAAGAAATTTTTCAAGTCATAAACAAGCGAGTAGACGATATAGAAATCAAGGTCAGTAAGTTCAATGAATAATTCACCGGCCTAGAAAGAAAAGTAAATAATTTAGAAATAAGTGGCGTCGAGGTACAGGTAAAGGATGTCGATGAGAAGCTGCCGGAGGTGGAACAAAATAATAAGCCTTGAACTAGGCGAAGGTCCAGTGAGAGTTGTGGCTGAAAATACAACTAGAATAAAAGCTTCCAGTTTCGACGGCAGCATACCGTACAAAATCTTTAAATTTCAGTTTGAGACAGTGGCCAGTAAAAATTTATGGGGCAGTGAAGAGAAGCTGATTCTGGCACTCAAACGATCTGCAGCAGAAGTCCTCGAAAGCTTACCAATAAGTTGCAGAAATAATTACGAGGATATTACAGCGGAGATCTAAAAGAGGAGCTGTATAGAATGGAACTACGTGGCAGGGTGCAGAAAGCAAATGAGATACTTCAAGATTTCGCCATGGAAGTAGAGCGCTTGGTGCAGCTAATTTACCCTAGGGAAAACCATCTACATATATCTAGAACAGTTTAAAGTGAAGGCTTTTGTTAATGGTGTTCGTGACCCAGATATTAAGCACACAATTAAGCATGCTGAAACCATTGCTTACGCTCTGGCTCAAGAAACAGCAAAAGGCAATTCGAGGCCGCAGTCATACAAAATGCAAAAAGTTGAAGTTGCTGCTGAATATGAGAAAAACACAATGGACATAAGCCAAGTACTTGAATCACTAAAGAAAGTCTTAGATGAAAGACAAGGTAAGATAAACGCTAAGTGCTTTAATTGCCGCAAAGTCGGCTATTTTCAGCGAAACTGTAAGGCAGCAAGTAAACGAGACAGATCTGTTTCGCCGCCAAGAAACAATAAACGTGCGACTCACCAAAGATCTCAAAAGTCGTTAAACTAAAGAGAGCCAGCACTAGGGGGCATGAGCTGGATTCCATAACTGAGGGCCCTACAATCTCCATATCTATGATGCAGCACCAAAACAGCAATCTTACTGCAAGTGGGTGTAACAACAGAGGAAAGCGTATTCTGACAATAGACACAGGAGCGTCGCAGTTTATATTAAGGCTCGATGTAGTCAAGGGAAAAGTGGGACAATTTAATAATGAAAGTCTGCGCACCGCTCCGAAGAATTTGCTAATGTCTGTGGTAGGGCCAAAGTCAAATTAACTATTGTTAACATGAGTGTGGACCACGATTTATTGCTGCCGAAATCGTGGAAGAAGTTATTATTGGCGTAGGTTTTATGATCATGCATGGAATCGATTTGCACATGGGTAACAAATAATGGTTTGGCGAAACGTCGAAATACCCCTTGACATTGGATATGAGAGTAAAGCTGCAGTAAGAAAATTGGTTGCTATAGCATGCCAGAAATTACCACCTCAGGCAGGATCTTTGATATGGGCACGTATGGAGAAAGATTGTGAGGAAAACCGGTTGTGGGTGATAGAACCGTCAGGAATTAAGAGTGAGACAATAACAGCAAAAGCTGTCGTGAAAACCTGTAAGAATGGAGCCTAAAAAACTGTTAACTAAAGAGCGCGAAATACTAGCAAAACACGTGGGGAAATGGGTAGCAGAGTTGGAGACATTTAACAGAAACAATCCCAAGCAGCTGCTACGAAAGTACGCCTCCGTTTTCGCCCTAAAAGGTAAAAGACAAGGTAGAACGGCAATAGTGAAGCATGATATAAATAGTAAAGAAGAAATATGGCAGCACTAGATTCTGCGTTGACTACAGAAAGCTCAAAGATGTTGCCAGAAAGGACAGTTATCCGTTACTAAGAATCCACGACACTTCAAACACGCTGGCAGGAACAAAGTGGTTTTACAGAGCGGTTACTGGCAGGTCGAGATAGCTGACAAAGATAAAGAGAAAAGTGCCTTTAGTGCTCTCGATGGTGTACGGCAGTATAATGTTATGTTATTTGGTCTCAGTAACGCTCTACCTACCACCTTCGAGCGTTTAATGGAACAGGTATTAAAGGGACTCAATTGGAAAACATGTCTGGTGTATCTGGATGACACAATTGTCATGAGAAAGAGCTTATCTGGATGACATAATTGTCATGGGAAAGAGCTTACATGAACACCTAATAAATATAAAAGAAGTCTTGAAGCGTATATAATCGGATGGACTGAAGCTCAGTGTTAAGAAATGCGCATTGTTTCAGCTGGAAGTTAAATCCTTTGGCATCGTATAGCGGCAAATGGCATACCAACCGAAGAAGATAAAATACTGGCAGTTAAGGACTAGCCTCGTCCACAAAATCTTCACGAGTTACGAAGTTTCTTAAGCCTTTGCACAACTTACAGACGAATTGTTTCAAATTTTGCCAGTGTTGCTGCGAGCCTACATGAGCTAACCCGGAAGTCGCGACCTTACCAGTGGAGTGAAGCAGCCGAGGTAGCATTCCAAAAATGGCATCGTTTGAATGCGCGGGATTTAATGACTTCAGAGCTATGACTTTAGTATTGAGCACAGACGCCCATGTAATCTGGAGTATAAGCATTGTACAAAGGCGGAGAGAAAGGAATATGTTATTGATGTTCGGCTCACACATATAGAATCTAGTGAAGACTGGCCGACTGCACAAAGAAACGATCCCATATTGGCAAAAGTTATAGCGGCTAAAGAGGAAGACAGAAGACCGACGCGAAGTGAGATCTCACCAGAAAATCCACTGGCGAAGTCATATTAGGCACAGTGGAACAGTCTCTGGTTTAAGGATGGCCCTGGGAAAGCTTAGACGGTAAAACCATGACCGATTTAATTGCCGTGTCATCCTCAAAGGTCGACAAGGTCATAAATTATATAGAAAGACCACAACGATACCTTTAGGTCTGCAATCTGATGGCATGGTCGAAAGATTCAATCGAACCCTTGAAACGTAGCTACGAAAAGTCGTCAGCGCACATCAGAGGAATTGGGATGAGCATATACCATCATTTTTGTTGACGTACAGATGATCTGTTCACGATTCCACCACACGAACAACAGCGAAAATAGTCTTTGGATCTGAGCCAAATTTGCCTGCAGATTTAGAGTTTGGTGTTAAGCCAACAGCGGCTAAAGCGACCTCCAGGATATTCATGACTTCGTGCGAAATCGGATAAAGTTAACCAGTGATGAAATGAAGGCCAGATATAACCGAGCTGCGAACTCAGAGGGATTTAACTAGGGACAACTATTTTTCAATCCAAAATGGAAGATAGGATTATCACCCAAACTACAAACGCATTGGGATGGACCTTATAAAATAATAAGTAGTGCACTTGGAGCGGCTCGAGCAGTCTTTAGAAGGGGGTACTGTTACGAAAGAAGAATTTATTCTTTACAAGCTCTGAAAAGAAACACGAAATAATTTTTGCATTTAACAACCACAGCATTAATGGTTTATTTTCTTACATTGATGAATGAAAAAAATAAACAACCAAAAGCATCACTATGCATGTATTAGTCGTTGTTGACGATATTTTTAGAAATAGCTAATAGCTATTATAAATAAACATGCCTCTCTCTTCAGTAGAAATGTATACACGTATTTACATATGTAACTACAAAAGACAGCAAAGATAAACAATCGTATTTACATAAATACAAGAATAGATAAGAAACATGTCAGATTTTTCTGGTATAAAACAATCTAGGCGTTTTTTTCTCGCCTAAAAATAGTATTCATGGTTTCGAATGGCATGGCAGTATTATTTGAAACGTCTAAGAGTTCAGTTATCGTATTTTAAGAAAGCATTAAACAGTTTGTGTATTTTTAAACAGTGGTGTCAATAAATAAGGTGAATTACAGTAAAATAAATAAATATCAGTGTATATTTATTTCGCAATTTAAAGAACTCAGTGAAAACGTAACAATATATAGGCAAATTTTAACAAAAAACTATTTTGGCGATTTTTCATATCCGTTTTGGCGAAGTATGTAAAAAATCTGACAACCCTGAGAATAAGTTCAACAAATCCATTTCTTTATTCTGCCGGCGTTGTCTCACATATTATGTCAAATGTAATTCCACACAGAGCCAAAACTGCCTAATAGAATCAAAAAGATTTTCTCTATGAAACGTAGTTAGGCTAAGGGGTATGCCAGCAGAAGGAAGAGAAGATATTTCCAAAGGAATTCCTTATTATTTTCATATGGTAAATCTTTTTAATTTTTCAAGAATGAAATTCCATTAAACCAATAAGAAAACTTGTTATTCACATTTTTTTTTAAATTTTGTTCTATTTTATTAGGTACTAGCAGTGCCCGCGACTTCGTCAGCGTATCGTGTAAAATTTTTTAAAAATTGGAATTTTTAAAAAATGCAACAGTGTTTTTAAGTATTTATTACATAAGCATTATAAATTAAAAATTTTCAGAGAAATACAAAATACTAAAAATACGCAAAAACTCTCAACATATTTACAAAAAGCTTCTCTGTACACGATGTTTTTTGTCTTATTACTTGGCGCATGTACGAACAATTTGTTGGAATCACTAACGCGGGAAAGTGCTACGTATAGTTGGCCATGGGAAAAACAGTCTGTAGCCAGTTCTATGCCTGCAGTGCTCAAGGTCTGTCCTTGTGCCTTATTAATTGTCATTGCAAAGCAAATAATTACTGGAAACTGAATGCGCTTAAATTTGAAAGGGAAGTTAGCTGGTATAATAGGAATCCGGGGAATAAAAACTTCTTCACCAGCACCAAATCCCGTCAATACTTCAGCTTCTAACACGTTTCGTTGTAGAGAAAGCACTTTCAGCCGGGTGCCGTTACACAATTTAGGTGGGCTCAAATTTCTCAGAAGCATTATAGGCACACCAACTTTTAAAACTATTTTATGAGATGGAAGTCCAGGCGCAAATAGGGAATTCAAAAATTCTACGCTGTTGATGGAAGTGTACTCTATAGATTCACCAACCATGAGTACTAATAGAGTCTCATTTATTGCTGCAACATGGTCGTTCCGAGGGGCCAGAATCGCTCGATTACAAAGCCAGGAATTGTCACGATTTTTAAAATTTTGTTCTGTACCGTAAACAGATGAAATTAGTTCTTCCGAAGAAGACACTGTTTTGCAAAAATTTGAAGACAGACTTACTTTTCCGTCCACATTTAGGTACGTACCTTCACCAATTTTTATTAACGAATCGGAAAACTGTTGTGCATTTGGGTTACCGCCTATTCGCGCTCGCATATTGACTATCAAGTGCAGTCGTATGATCATAGGCCAGAGACTGGAGCTCTTTAGACTGGCGTTTATTTCGTCAGTTCTAGTGCCTCGTGTAATAACTGGTAACGTCTGCCTAAAGTCTCCACAAAACAGTACTGTTACGCCACCCATTGGTCTGTTATTTTGCCGAATTTCTTGCAGTGTTCTGTCCACAGCTTCAACTGCCTTGCGGTGAGCCATTGTACATTCGTCCCACACAATAAGGTGACAGTCACGCATAACTTTTGCCTTATCACTGTTTCGCGAAATGCCTCAGACTGGCGTTTCTGTCAAATCTAATTGTAAAGGAATCTTAAACATAGAGTGAGCAGTTTTACCACCTGGCAATAACGTGGCCGATATCCCTGAAGATGCAACAGCTAGAGATATATTGCCTTCGCTTCGTACCTTAGCCAGGATAATTGTTGTTAAAAATGTTTTGCCAGTGCCGCCTGGTGCGTCTAAGAAAAAAGTTTTCCTAAATTATTTGTGACGCTATCGCTAATAATAGTTCAGCTTGCTTTGTAGTTCAGCTTGCTTTGAGATTTTTAAAATTTCGATTTCGTATATTGGCCTGTTCACAATAGTCGGATACAAAGTATATACAATTTGTTTTGCACCAAATGATGTCATTTGGAATGCGGTATTATAAGAACGGACGCAATCTAAAAAATGTTTAGAATTTGGATGATTTCCGTTTAAAAGTGATTTTAAAAGGTCTGGAGGTTCTTGAAAAATGTCTAAACGTATCTTTCCGGCACAACAACACAGTCCGATTGACTCTTTACTCCATTTCAGAGCATGGCAATGAGTGCAGATTTTTGTCATACTACCAACGTCAGAAAAATCTGCATAATTAATGTTGCGAGTATAGGTAAAACCACTCGTGTTTTTATTAATCCATGGGCTGAACGGCGGATCATGAAGTAATCTATTTTGAAGCACTATTATTGGCGAAAGGAGTGCTTCGGCATGACGGTTACGATCCGTGGCCAGCCGCTCTTCACTGAGTAACAGTTTCTGAAGCGCGTGACTGAGCATGCCGATGGCGATCAGCTTTCAAACTCATTTCATGCTGAGAGACAGTTTCAGGAGCTCTAAATTAAGTATAACGCTCACGAACAGTTTTTAGTCTCTGCTCACGCTGAGTTAAAAGACGACGCACGCGATAAGCAGCCAAACGCTCTTCACTTTGAGTAACAGTTTCTGAAGCGCGTGCCTGAGAATGTCGGTTGCGATCACCTGTCAAAAGCATTTCATTCTGAGTAGAGGTATCTGAAGACCATGACTCCGTATGACGTTCAAGATCTATAGTTATCCGAGCATCATCATCATGTGTTTGTTGTGATCGGTTTTGCCTTTCTCTCTTAGCTCTTCTTGAGTAATAAGAAAGATTTCACCGCTTTCTAGAAGGCATTTTAGTAATTGTAGCACCTATAAAAGAAAAATGCATCTAAACTAAGAAGAAACTAACAATAACAGAATTTTATAGCCACACTCAAGTCGAAGTATTCTTACCAAATTTTAAAAATTCACGCTAAATAACAAAAATAATGTAATCACATAATTACCTAAGTATGTATGTATTTCACAAAATAAGCAAATTAGACAATTGGTACGTGACTTAAAAATAAAGAAAAACAACCGCTCGTTTCTATTGAGTTTTTGCAACAATGTTTTTCCAGAAAGTAAAAATACAAATTTTATTCAATTGGCTATTTGGCAGTAAGTAATTCATATTTTGTCAGCGCCATTTGTGTTTTAAATATCCCACTTTTAAAAATGAAAGGTGCCGTACTAAGCAGTTAAAATTTTCTGTACTTTAAAATATCCTACTTTCAAAATTACCTAAGTATGTATTTCAAAAAATAACCAAATTATATAACCCGTACGCGATTTAAAAATTGTGTTTTATTTATTCTATTCAACAATGGGATCTTTCAAAATAAACACTCAAATAATTACTTTTATTTAAAGACACTTATTCAGCTTTGTATAAATAACAATTGTTGGCACTCTCCACTCTCTAACATATCTAAAAATCACCGATAACGTACAGGTTTAAATAAATACTCACTCGCAACCTGTGTACATGAGCTACTTAAGAAAATTCTGTAACAATTCTGTGATAGAATTGTTTGTATTAAGTTTTTGCAACAATGTAATTCCACAAAGTAAAAATACATATCAAATACAAATTTTATTCAATTAGCTATTTGGTAGTAATACATATTTTGTCAGCGACATCTGTTTAAAATATCAAAAATTAAAGGTGCCGTGCCGTATAAGTAGTTAAAACGATCTGTGTTTTAAATATACAACTTTCAAAAATCAAAGCAGTACTTATGTAGTTCCTCCTTAAGATATCCTCCATATTAGTTTATGTATTTTTTTACTTTATAAAAAGTAAAGTATTCATATCCGGTTAGTTCAACTGCGTACTTACACTGCTTTTTCTCCACTTTCTAAGATATCTTTGTGGAAAAAATATATTGGGACCAGGATACTTAGGTACCTCCTAACAAAATTTTTTTAAAATCCATCAGTAGTTTTTACGTGATGAGAACGTCACTGAAAAGCAGACAGACAGCCAGACGGAAGTGAGTTACTATTTTATTATATGTATAGATTTACACACTGTTTTTTTCTGTATGCAGACAATTTGTTATATAGGCTGTTGCAGACAATGATGGAGATTGTAATTTCCCAGCCAGCTCTTGAAGAACTTCCTCTCGTTCCAATCCAATCCACTTCCCATGCATTTGCCTGGTAAATTTTACATGGGAATGTCCTACGACCCATCTCTGCATTACCTTTACCCACCAAAAGAACAGAATGTCGTTCTTAGAAATGGAGAGAGAATTTTTATCGTAGAAAAATATAATTTTTTGCATTACTTAGGGTTAGAGAAAATACTAGCGTATAGTGACTACCAATTGTAACAAATTGGAACGACGTGATTTTCCACCTTTCGCTGGGATAAGCTCTCGGCTCACAGAGTTCGTTACTTAAATTTATTTTTATTCAAGAGGTCAGCAGGAGAAGCTCAAACACAAATCAGTTTAATTCACATTATAAACTTTATTGTTTCTCTAAAAGATTATAAAGTATTATTACTTAATTTATTCTTCTTTAGGTTGTCCCTCGGTCGTTGCGTTGGCTTACAGCCACCTTACCCACACTACGACATACAGACGACTGTCATTCTTCAATCGCATACTCCACACATCACTCAGTAACGTCGTCGACTCGCATGCCGGAGACTTGGCATCTGAGTGACTGGCATCGCAGAGATATCTTGTCGGAATATGACCTGAGCGTATGAAGAGTCTCTGCGTGCCACAAGATGACGAGTTGACGTTGGTTAAGATGCTGAGCTGGTAACTTGAGGAGAGATTATGCTCCGAACCCTCAATTTATCAGCCTATTCAACTTTGTGACCTTATTAGTTAAACAAATGCCCGCCTGCACACTGACTTCATTTTAGGTCTTGAGCACTTTCCAACAGATTGGAAGGTGTCCTTGATTACCATGATTCCTAAACCAGGAAAAGACCACACAGAAATTGAATCATGCAGACCTATAAGCCTTTTATCAAATATGTCAAAGCTGTTTGAGAGGATGTTAACAACTAAGCTTAACCCTATTCTAAGCGACAAAGGATGTATTCCAAACCATCAATTCGGCTTCAGAAAAAAACATAGAACGATCGAACAAACTCACAGGTTAGTCAATGTTGTTAGGAAGACATTTGAAGAGAGAAAATACTGCTCTGCGCTTTTTATCGAAGTTTCTCAAGCATTCGATAAGCTGCTAGTTAGTTATTTAACCGAACGAAAATTTATTGTGAAAGAAGGAGATTTTTTGAGCTCACCCCAGCCAATCGAAGCCGGAGTTCCTCAAGATAGTATATCGGGGCCCTTTTTATACTTACTGTATACTTCAGACATGCCAACTAGAATCTCGCCACATAGAATCAAAGTTAACACAAATGAAGCTAAAAGCAGTCCAACTAAACTGGCTTATTGGCAGAAATTCTACTCTCGCTTTAGATTGCAAACATTTATTGTACAACCTATTTGGTGTTATGGTATTCAATTATGGGGCACTGCCTCAGCTAGTAACATAGAAAAAATTCAAAGGCGCCATAATAAGATTTTTCGTATGGTTACATCTACTCCTTGGTATGTAAAAAACTCCAACATGCATAAAGATCTAAACGTGCCATCAGTTAAGGCAGAAATAGCGAAACTTGCCATAAGGTATTTAAAGAAGCTTGAAACTCATCCGAATCTGCTGGCCGTAACATACTTAATGAACCTGGTTACATTCGACTAAGAAGGAGGGACACTGCTTCCCTCATCTGTATATCAGTCTAGCATTGGTTGGACTTAACAATTTCAAAAAGCTCTATCTCCTACGAAATATAATGTAAAATTAAAATTTCTCATATTCTATTTCTTTGATAAGTTTGTTTAAATAGAAAATTAATAACTATTGAAACTACCAGGTAGATAGATACGAAGAGTACTGATGACGGACGTAGCTGTCTAGAAAATATGGCTGACTTCCAAAATGTTACAATACAAAGTCTGTACACATTTCTGCTACCGTATTTAAATCATGTTCATATGCATAGTTTCTTTACAATGCATCAACTTTAAAACCGATGCCCTGATTGCTTGTTTACTGCGTTAATAATACTTGTCAACGGCGTTTCGAAATGGTATACATTGTCAATGTTTTGTACTGAAACACTTCACTTTGTTCGAAGACAAAGCAATTGACGTTTTGAAAGTCAGCCTATATTTCTTTCTCGCTTGGCATAAGATACGACCCCTGAAGACGTTGATTACTATATAAAATCGAAACTGGATATTAGTGCCGATATTTTTGTAAAGAAATTTTCATATTCACAACCAAGGACTATAACACCATTTAAAATTTCTGTTTCGGCACATAAATACGACCGTATAGCTGATCCTTGTTTTTGGCCTGCATATATTTTTGTGCGGGAATATTTATTTAAGGAAAATCCAAGGACTAAAAACATTGCCCATTTGCCAAATAGAAATGAAGTAATTTCAAAAAACTAATTTCTAATAAGGATCGTATTAACATTATGTACCAAAATGTTCGTGGATTGAATACTAAACTGTCTACGCTTCTAGTTAATAGTTACTGAAACCTGGCTTAATGATAACGTTTTTAATGCTGAAGTTCTTTGTAATAAATATCAAATATACAGATACAATCGTAATGGACGAAGAGGTGGTGGAGTCTAATCGTTGTTTTTTGTTTCTATCCATCCGAAGTTGTTCCAATTGATTCCAGTAATATCGAGTTTGTTGCTGTTGTTGTTAAACTGAAAAGCAAAAAAATTTATTTGACTTGTTCATATGTTCCACCAGAATCCGAATGTTCCCTTTATTCTAAACATATTGAATCCATTAAGACCGTTGCTTTACTTGTTGATAATAAAGACTCAATTTTTGTTGTTGGTGTTTTCAACCTACCATCAATTGTATGGAAGCATATACCTGATACCCCATATTTGGTCCCCGTGAATAATAAATACTGTCATGATGATTTCTTAAATGAAATTTTTGGATTATCGTTATATCAAATGAATGGCTTCTGCAATGAATTCGGGAAACTACTTGATTTAGTGTTTATTAATGAAGTTGATGATTGCACAATTAGTCGCTCGGAACCTATTACATTGCCTGAAGATAGATATCATCCGACTATTGAAATCAGTTCTTCCATTTTATCTGGAGTTAAATTAAACACATCTAAAGTTGATAAAGTTTTTTCTTTCAAACGAACAGATTATAATCTATTAAATAATTTAATAAGAAATACCAACTGGAATGAAATTTTGTCTATTCCTAAAAACAATAATAATTCTGACATTGATAAAATTGTTACGATCTTTTATAAGAAAATCTACTCCTTTTTTGAAACTTGTGTTCCTAAACAACCTGTTAAAACTGCATTTGGACCACCATGGAATTCTAAAAATCTCTTACGGCTGAAAAACCTTAAGAACAAAAATTATAAAAAATATAAAAGATCTGGTTCGTTTGTTGATTACGGAAAGTATTCTGTCAGTCGCTCAGAATATAATTTACTTTACCATGCATTATATAAAGATTATCTAGATAAAGTAAAAAACGATTTCGTACAAGATCCAAAATCTTTTTATTCATTTGTCAACTCGAAAAGAAAATTTCGTTGATACCCATCAGTTATGGAACTTCACAATCAAGAATCGAGCAAAGTTGATGTCATATGCCATATGTTTGCTAATTTTTTTGCCAGCACCTATTCTGACGCTGTATACGACGACAGTAATGGTTACCCTTACGCAATTGTATCGAACCAATTATTCTCTTTTCCTACGTTCAACACAAGTGATATTTTGGCTAACTTAAAAAAGTCGTTTACCAATGGACCTGATGGAGTCCCAAGTTGTATTTTAAATCGATGTGCCGATTCATTCCTCAGACCATTAACAGTTTTGTTTAATGCATCTATTAAATGTGGTTATTTTCCTGTATTTTGGAAAGACTCGTATATTATACCTTTATATAAATCTGGCAATAGGTCCGATATTTCGAATTATAGAGGTATTGCCAAATTAAGTGCTATTCCAAAATTATTTGAAAAACTAATTACTGATTTTCTCTGTCATCATACTGTATCGTTATTATCACCTCGTCAACATGGTTTTAGAAAGGGTTGCTCAATCACAACTAATATTCTTCATTTAACAACTTTAATAAATAGTGCATTTACACAAAAGAAACAAACCGATGCTGTTTATACAGACTTTAGTAAAGCGTTTGACAAAGTAAACCATCAACTTCTTCTAACTAAATTGGATTTGTTAGGCGTAACCCAAAGAAGTTTAACCTGGATAAAATCATATTCAATGGGCAGAAAGCAAACAGTTCGATTCAACAATAGTACTTCTAAATACATATATGTTTCATCCGGTGTATCACAAGGCAGTTATCTTGGACCACTTTTATTTTCGCTGTTTATAAACGATCTTCCTACCGTTATTAACTACACAAATATATTAATGTACGCTGACGATGTGAAAATTTGTTACTCTTTTAATCGCTTTATTGATCACGTTCATCTTCAGAATGATCTTAATAACTTCTTTTTATGGTGTAATATCAACTTGATGGAGCTGAATTTAAAAAAAAATATAAATGCATGCGTTTTTCCAGAAATAATTACATTTCGGCAAACTATTCTTAGATGTCTCTAGTTCGACCTATTTTAGAATATGGATCAGTTATATGGGATCCTTATTATAACATTCACAATGCTCGTATTGAATCTGTGCAAAAGCAATTCTTATTGTTCTGTTTACGTGGTTTTCATTGGAATTACACTACAAATTTCCCTTCTTATTCAAGTAGATTAGCATTAATAAAACTGCCTACTCTTAAAAGTCGTCGTACAATGTTAAACGTTTCTTTCATGTTGAATCTTATCAATGGTAATATTAGCTGTGATTTCCTATTAAGTTCTGTTAACTTTAATATTCCTTGTCGTAATACACGTCATTATTATCCTATTTTTATTAAATTGTGTAGAGCTAATTATTCTTTTGCTGACCCTTTTACGAGGTTATGTCGTACATATAATTGTTTGTTTTAATTTGTCGATTTTTCTTTAAATATAAATGTAATGAAGCATGAAATTATCGTATTTCTTAATTCATAATTAACTCATTCATTCAATTAGTTTTAAGAATTATTGTTACTAGTCGTAAGGATTGTATTCTATTGACTAATAAATTAATAAATAAATATTTTTTTTGCATCTTTTCCAAAAAACCAACCAAACTCTGATAAAGAAATACGAGAAAATTCGCATTAAATCATCTACAAATCTATGGCGTGTACGAAGTCTACTACTACGTAAAGCAACCCTCTTGTTTGATATTTTTATTGTAATATTTAACACCTTATATTTGTTGTTGCTTCACCCAATTTTCGGTTAGCAATGAAAGCTACTTTTTGTTTATTTGTTTTATGACTGTTATAATAAGTTATTTACATTTTTTTGATTCTTACTTTAATATTTTTTTTATAATATTTTGAAATTATTTTAAGTTTTGTAATATTTTAATCTTTATTTTGTTTTCTTTTGTATTAAACAATTTTTTTAAATATGTAAGATTGACCAAGCTAGATTGGACACACTTTCTTGTATTGAATTTAGAATAAGGGGAAGAAATGGAAGGTACTTGAATTATTTTATTTATTTATTTGTTATTCCATACAACAAGACATTAAATCTTATAAATTACAGTATAGGATTAGTAAAAGTAAATAGTATTTTGTAAAAGCAAAATATAAAAAATTATTATATAATAAAAAAAATAATAGAAAAAAGGTTAAATTAAAGTTTAGGAACAATAAATATAACATTAAACAATGAAGAGATTATTGAAAAAAAACAATGTATAGCCTTTTTAAAATACATTGCGTTACTTATAAATTGTATTTCTGGGGGTAACGAGTTCCAAAGACGTATAGAATTGGTATAAAATTGCCATGATGATGTTAATATGCGGTATCTAACATGAAGTATATTATTAGAATTTTGAGATCTAGTGGACAAAAGATGCCTATAGAGATACATAGGTACACGTGTGCAAATAAAATGCAATGCAAAAACTGTTTGGCTAAATCATTTATATAAATAGTGAAAAGTAATGGTTCTAGTATGGAACCCTGCGTAACACCTTTTGTAACTTGGATCGATCGAGATGTGATGTTGTTTGCAAATACAGACTGTTGACGATTCGTAAGATATGAGCTTATTAGACGTACTGAAGAAGCTGAGAAGTTAAAGAAAGAATCAAGCTTTTTGCAGAGAATCTCATGATCAACCATGTCGAAGGCTTTCGAATGATCCAGAAGAACCTGCAATGAAACATGACCGCTATCAATATTATTTCGTAATTCCTCAGAAACATCAATAAGTGCACTAATACAGCTATGTTTAGGTCGAAAACCAGATTGTCGATCAGTTATTAAGCTATAATTATAAATATATTTGTAGATCTGCTTATGCAAAAGTCTTTCAAATACTTTTCTTCTAAGTGTTTATTGTATGTATTTTTTGTAGATGGTTGTAGTGAAGAGCACAGGGGAAAGCTATTATAATATAAAATCAAAATTTCTCATATCCTATTTTTTTGTTAAGTTTGTTTAAATAGAAAAATAACTACAATTAAAACTACCTAGTAGATAGATATAAACAACATTTAAAAAACTGCAGTAAATTTAATTTCAATTGCTTATGTTTCTGCCAATGCTTCCGAAAATAAACGCGTGTTTCAGTCGAAGCAAAATCACTAAACAATTTATGAACAGTTATTGCAGTCCTTCCAGCAGTCGTAAGTTTGTTTTTCTTTGCTTTTGATAGTTCGCAAGTAAAAACAGAAACAGTCTCTTTGCTTTCGTAAAACGGCATTAAGACGGTCAAACGCGGCCTGTGAGTATGTCCTGATGAGAGAGAGAACTAAGCATTTATATAATTTATACAAAAGACACTGAGCAGTGAGGTTGAATTATTGCAGGAAGAAAATCAGATAAATAGGAAAGAAACGAATTTGGACAAACAAATGGTATGCTAAAAGACAAAAACGATCCCACACAAAATTATTTAAAGAATTGGAAACAACGGCACCTGACGATATATACATACATACGAGTATACAGATGGCAAAATTTATGACTATTTTTCAATTATAAGAATATTAAAAACACTAATTCAATTATTCATTAACTCAAAATTTTAAAAAAACTTTTTGTGCGGGATTTTCACAGCCATAAAATAATCTATTGTTCAGTCATCAAAATCAATTTTTATATACATAGGTACGTATATATTTTTAAAGGAATAACCAACATTTTCTTACTTCGCTTATTAATTAAAATTTAACCCAACATTTTATCTTATCTTGTATTTTCTAACTAATTTAGTCTGTCAAGTCTCTCGCGCTACAAGCTCTTGGGAATAATTTTTTGCTGTTATATTGAATTATATATGTACATACATATGTACATAGCCATTTTGAACTTAATAAAATATATATTATAATTGTATTACTTCTGGAATTAGAAAGATTTATTTTATCTTTGCGATTCAATCTCCTTTAATTGTCTCAACCACCATTATTATAGTCTTTAAATAGCTGAGGATTTTACATAGCGCCTGAGCAGGGACATTAAAGTTTGCTTGAAGCGCGTTTTTTGCTGGAATATCGTTATCAAACAAAATTGTTGTTGCTCTAAACTGATAATCTACATCTTATAAATTACTGGGGATTTTAGCCTATATTTTATTCAGCAAGACTTTCAACCATAATCTAAAACTCAATTGTGAGCATCATCAGAAGCTGCATTGAAAGTAATTATTGTCATGCCTAGGAGCAGCTGTTGCAAAAAGCAAAGTGCTTGCAGGAACCAAGACCGAAACCAGGTATTAAGTTTCAATAATTAGTATGAGAATCTAATGATTTGAAGAATAAAAACTTTAATTCACAAAGTTTTTCCGTACTTTACATTTATTAGTTCTTGTCTGTTTATTTAAAAACATTAATTAATATCGACATGAAAGTGAAAAAGAAACATGTATGTATGTAAGTTAACACATAGCACGTTTAAAACTTTAAAATAATTTTAATTATTCACAAAGCTGTCGTTGCAACCCAAGTTAAGCAAAATTTGAACTGCAACTTAGCTTTGTTCCCACCAAAATTGCTGATAAACAATATGATAGGTGCACAATTTTCATTATTCACAAAGCTGTCGTTGCATCTTAAGTTTTTAACATTCCAACTGCACCTTAGTTTCTTTCTTATCAAAATTGCTGACAAACATTATGCCAGGTACACAAGTGAGTCGGAGAAGTGTCAAATAAACAAATTTAATTCGTGGCCGCATCTGCTTTATTAAGATAGTTTTTAAGATTTAATCAGTCGTAATTAGACATTAAATGATTAAAGAAGTTGTGTGGAGAATAAACCACACAACAAATTTTTTTTTTTTTTAAATAATAAAAGCCTAATTTAATTAGCGCCCGAGCAGGGACCAACATTGAAAAAGTGAAAAGTGTTTTCAATATAAAAAGTAAAGTCAAAATTTCTAATATAATAAACCTAAAAAATAAAAAGTAAAGTTATAAACTTGAAGAACAGAACTAATATAAAATAAACAAAAATAACAAAAAGAGACTTGAAAAAATTGAACACTCGACTTTTAAGGATTAAAAGGGATCAGCATTGTGACCGTGCTCAAGTAACCAAAGGAGAAAAGAAAAAAACACATATATATATTTATATATATATATATATATATATATATATATATATATATATATATATATATATACATATAAAATTTGAATATAATATATTACTAATGTATGTACATACATATTATATATGTACATATGTATGTACTATAAGAATTATAATCGATAAAAAATGTATTTAAATTTGCCTTTGTTTTACAACAAAAAACAGTGATAGTTTGTATTTAAATTTTGAGAAGTAGACGCATTGAAGCAGATGTTTGTTGAGCGAGCCAGAACATCAATATCGTCAATTACTGCTGAAATTGGATTCCTAGATTTTGGTGACGTTGATAGTAAGTAAATAAAAAGATCGGTAAAATAAACTAGGCTTCTAATACTTATTATATTAGGACCTTCAACTCTGGTAGAAAATGATAGCATACGAATGGAATTGAACACTTTTTTGTTGGATTCTGAGACTGGATTGGGTTGTCTTAACAAATATCCAGTTAGGCAAATGCTTTTAAGATTCAACACGCCTTTGCCTTCTTCTACATCAGTGGAGCGTTTGTTTTCCTTTAGTGGAATGGTAGACGCTCTTAGAAGAAACAAATTAAGTGATAGAAGCTTTGAAATGCTTGTTTTGCTTAAAGGAATATATATATATATATATATATATATATATATATATATTAGTTTTTTGTAATTGAATTCATATTTTTTTTGTTTGTTATTATTGTAGAACTCTCTTAAATTCCAATGAACTGTTTTTTTAGTACATTTTATTGCTCTAATACTCAACTACGTAATATTCCTTTTGTTGATCTCGCAAGTTAGACCCTTCTGTTTAGTTTTTAAGTTTTACTTTTTATTTGTAATACATCATTAAAATAAACAGAAAGAAACTGATTCTCTTTTCTTTATTACAAATTTAACTGGTATTGTATTTTTATTACCCTGGGGACCCTAGTCTAGGTAGAAGAACTCCCAGTTCAACATATGGTCCAAGGGCTGGATAGAACTAATGTAATTTGCCCACTTATTGGCTTCATCTATTGTTCTCCCGTAAGAACAATTGCAACAACGCCTAAAGACAAGAGGTCTTTCAGAGATAAAACTTCAGTCAGCATCTCTTTCTACTGAAGAAGACGTATTATGTATAAAGCAGGTGCATCCTAGCACAAGAATAATCAATAAGGCAGTGAATCCACCAGGAAAGTCTCTTCTTGATGAAAAAAGGAAATAATTGGGTATATACAGTATTTTAATTACATTTAGTGCAATTGTATAAAAATTCTGTGCAAAATAAATTAAAAGGAGTCGAAATCCTCGAAAGAAAACTCCTAAAATCATATTCCTTTATCAAAATTAACATAACCTCAACTTCAAAAAAAATCCCCCTTTGTACCATCACTATTCATAAAGGGCAGTTTAGACAGTAAGACTTTACGTACGTAAAATCTAAGAGAAAATAAAATGAAAATCAATCCGTATGACAATATAGAGATTAAAAATCGTATGGTTTTTTTCTAACGTTTACACTATTGGTGTTGAATAAAATGAAGTAAAATTGAAACAGCTGTTGTTAAAACAATAAAAAAAGTGAAAACAAATAAATAGAGCGCGTACTTGTGAAAAATATGCCAAATTAAAAAAAAAGTAACAAGGAAAATGTTCTTGGTGTTGTACTAGCCATTGCTATAATAAAAAACTGGAAACCAACAACTAAAACAAATTAAAAAATGTTCACGTTCTTTTGCCAAAAGTTTTTTTTTTGTTTACAAACTTATTTGTGATGCCAACTGGATCTATTTTGCACTATATTCAGCGATTTTCTGTTATTTTGACGAGTTTTGCCTTTGAAAAGTTAGCATTAATAAGAAAACGCAACCCTGATCTAATGAAGTAGAATCGTTTTTGAAAAATTTCAAAACATAAAGAGAGCCGTAAGACTGTCAAATTTCCATCCGTATTTTCTCTCAATGTCGGACAGTTTCATTACATATTATGTTTAGACGATACTACTTGTACTCTTCTACACAAAAATTTGACATGTCGTATTACTCGTGGTATAATGTAAACCGCCCTTAAGTGTCATCAATCACTGAAATATAGAGCACACACACACACATCTATATATGTAACAAATAACCTGTCACACTCTTGACGCTACAAATGATCTATTTAAGCGCCAATTGATTTGTTTCGATTCCAACCATTTAATTTACTTCATTTGCGTAGAAATGAAAGTGACAACCATAACTCAATAAATAACCAGAATCAAATTAACAAAAAGAAGCAGTAATAGGTCTGATGCCGTACTCAACATTGGAATCCCGCGGGAAACGAATTATACCGAAAACTGTTCCCGTACTGCAAGATTGGGGAAAAGAGAGTAATTTTCAGAGAGAGTATTCTTCTTCTTCATGCACGAAACAGCCCAAAATTTTTCTTCGGGTTGAATGCGTAAATGCAAAATGCTGTTTGAAAAAAACAATAGAAAATTAAAAAAATTTCTATGTTCATATGCTCACAAAAGTGTACAAAATCTGTTATTTAAGAGTTTTATCATAAAAGATTTATAAATTAAACTTCTAAAATATGTTGGGAATTCCGAGTACATTTAAAATATTTGTGTTTTTAAGTTTTACTCTTTACGAATGCATACAAAAAACTTTGACATAATGTTTTGGGATCTAAAGTTGGTTTTTTGTGTTCCCGTACTTTCGGGCTTTTTTGTCTCTAAGAGAGTTTAGTGTGTTGCAAATCGAAGCGGTAAAATAAAATAAAAGAAAAACTAAAATTATTTGTGAAGAATTGAGAAAAATTAAAAGGAAAGTAAAAATAAATTGAATAAATATTAATAAAAGCAAGAAACAAAGAAAGGAATTGATAAATAAAATACGAATTGAAAAAAAAACTTTCTTGAGAAAAAGGAATTGAACAGAATAAAAAAAATAAGCTAAAGCGAGAATAGATTCTTCTTAAAAAAAAAACAAAATAATAAAATTCTCTCTTAATTTTGCTGAAGAAGATAGTAATCTATAAAAATAAGTGATAAAAAATTAATATTAAAAAGCAAATACATATAAAATAAAAATTCTCCTAGTTAAGTGAATTGCAACAACAAGAGGTTTAATTTGCGAAGCAAAACCAGTGATTCCCAAGGAGGTACGAGTGCTCATTGTGTGATGGCTGAATCGAATAAAGGGTTGAGGTACGATTTTAGCGAGAAAAAAAAACGGTGAGTTGCAGTGACTATTAACATTTTTTGAAGTTTGGTAAAGAGGTAAAATTAAGTGGTTATGTATTTCAATTTACAACAACATCGTATGTATGTATGTTTAAAAAAATAAAAGAATTTACAACAACGAAATATAACACGATTTGGCGACAGAAAAATAAGCCGTAAAAACAAAAACAACAACAATAAAATAACCTAACGGGTTTTGTAAGAAATTTGATAAACAACCAACATTATGGTGGTTCGTATTTTAAATTCAATAAAATATTTGTGGAATTTTTATATAAATAAAATTGTTCTTTTGCAAGAGGCAAATTATTTTCTTGAATTTAATTGGGTTTGGTACAGTGGGTCTCAACAAGAGGTTGACGTGTTTATAACAATAATAGAATTTGAAACGAGAATTTTTCGGCAAAGTTAAGAAATTGATTTTTTTGCGGGAAACAACTATTCTTCTTGAATTTTTTTCGGACTTTTTATGAGCAGTGTTGCCAGATTCAAAAAATTTTTTAAGCTGTTTTTCGATTTTATTTAAAAAATTTTTTTGCTATGAAACTTTAACTTCATGGGATTTTGAGCGGTATCGTAAATTTTTTGTTTGAATCATAAAGTTGACTTTAAAAAGGAAATGCAAATATGATATGCAGCAATTAGCTGCGTTTTGCAAAAATTTCGAGAATACATCATCTGATTCACTTACGCTCTCGCTATTAGAAGTTAAAATTGTGGAACTAGAAAGAAGGTGGTCGAAAGTAGCAGAAACCTATGAGGCGTATATTTTAGGAGATGAGCAGATAAAGGAAGAAGGTGATTTAACTGATGAAGTTTCCGTCAAATACGAAGATGTTGGTGAACAATATCAGATGCTGAAGGCGAAGATATTGGACATGGTCAAGGCTTTTGCTCCTGACAAAAATAAAACGGTTGTACGTCAGTCTTCTCTAAAATTACCTTCGGTAGAAATTCAACATTTTGAAGGAGCTAAAATTTATTTAGAAGACGTGAAAACTATATAAATCTTTATATTTAAATTATTATAATTTTTATAGAATTTTTTTATTATAATAAGTAGTGAACAATAACCCTTTCCTTATGCATATTTGTACTTCAAAACTTTCTGAAGAAATTTCTCGTGCCTGGGAAGACTCTTTGACTAATCATAAGGAGCTGCACACTTGGCAACAACTTAATGATTTTTTATCGAGAAGAATTGAGACTCTGGAAACTTTTACAAATTTGAGAAAGCCATCAAATAGAGATAACAATACTTCAAAATCGTAAGCCTTTTACTCTCAAAGTGACTCCACAAAAGGCAATTTTAGCTGCAAGAAGTGTAAGCAGAATCATCCCTTGAAATTCTGCAAACATTCAAACAGTCATTGTCGGTCATCGATCGCGTAAAATTTGTTTACGCTAACAAATATTGTGCGAATTGTTTTTTAACTAATCACTTTAAATCAAATTGTTCCCAATGTAACCAACGCCACCATACGATGCTCCATATTGATGACCATGAAAGGGAGAGCAAGGACTCGACTCAGAGGAATTCTCAGCAAACTCGGCAGGATAACGAAAGGTCTTTTGGGCCCGGCACTCAAAATAAACAAGAGTCACAAGCTATTCGAACTGCAGTTGCTCGCAACTAGAACGAGAATCAATTCAAAGGCACTTTTCGCAACATAGAGGTACTACAATTTTACCTACTGCGTTAGTAGATGTGGAACACTTATGCGAAAAATTCACTATTCGTGCTTTGTTAGATGCACGATAGATTATATCTTGTCTGGTGGACATAGTCTTGAGAAAGTGAAACTCAAACAATGCGAACTTTCAAAGGTCTCAAAATCTGCAGGATTCCCATTAAAGAAAATGACCGCTAATGATAAGTCTCTACTTGAAAATTTGCCCCGGGAGGATCTTCTGGACGAAGACTTCTTGAAGTTTGGCGATTCCAGTACTATAAAAACCTTAGGAATACGCTGGAACGCGTTGCTGTACTCATTTTACTATGCTGTTGAATTAGTTGAAATTACACCCTCCACCAGAAAAAGAAACATTTTGTCAGTAATAGTAAGATTGTTTGACCCCCTAGGCTGGCTCGGTCCAGTAGTCATTATTGCTAAAGTTCTAATGCAAGAGTTGTGGGAACATAAATCAGATTGGGATGAAGGCGTAAATCAACAAATACTTTTGAAATGGAATTCCTTCTTGATGAATTTGCCATTTATTTCGAAAATACAAATACCTAGATGGGTAGGTTTCTCACCACATTATCGCATCCAGATCCATGGATTTAGTGATGCCTCTGAAAAGGCTTACTGTGGTTGCATCTACATGAGAGCAGAAAGCTCAGAAGGTGAAATAAGTTGTCATTTGCTGGTTGCAAAAACTAAGGTAGCACCCACAACACCGAAGCTCGAGTTATGTGGAGCTTTATTGCTTGCGAAATTAATAAAAAGTCTGGTCGTGAACTGTCAATTCCCTTATGAATTATTCTTATCGACAGATTCGTCGATAGTCTTGGGTTGGCTACAGAAACCAACAAACACTTTGAAAACGTTTTTCGCAAACAGAGTTCCACAAATAATCGATATTGTTAGTACTCAACATTGGAAACATATAAAAACTGAGGAAAATTCTGCTGACTTGGGTACACGTGGCTGTTCCCTCAGGAGTTAGGGAAAAATCAACTATGGTGGCATGGGCCTACTTGGCTAAAACTCCCAGAATCACTTTGGCCAATACCACGCGCTTTTGACCCAACAGACTTGGCAGTAAAAACGAGCACCAATTTTCACTTAGAAGTTTTAAATTGTGATTTGCTGGAAGAATTCTCATCCTTTGAACGAGCGTTACGAGTCCTCTGTTACCGACTTCGCTTTATAAATCGATTTCTAAAGAAACCATTTTCAACTGAAAAATTCATAACCTCAGAAGAAATAGACCACATGAAACGTAGACTCATATCTATCGCGCAAAAGATCTACTTCGGTCAAGAATACCATTGTCTAGCAAACAAGAAACCTCTATGTCGGCGAAGCAGGTTGATAACTCTTAATCCTTTTATAGATAAGGATAATCTTTCACGTGTTGGCGGCAGGCTAGGCAATTCAGCTTTAACTTA
Source organism: Phasia obesa (assembly GCA_949628195.1). Classification (NCBI taxonomy): domain Eukaryota; kingdom Metazoa; phylum Arthropoda; class Insecta; order Diptera; family Tachinidae; genus Phasia; species Phasia obesa. The sequence goes on along the minus strand of OX451215.1, from coordinate 140,262,802 downwards.
TGAAGATCGTCATCCTATTATTATACCCAAAAAATCGCAGTTTGCTAAACTTTTTGTTAATTTCACGCATCGCATCCTGCTCCATTCTGAGCATGACAGCATGTTGCGAGCAATTAGGAAACGATTTTATATTCAAGATTAAAAAATATCTCATCCAAATTGCATAAGAGGGTGCAAAACTTGCACCGTTTATAAACACAAGTTCCAACATCAAATAATGGCTGCACTCCCCCCATAACGAGTGAACTTGTCCCTACCATTTACATATACGGGACTTCGCTGGTCCCTTTAGCATCAAAGCCTCTCATCTTAGAAACGCCAAAATTCTTAAAGGATATTCAGCTGTATTTCTTTGTTTTTGCACCCGCGCAGTACATTTGGAAATCTGTTCGGACCTCTCCACAGACGCCTTCCTTTCATGCTTTGACCGGTTTATAGGGTGACGAGGTCTTCCTAAGACAATGTATTCCGACAACGGTCGCAACTTTCTTGGTGCAAGCTATGCACTCCTCAAGAGTTATAATGAATTTCTGAAGTCTGCAGAAAAGGCTCTGATAGAGAAATACTCCACGCATGGATTTACTTGGTCATTCATACCACCATATGCACCTCACATGGGCGGCCTCTGGGAGCCCCAATGATAGCTCTACCTGAAGCTCCAGCTGAACCACCAATCCAGGACAGGATGAAACGTTGGGAAAGATTAAAAGCCCTACAACACGTTTTCGCACGAAGATGAAAAAGTGAGTACATCACTCAAATTCAACGTCGCTTTAAGTGGCAAAAAGAACGAGATAATTAAAAACCAAACGACATCGTCATAGTCAAAGAAGACTCTTTACCACCTACTGAGTGGCTTTTAGGTCGTGTTACCAAAGTCACCTATGGGCGAGATAGTAAAATACGGGTTGCTGAAATAAGAACCAAGAATGGTCCAATTTTACGTCCAGTAGTAAAATTATGTTTACTGCCAACAAACGAACATGCTTCAAAAAAGAATTCAGCTAAGTCCACTTAAATCCGGAATTTACCAACTTTCTAAAATCAAAATTAATTCAATTGCACTACTTGTTTTTATATACTGTATGTATTTCTTTTGTTTCTTTTTCTTTTACTCTAGACAACTGGAAAGTCGAAATACCATTTATGCGGTCTTAACCACCCCCTCAAATACTGCCTGAAGTTCAAGCAGTGGAGCCCTGTATTGCAACGGGTCTCTATAGTCAATAAAAGGTACTGCTTCAATTGTTTGGCATATGACCACGTCCGGCACTGGTGCACATCCCGTAAGCGGTGCGAGTTTGAGTATGCCCCGAACAAATTCTGCAATGCGAAGCACGACATAATCCTTCATCGAGAAGAGAGAGACCCCCTGTCCTCCAGCTTCGAGGAGCTCGATCAGGCTGAAATGGACCTAACTCTGAGCGAGGTCAAAAAGGAAGAAACAAAACAGCTTCCTCTCCCTCCTATTCTGGGAGTATACAGATTCTTTCCAGAAGAATTAAAAAATTTCCGATCCATTCTGGATATCCCGATAAAGTGGACTGACTCACCTTCTGAGGAAGACGACTCGGACTAATCTCACTTCACCGCGGGTGTATGTTGAAGCGAGTTCAACCTGTATATTTATATATATATATTTTTTTTGTGTAATTGAATTAATATTTCTTTTGTTTGATATTATTGCAGAACTCTCTTAAACTCCAATGAACTGTTTTTTTAGTACATTTTATTGCTCTAATACTCAACTACATAATATTCAACTATATAATATTCCTTTTGTTGATCTCGCAAGTTAGACCCTTAAAAATAATAATAAATCAAATTGACCCTCAAATTGAATGCAAAATTTTACGTTGCAATCAACTTGAGTCAAAAAAAAAGTTGCAATATATTTCTGATTGCTTTTTTTGAAATCAAAATAATAAAATTTTAGTGCTAAGATTTTTTAACTCACTATCACTAATGTTGATTAAGGCTGCAAATTTTGAAATCAGCATTAAAAATCAAAAAAATTAATGCACAACTCCGAACAATGGGTGCTAGGCTTATTTCTAAAAAAATCGTCAAAAATACAACAAAAAAAAAAAACGCCAAATCGTTATAAGAATTTAAAAAAAAAAAACATTTTGTAAATGAAAAAAAAAACATACATAAATTATATAACATAAATAAGTATTAAATTACTGTTTGTTGTAAAGTTTTTCACTTTTGCGGCTACCTAAGCGCTACCTAAACGGTGTTAAGAATCATTCCTAGGAAGTTCATATGTTCTAGAAAGTTGTTTATTGAGATCTTAGGTTCATTTTTGTAGTTGAATGTTTCATTGAATTTTGAACGGTTATGGACCTGAACAGGGGAAAAAGGTAAAAAAATTGAATTTTGACCTTGAAGATGAAGTTTTTTTTGATTTTATATGTTAACAATTTTTGTTCTTTATGACAAGAGCTACAACTTTGCCTCAGAGAGTATATAAAAATTCCAAACGGTTTGCAAAATATGAGCTTGAGTAAATGATAATTTTTTTGCAAAAATGACATCTTTGAGGGCCCATAAAAAAAAACCTGGAGGACTTTGGGCAAAACTGGGAGACAGGGGTCTTTTTTTTGGTCTTTTATCACGTAGTGGAGTCCGTATATGGTTATTTTTTTCCGTGTTGCACTGTGTAACCAAAGGATGACTCGAAGGTTAAAAAATTTAGCAATTGCGGTGGAAATCACACTGCTAACTACAAGGGCTGTCCAGTTTTTTCTATGGTAAGGAAGTCAACCAAGAAATTAAATATTCCTGCTAGGCAGCTATAATATCAAGCAAATGCTCATTACCCTCAGCTAGATCAATCAACAACCCAACATGTTTTATACGCAGGTATGTTAAAATCCAATCATATTTCAGCACAGAAAGCCACACCGACAACCAAATCTACTCCAAAATTGCAGCCAGAAGCTAAAGAACAAACACCACCTGGTAACTGCAATCGTCTCGAAGCAAGCATCGAAATATTAGTGCATTCGTTAAACAGTTTTATGAGCTCTATGAGCAGCATGATGCAAGAAATGGTTCGCATGCAATCTATGATGTTGCAGGCGGTACTTAACAAACCATGAACTGTTTAAAAATATGTTTCTGAACTCGAATACTATTTGAAGAACCAACAGATTGATGTCATGATGGTTTCAGAGACTCATTCAACAACAAATAGCTTTTTTAAAATCAATGGCTATATGTTATATGAGACTAAAGACCCCCGTGACTAATAAAAGCTCGAATTAAACATCATTTACTGTGTGGTTTTTGTGAGGACTACCTTCAAGCAACAAACATCTGCATTGAAGAATATCATCAAAACTTCGTTATTTCTTCGAGAGTCAATATAGCTACTTCTGCAAATCACGAGATCCCTGTTTCATGGCATCAGGCGACTACAACGCTAAACATACGTTCTGGGGATCAAGACTAATTACTCCAAAAGGTCGTGTTTTGTTTGACACTATTTCAAAAATGCGTCTGAATGTAATATTCAGTGGACAACCCACCTTTTGGCCTACTGATCGACAAAAAATACCTGATGTTATTGATTTTGGCGTGACTAAGGGTATTCCGAGTGAAATGATTAAAGTTTAAGCATCATTTGAATTATCCTCAGATCATTCACCCACTATTGTCTATATATGGAACCAGCAAAATATCGTGTCGCCAACAACTTGCACAAGCATTAATTGGTTGAAATATAGAAAGTATCTCAGTACTCATTGTTCGGATAACATAGCGCTAAGAACACCAGAAGACGTGAACCAGAGTCTAATTTATTTTGATCAACAACTTAAATCAGCTGCCCAACATGCGACAGTAACCAGACAACCAGCTAGATACAATAAAATTTATTTTGTAGATGTCGAGCGGCTCCTGGGTGAAAAAAGAAAAATTCGGAGAGAGTGGCAATCACACAGATCTCCTCAACTCAAATCTAGACCTACAGATTGCATGAAACGGCTAAGACAGCTACTAGAATCTCGAAGAGTAGCATCTCTGAAAAATTATTTGGAAGACCTCGAAGCAACTGCACAATCAGATTATTCATTATGGCGTGCATGTAGGAACCTTAAAAGACCAGTCGTACGTAAGCCTCCCTTGCGAACTTCTTGTGGAGAATGGGCAAGGAATGATACCGAAAAAGGCAATTTATTTGTTAGACATTTGAAGAATATATATAGTTGAGTTGCCACCAGTAGAGACTAGTGCCGTAGTACCTCTAAAATTTTAATTTAGCGATATTGAACGGGCAATAATCGATTTAAACGCCAAAAAAGCCCCTGGCGTTGATAAAACAAGTAACAAAATGTTATTTGAGTTGCCCCGTATAGGTCGCAGAATTATTCTTTTTGTTTTTAAAGCCATCTTACGTCTTGAGTACTTTCCCACAGAGTGGAAGGTCTCTTTGATTACTATGATTCCTAAACCAGGAAAAGACCACACAAAAGTAGAATCATACAGACCTATAAGCCTTTTATCAAAGATGTCAAAGTTGTTTGAGAGAATTTTAATAACTAAGCTGAATCCAATTCTTAGCGGAAAAGGATGTATTCCGAACCATCAATTCGGCTTTAGAAAACAACATAGTACGATCCAACAAACACACAGATTAGTAAATATAATTAAAAAGACCTTTCTCAAGCATTCGATAAGGTTTGGCACGAAGGCCTAATATTTAAGTTAAAGCTTAACTTGCCCGAAAACTTGTATAAGCTCTTAAAAGATTATTTAACGAATCGCAAGTTTTTATTAAAAGAAGTTGATTTTTTAAGCTCGCCACAGCTCATTGAAGCCGGAGTTCCCTAAGGTAGTATTTTGGGATCAATTTTGTATTTACTGTACACATCAGATATGCCAACTAGCACCCTAGTCCACACATCAATATTTGCAGATGACACAGCTTTTTTAAGTATTCATGAAAGCCCAAGCAGCATCACAACTTTTACAAGATCACATACTCAATTTGAAAAATTGTTAGAAAAATGGAGAATAAAAGTGGATGAACAAACATGTACTCACACAACTTTCACATTGCGTAGATACTCATGCCCTCTTATTTACATAAATAACCAAGTGATACCGCAGGTATCATACGTCAAATACCTGGGAATACATCTTGACCGTCGCCTTACTTGGAAAAGCCATATAGATTTCAAGTTAACACAATTTAAACTAAAAGCAGTACTAAATTAGCTTATTGGCAGAAACTCCACCCTGAGCTTAGATTGTAAACTTCTACTGTACAAGTCGATCCGCAAACCAATTTGGTGTTATGGGATTCAGTTATGGGGCACTGCCTCAGCTAGCAATGTAGAAAAAATTCAAAGGCGCCAAAATAAGATACTACGTATAATTACATCTGCTCCCTGGTATATAAAAAATTCGAACATCCACAAAGACCTAAATATGTCACACATATCACATATCTAAAGAGGCTTGAATCTCATCCAAACCCTTTGGTGCGTAACGTGCTGAATGAACCTGGTTACATTCGACTAAAAAGAAGAGATACTGCTTTTCTTGGCCGTACATTAGAGCATTGACCCAAAAATGATTGCAAAATCCGTGAATCAAATATTATTTTTGTCTAGCACTGGCTGGACTTAAAAAGTATATTTTATTTTAGATTTAAGATATGAGTAATTATTGTTAGTTCAAAAATATTCAAGATACAATAAATAAATTATGAAAAAAAAATTATTATAACTTGCCAATAGCTTAAATTAGGATTTTGTTGGAGCGATAAGTAGCTTTTCGTTATTATAAGTAAGCTAAAAACAACTTTAACTATCATGTACTTTAAGGACAAGATACAGTAATGAGCCTTATCTTCATAATTATAACGAAAAACTAATTATCGCTTCATCAAAATCCTAACTTTAGCTATTGGCAAGTTATAATAATTACTCTAAAGCCCATTATTACAACTTGCCTTTAGCTAATGTTAGGATTTAAGTTTTTAGGATAAGTAGTTTTTCGATATAATAATGAGGATAATGCTCATTGCTATAACTAGTCCTTATAGTACGTGATAGTTAAAAGTTGTTTTAAGCTTTCTTTTAATAACGAAAAACTACTTATCGCTCCAACAAAATCCTAACTTTAGCTAAAGGCAAGTTATAATAATGGGCCTAATTTAATAACTCCATCTATTATTTTAAAATTTTTGTATGTTTTTTAAGTTTTTTGACAAGATTGTAACTTCAATTTTATTATAAATCGCCGATGTCAATATGTTCATCGTACCTTGATGAATAATATCAAAAGAAGTCAATTTCACAATATTCATCACCCTTGCTTGCGAACTAAAAAATGTAGTATATATCTAGTTCTTTTTTACCACAATTTTTAAGTTTAATACTACTTAAGTTTCGTAGTCTTTACCTATGTATAACACATGTAAGTGTTGCCAGAAAATCGTCAGGTTGTATGCGTTTCAAAAATAAAAATCGTAAATTGACAAACTGTGAAATTTATGGGAAAAAAACGTCAAAATGACGTAAAATCGTCACATATCACACCCCTGGTCACATCAGTCTGATAATATGAGTTTGATTCATAGTATCTTCTTCACATTCAAATTTTTTTAAGTGTACTTGTTGACTGTATAGCATCGCCCATTGATCACTTGAAATTATGCCATTTTGAATAGAAATTGGTACTAATTCTTGCAAAAAAAACCGACTTCAAAACAGATAGTTGGGTACCAGTTCAAAACTAAAAAAGTAAGAAGTAATCTATAAGAACTATATATACACCAAATAAAAGATAAACAAAATGCGCCAAAATTAGCAGGAAAAGAAGTAAAGACTATGTGAAATTCAATCATCTCCTTATTACTGTTCAAAAGTTAAGCTATTTTCATCATACTTTCGCATACTGCAGTATATTTTTAATGCATTATGTATAGCATTAATCAGTAAAAGTTTACTGGTTACTGAAAAAAATTTCAATAACCAGTAAAACTTAACTGCTTACTGCATTTTTTATCAGTAACAAGTAAACCTTTACTGGTTACTGGAAAAAATTGCAATAACCAGTAAAAATTTACTGGTTACTGAAAAAATTGCAGTAACCAGTAGAATTTTACTTGTAAATGAAATTGTTATTTGATTTCTGAAAAAAATAATTTTAGCTATGTTACGAATATCCAAAAAATTAATATATAAATTTTATTTTCGAAATACGAATATTATCACTCATGAAATTTGTAACATCACTAATCAGTATTCAGCGAATTGTAATGAAACAAAATATATAAAAAGAATTTTTTTATCAATGGAATGCGGCCTACAACGGTATTTTTACAATATCAATTCGTAGCATACTTGCACCCTTTAAGTTTTTTGTACTTTTTATTGTGGAAATAGTGATATTCGCTGTGTTAAAATTTCAAATGTTTATCTATAAGCGTGCAAAAGAAAAGGTCATATAGATCAAATATCAATAACTTAAGGTACACCCTTTAATTTCCAACTTTATACTTTTTACTATAGCGGACATAGTAATATACGTTTTGCGTAAATATCAAATGTCTGTCTATAACGGTTTCAAAGATAGGGCAGCATAAATCAAATAACATCACTTATTGGGACACCCTTTAATTTACAATTTTAAATTAAAGACCTCTTGTTATAAAGGACTTGTCCACAAAGATTTTTTGTAAATTTCAATTGTGTGTCTATCGGTTCAAAGGTTTAGTCATATACAGCAAATTACAGAACTATTGGGACACCCTTTAATTCATAATTCTAAATATTTATACTTGCTAGTATACCACACAAAGTATTGGAAATTCTGCCTAATTTTCAAGTGTTTGTCTATAATGGTTCAAAAGATAGGGCCATATAGGTCAAATTAAATCAATTATTGGGACACTCTTTAATTTCTAAATTCAAATTATATACAAGTTTTAGCGGACTTAGCAATACAGGTTTCTTGTAAATTTCAGCTGTCTGTCTAAAGTTTGGCCACATACATTAACTATTTCCAAATTCAAAGTTTATACTTTTTGTTATAGCGGAATTAGTAATACAGATTCTTTGTAAATTTAACGGTCGGTGTACAACTGTTCAAAAGTATGGGCATATACATCAAATGAACTATTGGAGCACCCTTTAATTTATAATTTTGAATATTTATCCTTTTTATTATAAAGGTCATAATAATAGACATTCTGTCAAACATTCGAGGTTTTGTCTTTAACGGTTCAAAAGATAGGCCCATTAAGATCAAATTACTTCACCTATGGGGACACCCTTTAAATTTTAAGTTTATTGTTTTATTTCTTTTTGTTGGTGGGAGCTACAGTGATACGCAATTTTTAAAAATTTTAAATTGGTGCCCTTTAAGGTTCTTAATACACGAAAAAAACCTGTATGTTGTATGGGGTGTTACGCTCGGCTAATGACAGACAATACTATGTTTATCGTCGAATACTTTTCTTTACCTAATGGACAACAAAAGTTAAGAGGCATGAATATGATTTTACCCGCTAGATTTTTGGTAAATTTAGTTTTTAACCCGTTTTCCGATTCGCGTAGATATATAACATACTCTCTATTCATGCCAAAAAATACCATAGAATATGAAAATAAAAAAATAAAGAAATCGCAAAATAAAAGTAAACCAATGAAACCATGACAAGGTGATATGTCATGTAGGGTACAATTTTTCCACCCAATAACTTACGCGTAGACAGATATGTTACCCGTAGTTTCAATTCTGTCCCTATTTAAACATTACATTTAACTACTTATGTCCATATTTTGTCTTGGCCATCCTTCCCATTAATTTAAACAATCTAGTGGTTCATTTTAAAAGAGCAATTCATGTATGTAATTTATTTTAAGAAAACATTTCAAAAATACTTAAATTTTAACAAAAACAAAACAGAATTCAAATTATGTTATTTTATTTCATTTATAAAGCGAATGATATATGTATTTATGTAAACAAAAAAAGTATAGTTACTCGGAGAGAGAATTAATCATTATGAAATGAGAAAAAATGTAATAGTTAGGAAAGGGACAAAATGGAAAACGGACCGACAGACGAAAATAAATACAAAAATAATATGTAAAAATATATGAATAAGAAATATAATGAATGAAAGCAAAAAAACTATAAAATAATTCCTTTTTGCATTACTCACAATTTAATGTTCCAATTTTCGATGTCTCTTTAAAGATGGGCCCAGCAATCAGGATTAAATAAATGTTTTTGTTGGTGTTTGAATTTTAAGGATTAGTTAAAAGATATTTTTACACTCATAAAAATATATTAGGGAAAAATTAGTATTAATAGTACATGATATTATGTATATTTTTTCTTAAGCTTTACATTACAATTGATTATTAATATTTCTTGATTCTTAATCCTTTTAACTACAATTTTATCTTTTTAAAAACTATTGTAATCAGCTGAACTGAAAAATCAAATTAAATAATACATTTTAATTATTATTAGAAAATATAAAAAAAATTAACAACATGTATGCAATAATTTTACAATAATTTCATTTTAAGCAAAATTTTATTATTTTGGTCCGATTAGGTTTTAAACGATTTTAAGTGCAAACTTTAAATCGGAAATAGATTTTAGATAAATTTAAATTTTATTAGATTTTACAAATTAAGTAATTATTTATATTTCTAATTATTTATATTTCCGATTAAACCAAATTTACTATAAAATTTATATGAAACGAATTTAAAGCTTTTGATGAATAGGTTGTTTTTCCACGAGGAAAATTAGGGTAGTACAATTTGAGGTTACGTTTCATCTGCGTCTTTTAAAAATTACGTGACGAAACACGTTCTTTATGATAAAAAAAGATGGCTCCCACACGTGGTCCTATTTTGCCACTGTGTAAAATTCGAAGCAAAATCCAAGCTTTTTTCCCTTTTTTCGAAGAAAGGATTTTGTCTAAATATAGGAATTTTTTCTAAGAGAATTCTGAAGTGAAATAATTTTATTTAAACTTACTTCAATTTCAGGTATTATATAGAAGAATTTTATTGACTCTAGTTAACACTCCCACGTGGAAAATTTATATATTTAATTATTCTTTTCACTTTGAAAATTTCACTAAAAAAACACGTCTTATCTTGACAGCTTTATACTTATTAATGATTTAAGATTTTTAGAGTAATTTATAACTAAGTCAAGTTCTTAAAGAAGTTTCTTAACGAAGAAAATACTCTCAAAGTAAAATTGATATTTTAAAAAGAGAATGTATTACAAGATCATTTGTTGAAAAAACACAATAATATTTCTGATCATTACCGTATAATAGAGATCATTTTTTATGTATAACAAATCTCACAAAACAACATGCATATCAATGCGTGAGAACATAATGCAGTTTATAAAAAAATCTAGCATGCTATTTTATTATCCTATTCTTAAACTTTAGAATAATATTCTTTGTTATGAAAAGTACATTTTTCCCTAAATTGCTGCATTATAAAAATATTTTTCTCTTCGTTAGTTTGAATAAAAATTAATGTATCAATAAATAAAATTTTAATAATTTTAGTTTTTACAAAAAGCGTAACAAAACTGTTTTGATCCGAAAATTTTCCAAATTGAGGGAGAGCAGGAAATTGATTTTTGCTGCTTATTTGTTATAATTATTTGCCTGTAAAAGAAAATCGTGGTCAAAAAGACGTGTGGTACGACCCACGAAAAGCCGTGCAAAATTTATTATTATATATATTTTTTTTGTTTTGTTAGGTTTTAAGATCTTGAGAATGATATTTCCCAATTTGCTTCCCTTTTAAGTCTTGAACTTCATATAAATTTTTACCAATTTTTTATTTAATTTTGCATTTAATGAACTTCGGCATAAATTTTCGATTGATATTTTTTTGCATATTACTTATAATATGATTCTTTCTATACACGATTTGCCCAACATGAAAACTAATTGGTCGACTTCTTAGATTATAAATTTTTGCTGCCTTTTCATGCGCAACAGTTAAATTTTTCCTTATTTTTTCTCAGATGTTTGACAGCTTGTCAACATTGTTCTTCACCCGACATACAACTAAGCTTTTTCAATATTTTATAGGACGAACCATGCAAAACCATGTTTTGACCAAATGCGGCATAGTAGGGCGAACATTTAATAGAAGCATGATGATCACTTCTTAATATGGATAATATTTGAGGAATGTACTTATCCCAGTCCTTGTGATCCTTTTTATCTCTTAAAAAGCATCTTATTTTTGTAACAATTTCACGATTTGCTATTTCAGAAGCGTTAGAGTGAGGTGCATAAAACCCAGTTATTATGTGTTGTATTTCATATGATTTAAAAAAATCACTCATTTTCTTAGAAATGAATTGTTTGCCATTGTCGCTGTGAATGCACCTTATAACACCAAATGTTGGAAATATTTCAGTTTGGAAAAACAAAATAACATTTGCAGATGTTGCCGCTTTAAGGGGTTTGAGGAATAAAAATATTGTCATATGGTCAAGACAAATAAAAATCGTGGAATTTTTTGCTACATATGACTTAACGTCCTGTACCATAGTAGGCCAAAAGTATTTCTGGCGAATTCTATACAAAGTTTTTAAGAAGCCACCATGCGTTGCTATAATCATGAGCTGATTTTATGACGGACTGGGAGAGAGTCTTTGGCACCCAAAGACGCCATAGGTTTCCTTCATCTTCATTACCTAGGCTAAAATATACCCGCTTAAATATCAGGTTGTCAAAAATACACAGGTCTGGTAGCAATTGTTTATTCTTCACAACGGTTTCTCTTAGCTCTGTGTATTCTGTATTTTGAAATTCTGGAGAAAACAAATCCAGCTCAAATGCAATATCTGACAAAATAATTTCATGAACATCTAGGCGAGATAGACAATTTGGCACTACATTTAAATGCCCTTTTCTATGTTCGATGTCAAAATCATATCTTTGTAATTGGAGACTCCATCGTGGTAATCGCCCACTTAAATCTTTCTGTGACATAAGCAACTTCAAAGAGGAATGGCCTGTTATAATTCGGAAGGGAAGTCGCTCAATATATGGACGAAACTTTCTTACATAGACTATAGCTGCCAAACATTCTAACTCTGTAACAGTATAGTTACTTTGTGCTTTATTTATCTTTTGGGAAACGTATGAAATGGGATGTTCTTTTCCATTCTCGTCTATTTGAAATATTACGCCACCAACTCCAATTTTAGAAGCGTCGCACTGAATAACGAACTCCCTTTTAAAGTCAGGCTGAGCGAGAACGGGTGCCGAAGAGGGGCTAACTTTAGCCTTTCAAAAGAAGATTTAGCAAGATCAGTCAAATGAATTGGCTTTTGTGATTTTTTCAAGCAGTCGGTAAGCGGACCGGCAAGGTCTGAAAAATTACTAATAAATGCCCTATACCAATTGGCCATACCAATAAACCTGCGAACCTGCTTTGGAGTTTTCGGTAGGGGAAATTCTTTAATGGAGCTTACTTTTTCAGGGTCTACTTTCAGACAACCATTTCCAACTAAATAGCCTAAATATTTTATTTCTTTTTGGCAAAATTTGCTTTTGCCAACATTAATAGTTAGTTTTGCATTTTTCAAGCAGGTGGCTACTTGAGACAAAAGCCTCATGTGGGATTCAAAATCTGAGCTACAAACAAGTAAGTCGTCTAAATATATGAAAACGTTTTCCCTCATACGAGATGGAATGACCTTATCCATGAGACGGCTCATGGTCTGGGGTCCATTGCAAAGTCCAAAGGGCATGTACTTATAGTGGTACAGCGGCTTCCCAGGAATTGCAAATGCTGTTTTTTCTTTTGAAGATTCCGTAAGTTTAATTTGTAGAAATGCGTCTTTCAAATCTATACCGTTTATAAAAAATGTATCTTTAAGTCTAATTTATATGTGGCAACGGGTAGGAATCTTTTCTTGTAACCGCATTGAGTTTCCTGCAATCGATACATAGCCTCACTTTGCCTGGTTTTCTAACCAAAACGGCTGGGAAACACCAGGGTGAATTCGATTCTTCTATAACCCCCATTGTCAGAAGCCTGTTGAGCTCTCTATAAGCTTCTTCTTGCCTAGGTGGGGATAGAGGGCAGTGCCTACTTTTGATTGGTTCCGCATCACCAGTATCAATGTGATGCTCTAAAGCATCCGTGCATCCTAGTCCAAGTTTTTCATAAGAAGGAAATTCCTGAACTGCCTTTTCAAGCATTAGATTTTCTTCTGGTGTAAGACTATGAAAATTTGTATTTTCAATTGAGTCGGAAGATAATTCAGCAACGTGGGAAGGGGTTAAAGGAACTATTTCCGGAGCCAAGGCAAATTTTCGCCAAAAGTCAATTCCAAAAAAAGCTTCCAAATAAAAATTTATGTTTCGAGTCACCCCTTTAAAAAATATTGGTAGATTACAAAAGCCAATCACATTTTGTTTAGTATTGCTAGCTGTTTAACTGTGCATTTTAGGGGTTTAAATTGTGTATTAATTTTTCCAAGGAATTCTAAACATTCTTTTCCTAAAACGGATATGGTAGCTCCGGAATCTAGTAAACCAATTAGGTGTGATCAAAGACTTTCACTTTAGCAAAGGGTTTGTCATCAGTACCACGAATCAAAGTGGATTCTAAAACTTTTCTGAAATGTTTTCGCTTTTTATATCAAACCCTACATTTAATTATTTTTAAAGTAGTTTTCCAAAGTGTTTTTTTGAATTTTGAAAAATGATTATAAGATAATTCAGTTTGGGTAGAGATTGTGTTACATTCTACTTGTTTCGATTTATCAATAAAATTATTAGAAATTTCTAGATTTAATATGGCTTCGGGGTTTTCTGGAGTGGACGAGAGTCCCCGGTTGCCAACTCGCCCGTCTTTTTGTTTCCCTGGTTGTGATTATTTGGACATTTTGGAGTTAAAACACATTTGAAACAAAATGGGGTTTTAATTTCCATTGGCAATATATGTATGAGTGTCCATAAGAAGAGCAATTCCAACAGAGAATATTAGAGAAATCGAAATTTAGTTTTCTTGATGGAAAGGCAATTGCATCAATTTGTGGGTCAGAAAAGCCACTGTCTTCCGAGTCAGAAAATGACGCCTCAATTTCACTTATATTGCGAGACATTCCTGAGGGATTTTGAAGTTTAGTGTCTCTTTACCTTTTCAGCCTTTCGTGCAGTATCCCAAAATATATTTAAATCTCTAGATTCTGCACTCAATAACAAGAAGCGTAAATTGGAACTTAAATTTTTCTTTATAATATCTATTAACGTCACGTCTGGTAACGGATTTCGAAGCCTTAGATTCATTGATATTATTGTTGAATGGAAATCGTCATAGGATTCCTTAAATTGCTGTTTTCTCGACGACATTTTCAACAATACATACATATATCATGGTCAGATTCAAGGTGACCATACTCTTTTGTGAGTGCATGACGCAATAATGGGTATGTGATATTTCTATTTTGCCTTGTGAAAAGCCAATAGCAACTTTCAGCTTTTCCTTCCAATAGGACATAAAAGTTAGAAAGTAAATATTCGTCTGAGCACCTTGATATGGAGCATAGTGTTACAACTTTAAAAATAAAATCAGAAACAGATCCCAAGCCATCATAAGTTATTTTCCACTTCATAGTTATGCAAACTCTCTTGTGGTCTGAATGCACTTTCTTGGTTTATAGATCCCATTTGGGAAATGAGCTAAGCTCTCTTCTAAATTCTTCCTGTGTAGTTCTAAGGGACTGTTGCATTAACTCTAATAATGCGTCAAAAGGTGAATTCATATCGTTGGTCGAAATATTTCTAGCGTTATCAGCTTGAATAATAGGTGCATCGTATTGTGAATTAGACACTAAGTTTGGGTCAATGCCCGAAACCCTTCCACTTATTGCAACAAATATTTGTGCATTTGCAGACAGCTCTGGATTGTCCATTATATCGATATCACGCCGAACTGATGAAGTAGCGATTTGAACCTTGAGTGCTCCCAATGAGTCTTGAAGCAGATGTATTATTGCTAGGAAAACTCAAACTATTTGAACTTTGAGTTCTTTCAACAGGTTTAGTTTGATTTGAAATATTAGCCGTTGGAGAATGAACAACTTTGGGTCTTGCTCCACAAGTCTGATCTTGTAGCTCTGTAGAAATATTATTACGAGATGCAGAAGAACTTCTACCGACCCTGCCTCGATTACTGGAATTTTTTAAATTTCTACGTGACGAATTTCTAGTATTCATCACGAAATAAAAGATTCAATATTGATAAAAATAATTTAAAAAAAAAGTGGAAAAAAAATAGTTCAGTAACTAACAAATGAAGACTAACATTTCCTTAAAACTCCATGCTAAATCTGTTTACAGAGTTTCAATTACTAACATTTTTCTATAAATACATATATATATTTTGTTATATGAGTGTGATATTACGAAAATCTCAAATTATCAAAAATTACCGGATTATCGAAAAAAAATTTTACGATATAATCGAAGGGAAAAGAGTATATTTGTTTAAGTTATGGAAGGTATAATTAATTTAATTTAAAGTATTTGATTTATAGTATTACTTTAGCAATAACAATTACAATAAATGGGAAAGATATGCCAAGACCAAAATGGGATAAACAAGGCAAAACCAATACATTTAAATAAGGCAAATGCAATGTGATGTAAACTGTTAATATACAACACTTAATAAATTCAAATAATTTAATTAATGGGACTTTATTAACACTTAAAACACCCTATTAAAAATATAAGTGTTTGCTCGATTTAAATGCTGCAAGACTTAATCTTTAGGTTTCAGAACTTGGACTTTTTAAACAGGCAAAACTTTGATTGGTTTAAATTTTATTGTCAATACCTTATTTCTAATTGTTGCAAATAGCTTTAGAGTCTCTCCAAACTCGCAAGACTATGACTAACAACTGAACTAAATATATTTGCAGGTGTTAATTAACAAGTTTTAGGCTCGCAAAATATTTATTGAACCAAAACGATTTCATAGAAAAAAAGTGCAATGGCTAGTAAAGCCTTTACGTTGGGTGCCATATATGTTACGCTCGGCTAATGACAGACAATACTATGTTTATAATCGAATACTTTTCTTTACCTAATGGACAACAAAAGTTAAGAGGCATGAATATGATTTTACCCGCTAGCTTTTTGGTAGATTTAGTTCTTAACCCGTTTTCGATTCGCGTAGATATATAACATACTCTATTCATGCCAAAAAATACCATAGAATATGAAAATAAAAAAAATAAAGATATCGCAAAATAAAAGTAAACCAATGAAACCATGACAAGGTGATATGTCATGTAGGGTACAATTTTCCCACCCAATAACTTACGCCTAGACAGATATGTTACCCGTAGTTTTAATTCTGTCCCTATTTAAGCATTACATTTACCTACCTATGTCCATATTTAGGCTTGGCCATCCTTCCCATTAATTTAAATAATCTAGTGGTTCATTTTAAAAGAGCAATTCATGTATGTAATTTATTTTAAGAAAACATTTCAAAAATACTTAAATTTTAACAAAAACAAAACAGAATTCAAATTATGTTATTTTATTTCATTCATAAAGCGAATGATATATGTCTTTATGTAAACAAAAAAAGTATAGTTACTCGAGAGAGAATTAATCATTATGAAATGAGAAAAAATGTAATAGTTAGGAAAGGGACAAAATGGAAAACGGACCGACAGACGAAAATAAATACAAAAATAATATGTAAAAATATATGAATAAGAAATATAATGAATGAAAGCAAAAAAACTATAAAATAATTCCTTTTTGCATTACTCACAATTTAATGTTCCAATTTTCGATGTCTCTTTAAAGATGGGCCCAGCAATCAGGATTAAATAAATGTTTTTGTTGGTGTTTGAATTTTAAGGATTAGTTAAAAGATATTTTTACACTCATAAAAATATATTAGGGAAAAATTAGTATTAATAGTACATGATATTATGTATATTTTTTCTTAAGCTTTACATTACAATTGATTATTAATATTTCTTGATTCTTAATCCTTTTAACTACAATTTTATCTTTTTAAAAACTATTGTAATCAGCTGAACTGAAAAATCAAATTAAATAATACATTTTAATTATTATTAGAAAATATAAAAAAAATTAACAACATGTATGCAATAATTTTACAATAATTTCATTTTAAGCAAAATTTTATTATTTTGGTCCGATTAGGTTTTAAACGATTTTAAGTGCAATATAGGGTTATGTTCAAACTTTAAATGGGAAATAGATTTTAGATAATTTTAAATTTTAATAGATTTTACAAATTAAGTAATTATTTATATTTCTAATTATTTATATTTCCGATTAAACCAAATTTACTATACAATTTATATGAAACGAATTTAAAGCTTTTGATGAATAGGTGGTTTTTCCACGAGGAAAATTAGGGTGGTACAATTTGATGTTACGTTTCATCTGCGTCTTTTAAAAATGACGTGACGAAATACGTTTTTTATGATAAAAAACGTGGCCCATTTTGCCACTGTGTAAAATTCGAAGCAAAATCCAAGCTTTTTTCCCTTTTTTCGAAGAAATGATTTTGTCTAAATATAGGAATTGTTTTTAAAAGAATTCTTAAGTAAAATAATTTTACATACAATGAAATTTATAATCAAGATTAAGTTCGTTTTTATTCTCTCTAAGAAAGAATTAATTAAAATACAAATTAGGTGATAATATTAAAGAAAAATTGGGAAAATTTAATTTTTAGACACCAGCACGAGTGGAATGCACATTTTCTAGACAGCCACGTCCGTCATCAGCACTACTTGTATCTAATCTACTTAGGGTAGTGTTTTAGTTGTAAGCATCATCTATTTAACCAACCAAACACAGATAAAGGAATACGAGAAAACTTGTATTCAATTATCAATCGTCAGTTGGTGAGAACGAAGTCTACCACTACCTTAAGCTTCCCTCTTGTTGAATATTTTTACTTTTAATATTTACCACCTTATATGTATGTTGTTCCTTCAGCGAACCTTCGGTTAGCAATGAAGTTACTTTTTTGTTTATTTGTTTTACTTCCAACATTCGTTTTTAGTTAACACTAATCTAGTATCAAACCAAACTTTGTTAAGTAAAGAAGATTGCGCGGTGCTTTGCGATTTTTAATTTTGAAAATTTTAATTATTATTAGTCGAACTGTTTTATGTGTTACATACAATGAAATTTATAATCAAGCTTAAGTTCGTTTTTATTCTCTCTAAGAAAGAATTAATTAAATTACAAATTAGGTGATAATATTAAAGAAAAATTGGGAAAATTTAATTTTTAGACACCAGCACTAGTGGAATGACATTTTCTAGACAGCCACGTCCGTCATCAGCACTACTTGTATCTAATCTATTTAGGGTAGTGTTTTAGTTGTAAGCATCATATATTTAACCAACCAAACCCAAATAAAGGAATACGAGAAAACTTGTAGAATTTTATTGACTCTAGTTAACACTCCCACATGGAAAATTTATATATTTAATTATTTTTTTCACTTTGAAAATTTCACTAAAAAAAGCACGTCTTATCTTGACAGCTTTATACTTATTAATGATTTAAGATTTTTAGAGTAATTTATAACTAAGTCAAGTTCTTAAAGAAGTTTCTTAACGAAAAAAATACTCTCAAAGTAAAACTGATATTTTAAAAAGAGAATGTATTACAAGATCATTTGTTGAAAAAACACAATAATATTTCTGATCATTACCGTATAATAGAGATCATTTTTGGTGTATAACAAAACTCACAATACAACATGCATATCAATGCGTGAGAACATAATGCAGTTTATAAAAAAATCTAGCATGCTATTTTATTGAGGAAGGAATCCTATTCTTAAACTTTAGAATAATATTCTTTGTTATGAAAAGTACATTTTTCCCTAAATTGCTGCATTATAAAAATATTTTTCTCTGCGTTAGTTTGAATAAAAATTTTATGAATCAATAAATAAAATTTTAATAATTTTAGTTTTTACAAAAATCATAACAGGGGGCACCCTTTAAATTTTAAAATCGGTTCAGAAATGGCTGAGTTATGCGGGCACAAACATAAAAAAAGCAACATTCAGACGAATTATAACCTCCTTCTTTTTTTGAAGTCGGTTAAAAAGACAAAGATAATCACATTAAGCTTCTTTATGAAGAAAAGCAAAGAAAAGTGTTGTGAAAAAAGAAAAAAAAATCGTATAAACGAAGGCAAATAAGGAATTAGAAATGATAGCAGTCTTATTCTTTTGTTATGATAAGACAAAAATCGGCAGTTTAAAGTGATAAATCACAAACTTAATTATAAAAATAACTTCCATTACTGATTAAAATAATATTTAAAAATTCTTTTTAACAAATACAATTTGTGTATTTGGATGAAATTATCGTTGAAAAATCAACCAAGGTGCCACCAATAAGAATTTTAAAGTGTAATGGCTCAACTAAAATGTTCAAAAGCTGGCTTAACCTAATGTGAAAATATGAACGAAAAGTCTCTCAAATGCTTAAGCAACTTATTGAAACTTTTACAATATAGTGCTGGCAAAGTATTGAGTAGTGGGTACCGAGTACTCTATACTCGATAATTTTTTTGGGTACTAAGTACACAAAAGTAGTTAATCGATACTTTTACGGTAGTATTTTTAGAAATAAATTTATAAAATTATTTAACAACTACGACGATAAATTACCTCTGCTAGCATTTCATAATGGAAAGACTTACGCCTGAATTGCTTTGCTCTATGGCCTCTTGAAAAGTTCCAAGAAGATCCGACGTTTTTGAGGCAAATTTTGTTTGATTACATACCCATTTCTGGCTCAATGGGTATGTAATCAAACAAAATTGCCGCATTTGGAACGAATAGCAACCTAAAGAGAATCAAGAGCTGCCACTTCATCCAGAAAACATAACGGTTTGGAGTGGTTTGTGGGCCGGTGGAATCATCGGTCCATATTTCTTTAAAAATGATGCCGGTGCGAACGTAACCGTCAATGGCGACCGTTATTGTGCCATGATAACCGGCTATTTGATGCTTGAAATTGAAGCTCGTGATCTCGGCGACATTTGGTTTCAGCAAGACGGCGCCACCTCCCACATATCGCATCAATCAATGGATTTATTGAGAGAACATTTCATAATTTCACGTTTTGGGCCGGTCGATTGGCCATCAAGATCTTATGATAACACATCGTTAGACTTTTTCCTGTGGGGATATGTAAAGTCCAAAGTTTATGCGGACAGGCCTTGCAGGAAAACATCATGCGTGTTATTCGCCAGTTACCAGTCGAAATGCTCGAACGAGTCATCGAAAATTGGACTCAACGGATGGACCATCTGCGACGTAGCAACGGCTAACATTTGATAGACACAATCTTCAAAAAATAAATGCCAAAGAATGTTCTTTCAAATGATAATAAACATTCTCCATTAAATTTGAATTGTCTGTGTATTTAGCTTTAAAAAAGTAGGGAACCTCGAAATGGATCACACCTTATATAAACGGAAGTATTGAGTACTATTGAGTACTCAATTGAAAAGTATTTAGTTGTATCAAGTAATTGAAAGTAGTAGAAATTGCCAGCACTACTACAATATACTTACATGAATATTTAAATTATTATGATACAGTTGCGCATTTATTTCGTTATTTTACAAAATAATAATTTTTTTCTGAATAAATGAAGTTTGTTAACAAATAGGTGTTAAATAGACAAATTAATAATTATTTTTTTTACTTTTAAGAAAATTTCGAAAGAAAAATTTTAAATTTCTTGCTGTTTCTGTAATTTTGGCCAAAAGTACTAAACAATACAGGTATCCGTCATATAACGTGGTAGTTACGCTCCAGAAAAATTTAGCGTTATGTAAATTCGCGTTATATAAGTCATAGATTTCATATAAATTTGAGTGTTATTCTCTAATAGGTTAAAAAAAAATACATGCTAAATAACAGACGCCATTTATTTCAACTCAAAATTGAAATTCAGACTTTGTTGTACCTACACAAATTAATATTACAAGTGTGAATGTATTTTTTTTCAACTTGTGTGTTATAAAAGTAGAAATTTCGCGTTGTACTGAAACCGAGTTTTTTTCAAATTGCGTTATATCGAAAACTCAATAAACAATAAAATGCTCTTTCTTTCAAACGACTTCAAAAAAACAAGGAGGTTATAAATTCGTCTGTGTCTTGCTTGTTTTTTTTTGTATGTTTGTGCCTTCAGAACTCGGTCATTTCTAAACCGATTTTAAAAAAGAATGGTCCCATTTTAAAAATGAAGTTTAAAATTTTAAAAATTACAGGGTGTCCCCATACAACATACATGTTTTTTACGCGTATTATGTAAAACTAAAAAAAGTGGGTTTCACTATAGCTCCCAATAACAAAAAGTAATAAAAACATAAAATTAAAAATTAAAGGATGACCCCATAGGTGACATAATTTCACCTTTATGATCGTATCTTTAGAACCGTTATAGACAAACTATTGAAAGTTGCGTAGAATGTTCGTTACTATGTCTGTTAAATTAAGTATAAATATTGAAAATTATAAATTAGTTAATGTAATTTGACACATAGTTAAAAATTTACAAAGAATGTGTATGACAAAGTCCTCTATAACAAGTATTTAAATTTGAATTTAAAGGGTGTCCCAATAGGGGACGTCATTTGATATATATGGCGAATTCATACAATTCCGCTGTTTTCTTAAATGTTATTTATATATGGAATTTGACATCTTGCGTAACAATGAATATAATGAATGCGCCATTGCAACCAACTGGTTAATTAATTTCTCTTTTCTTTTGGTCATATTTTAGCGAATAGTTATTTTTGTATTTTTTATGCATAATTGGTGCAAAACGTTGTATTTGTTTTATCCAAAATATTTGTTAGGAAATCGATTGCCGGTCAAAAGCATACATACACACATACATATGTACATACATACTTAAATGTGGTTGGACATTAACGCCACCTGAAAAATTGCGAATAAAAAATAAATAATAAATATGAATATGTAGAAATATTATCAACGGAAAATTTGTACATATTTACCTCTTTCTCCCCTGGGGGTAACTCTATCACTGCTGCATTTCCAAAAGATTTGACGATGTGCTCTCGGGGATAATGATGGCACCAGACGCCAGGATTCCTGGACACTGAATCTGAAAGAACAGGTCAGAAGGAGTTGGATGGTCTCCAACCCCTAACAAGAAGGCATGGATCCAGGCTTCTAAGTTCTATAAATTGCTACTCATAGCGTTTAAATTGTACACTGTGCGATGATGGGACAATTGCATTTAAAGGTAGTGCTATTGTCGGTTCAATGCCCTTGTATTGTGTAGCGTGGGGTGTATATGACGCTATGGGGGTACTGGTCAACACATTAAAAATTCACACGGTTGTAAGAACACTGTCAGAAAAGGGCCAACACGGGTAGATGCTGACGTTAATCTTGATCAGAAATTTACCTCTTGCTTTGCAGCCAATAGCTTTTATGTTCTTGAAATATTTGTGCACGAAATATTTTTTTTTATTAAAATTAATTTTCTTTTTGATGTTTTGAAGAAATCAATATTAAGTTTTTTTGTTATTTTTTCAATGAAATTGAGAGATTGCCGCTTTGTGCGAATGCGTAATTATTAATAAATTGGCCAAAATCTAATTTCTGGATAATAATTTAAAAATTGTCATGTAATTAACCGACGTCACAAAAGAAGAGTTTTAGTCGATATGTATATATATAAGGTGCTGTCTAAAAATATTTGTGACTCTATAAGAAGTCCAACACAAAAAATAAAAGCTTATTAAAAAAATCAAGTCTTTGTCTATAACGGTTCCAAAGATGGGGACATAATGGTCAAATTACATCAATAATAGGGACACCCTTTAATTTATAGATTCAAATTTTATACTTGCTGTTATAGCGGACTTAGGAATATGGGTTTTTTGTAAATTTCAACTGTCTATCTATAACACTTCAAAAGTTTGGCTACATATATCAATTTACATAAGCTAATGGGACACCCTTTAATTTTCAAATTAATATTTTATACTTGTACCCTTTAATTTTTAAGATTTTAAACTTCTTTTGGGAAAAATCTGTAACCAAATTCTTTCTAATAAAGACAAACTTCGGTTCAGAAATGACCGAGTTCTGAAAGAACAAACATACAAAAAAAAAAAACAAAACAACAACACACAGACAAATTGATATCCTCCTTCTTTTTTTTAAGTCAGTTAACAAGTCTTGGGACAATATAAAAATCTACGCCCAATCTCTTCTTCGGTCGAAGTGTGCTGCTACAAATCAGGTAAACACATGGAACGAATACTTAAAAATATTGTTACGAAAGAAGAATTTATTCATTATAGGCTCTGAACAACAATACTCTCAAACAACAACATTAATGGTTTGTTTTCTTACAATGAAAAAAGGAAAGAAACGCTTCATACAAACATTCGCATATACGCATATACACACATACATGAAATAAACACTCTTCTGTTAAATACACAGGCACATACATAAATACAAGCATAAACAAATAAACAGCCACACAAACAGGTATAAAGAAATAAACAAATAAAGAAAAACACACAAACAGAAAACAAGAGCAATAACAATCGAACCTGCCAGATCTGTCTGGAATAGAACATTCTGGTGCTTTTAAATCACCTATATAAGCGAATCGTACTGGCGAGTAGTATGGCAGTATCAATTTAAAAGTCAAAGAATTCAGTTGTCGAATTTTAAGAATGTTTAACAGTTTGCTGTATTTTTGAACAGTGGTATTAATAAATAAAACGACTTACAGTAAAGGTAATAACAGTATGTATTTATTTTGCAATTAAAAGAACCCAACGTAAAGTAAAAACGTAACAATTGGTGACAGAAGTGAAATTGTAAAATAAAATAACTTAAAAAAATAAAATAATAGATAAAAATGAAATTTGAAGACCTTAAAGTGGAGCACCTGAAAAAGTAGTTGAGTAAGCTGGATTTGCCAACAGCAGGTAACAAAACAGAACTGCAGATGAGGCTCATAGATGAATTCAAGCATCGTGGCATGGACATTGGCGCATATGAGTTTGATGAAAAAGAGATGACAGAGGTATGTAGCCGCTATGATGGAAAAAATGGCAGAAAACTCGAGAATACTACTAGAAAATGTAAACGGAAAGCTAGTCGAAGTTCAGGAAGCTTCTAGAGCAAACAGCGAAAAACTGTTAGCTGAAGTAAGAGATGAAGTACAAGAAGCTTCTAGAGCAAACAGCGAAAAACTGTTAGCTGAAGTACAAGAAGTTTCTAGAGCAAACAGCGAAAAACTGTAAGAGGTGAAGTACAGGAAGCTTCTAGGGCTAACAGTGAGAAACTAGAAAAAGTTAACGAGAAGCTACAGGAAATTTCTAAAACCGTCAATAAACGTGTTGACATCTTAGAAACAAAAGTCTGCAAGTTCGATGAACAAATCTCTGCCGTAGAAGTGCAACTGTCTGGTTTAAACAGAAAAGTGAATCTTCTAGAAACTAGTGGCGTTGAAGTACACGTGAAGGATGTCGATGAAAGCTGCAGGAGCTTGAAAACAAAATTATGAGTCTGGAAATAAGATAAGGTCCAGTACGGGTAGTGACTGAAAGCACAAATAGGATAAAAGCTCCCAGTTTTGACGGCACCGTACCCTACAACGTCTTCAAATTTCAGTTCGAGACAGTGGCCAGTAAAAATCTATGGAGCAATGAAGAAAAAGCGATTGAGCTAATTCTGGCACTTAAAGGAACTGCAGCAGAAGTCCTCGAAAGCCTACCAACTAGCTGCAGAAATAATTATGGGGACATAATGGTGGCGTTACAGCGCAAATATGGCGGCGATCATAAAAAGGAGCTGTATAGAATGGAGCTACGTGGCAGGCTGCAGAGAGCAAATGAGACGCTTCTGGATTTCGCCATGGAGATTGAGCGCTTGGTGCAGCTAATATACCCTGGGGAAAACCATCCACTTCTAGAACAGTTCAAAGTGGAGGCATTTGTTAATGGTATTCGTGAGCCAGATATTAAGCACGCAGTTTGCGCTAAGTAAAACACATCCTTTGCTGAAACCATTACTTACGCTCTGGCTCAAGAAACAGCAAAAGTCATTTCGAGACCGCAGTCATACAAAGTGCGAAAAGTTGAAGTAGCTGCTGAAGATGAGAAAACAACAATGAACGACATAAAGCAAATACTTGAATCGGTAAAGAAAGTCTTAGATGAAAGACAAGGTAAGACAAACGCTAAGTGCTTTAATTGCGGTAAAGTCGGCCATTGTCAAAGGAACTGTAAGGCAGCAAGAAAACGAGTCAGATCTGTTTCGCCGACAAAAAACAATAAACGTGCGACTCACAAAACATCTCAAGAGTCGTTAAACTAAAGAGAGCTAGCACAACGGGGCATGAGCTAGCTCCCACAACCGAGGGCCCCACAATCTCCATATCTGTGATGCGGCAGCAAAACAGCAATCTTACTGCAAGCGGGTATATCAACGGAGGAAAGCGTATTCTGACAATAGACACAGGAGCGTCGCAGTCTATAATAAGACCTGATTTAGTAAAGAGAAAAAAGGATCACTTGAATAATGTAAGTCTGCGCACCGCTACCGGAGAATTTGCTACTGTCTATGGTAAGGCCAAAGTCAGATTAACTATAGCCAACATGAGTGTGGACCATGTGTTTATTGCCGATATCGTGGACGAAGTTATTATTGGCACAGATTTTATGATTATGCATGGAGTCGATCTGCGTATGGGGCAACAAATTATGATCTGGAGAAACGTTGAAATACCCCTTGATATTGGATATGTGAGTAAATCTGCAGTAAGGAAGTTGGTTGCTGTAGCGTCCCAGAAACTGTGATATGGGCACGTATGGAGGAAGATTGTGAGGACAACCGGTTGCGGGTGGTAGAACCATCAGGAATTAAGAGTGAGACCGCAAAAGCCCTCGTGAAAACCTGTAAGAATGGAAAAATTCGTATGAGAGTGTTAAATCTATCCAACAGTGAAAAAGTAATTGGTAAAAACTCTCAGATAGCTCAATGTACACCAGCAGAGGCCATAATTAATTGTGAGACTCGGAGCCTGAAAAACTGTCAACTAAACAGCGCGAAATACTAGCAGAACTGGTGGGGAAATGGGTAGCAGAGCTGGAGCCACCTGACAGAAATAAAGCCAAGCAACTGCTACAAAAGTACGCCTCTGTCTTCGCCCTAAAAGATAAAAGCCAAGGTAGAACGGCAATAGTGAAGCATGAAATAAATACTGGCGAAACGAGGCCCATAAAACAAGCCCCCAGGAGCATTCCCCTAGCCAAGCGGAGCGAAGTAAAGCAGCTAGTCAACGAAATGGAGCGAGACGGAATTAACGAACCATCTTCGAGTCCTTGGAGCTCGCCGGTAGTTTTAGTAAAGAAAAAAGATGGCAGCACTAGATTCTGCGTTGACTACAGAAAGCTCAACGATGTTACCAAAAAGGACAGTTATCCGCTACCAAGAATAGATGACACCTTGGACACGCTAGCAGGAACCAAGTGGTTTTCTACGCTAGATTTACAGTGCGGTTACTGGCAAGTCGAGATAGCTGACAAAGATAAAGAAAAAACTGCTTTTAGTGCTCTCGATGGTTTATGGCAGTTCAATGTTATGCCATTTGCTCTGCAACGCTCCAGCCACATTCGAGCGTTTAATGGAACGAGTGTTAAAGGGACTCAATTGGAAGACATGCCTGGTGTATCTGGATGACATAATTGTCATGGGAAAGAACTTCAATGAACACCTAAGGAATATGGAAGACGTCTTCATGCGTATATCAGCGGCTGGACTGAAGCTCAGTGTTAAGAAATTTGCATTGTTTCAGAAGGAAGTCAAATACTTGGGGCATCGTGTAACAGCAGTGGGCATATCAACCGATGAAGATAAAATACGGGCAGTAAAGGACTGGCCTCGTCCTCAAAATCTTCACGAGTTACGAAGTTTCTTGGGACTCTGCACATATTACAGACGATTTGTGCCAAATTTTGCTAGTGTTGCTGCGAGCCTACATGAACTGGCATATCCAGTAGCTGGAAAAAATTCGTGCTAGACACTGATGTGAGCGGATATGGAATAGGACGCGTGCTGTCGCAAGTGGTAGATGGGACAGAAAAGATTATAGGAAGGCATATTGGGCACAGAGGAACAGTCTCAGGTTAAAGGATGGCTGCTTATGTCGCACCAGGGAAAGCACAGACGGTAAAACTGTGATAGACTTAATCGTCGTGCCATCCTTCAAGATCAAAGAGGTCATGAAACAATTCCACAATGGTCCTAGCGATGGTCACCTTGGTGTAACGAAGACGCTTGAAAAGATAAAACAACGTTCTATTGGGTCGGCTATCAACAAGCCGTAGCCGAGTAGATAGCCAATTGCCAGGAGTGCATTGCAGCAAAGGGTCCAGTACGAAGGAGTCGGGGGCAGCTTCAGCAGTACAATTCAGGCGCTCCCTTTGAACGTATAGCGATGGACGTAGCAGGTCCCTTTCCTGCTAGTAATGCTAGAAACCGATACGTTCTAGTGGTCATGGACTATTTTAGCAAATGGCCGGAAGTATATGCCATTCCCAATCAAGAAGCCAGAACGATTGTAGACACATTGGGTGTGTCGCTATGGTGTTCCCTTAGAACTACACTCCGACCAAGGCCGAAATTTTGAATCCGCTATATTCAAAGAGATGTGCGATGTATACGGAATAAGAAAGACCAGAACGACACCGTTACATCCGCAATCTGATGGCATGGTCGAAAGATTCAATCGAACCCTGGAGGAATACCTGAGAAAAGTGGTCAGCGCACACCAGAGGGACTGGGATGAGCATATACCCAAATTTTCGTTGGCATATAGGTCAGCTGTTCACGATTCCACCTCACGAACACCAGCGAAAATAGTCTTTGGATCTGAGCTAAATTTGCCTGCAGATTTAGAGTTTGGTGTTAAGCCAACATCGGCAGAAAGAGACGGCGAAAAATCTAGTCAGTCACAAAGAGACCTCCAGGAGATTCACGAATTCGTGCGGAGTCGGATAAAATTAACCAGTGTTAAAATGAAAGCGAGATATGATCGAGCTGCCAACTCTGAGGGATTGAACGATTAACAACTGGTTCTACTTTTTAACCCACAAGGGAAGAAAGGATTATCACCCAAACTACAAACTCATTGGGATGGACCTTATAAAGTAATAAAGCGGCTAAACGACGTAGTTTACAGAATACAGAAATTTCAGAGCCCAAGATCAAAAATGAAAGTTGTGCACTTGGAGCGGCTAGCCAATGTGGAAAAGGTACATCTGTGCCTGTTCGGGAAAAACAGGTTTGAGAAGGGGGTAGTGTTACGACAGAAAAATTTATTCATTATAGGCTCTGAACAACAATACTCTCAAACAACAACAACATTAATGATAAAAGAAAGAAACGCCTCATACAAACATTCGCATATACACACACACACATTAAATAAACACTCTTCTGTTAAATACATAGGCACATTCATAAATACAAGCATAAACAAATAAACAGCCACACAAACAGGTATAAAGAAATACACAAACAGAAAACAAGAGCAATAACAATCGAACCTGCCAGATCTGTCTGGAATAGAACATTCTGGTGCTTTTAAAGCACCTATATAAGCGAATCGTGCTGGCGAGTAGTATGGCAGTATTAATTTAAAAGTCAAAGAGTTCAGTTGTCGAATTTTAAGAGTGTTTAACAGTTTGCTGTATTTTTGAACAGTGGTATTAATAAATAAAGTGACTTACAGTAAAAGTAATAACAGTGTGTATTTATTTTGCAATTAAAAGAACCCAACGTAAAGTAAAAACGTAACAATATTATATTGGAAGAATATAATGTAAAATACTCCTTGGAGCTTAAAAACAAATTAAATGAGGTATGCCTTGACGAAGATGTAATTTTAATTTCCCTAGGCGTGGTATCGTTATTTACCAATATTCTGATCGACTTGGCAATTACAAACATTATGAGACAATGAAGCACATTACAAGCACATATAAAATTAGCAAGACGAAAATTCCTTGAACCTCTTCAATTTGGCCTTGAAGACAAAAAATTTTTCATTTACGATGAGACATACATATATATTATGAACAAACATATGGCATGCCTATGAGGAAACCCACTATCACCCACAATCACTGATATAGTGGTAGATACTCTAATTAAGCACACACTGGAGGAATTAAACACACAAAACATAAAAATTTAATTTTTGACTAAGTATGTTGTTGATTTATTCGCGATTATTAAAAAAAGATGCCGAGGATACGATTACTGAAATCTTTAACCAATACCAGGGACGTAACAATTATAAGATAAATCACAAAAAACTCATTTTTAACTATTAATATTGATAAATTTACAAAATGGTTATAATTAACCATTTCTTTAAGATATATTTTATTCTGGTCATCGCAACCAATTTTAGTGATAGTTTTGTTTTTTTGGTTATAAATAACCATTATATCAACCAAAAATTTTGTTATGTCCACCGAAAAGAATTTTTGGTGAAAAATAACCATTACATAAGTTTTTTTTCTTTTTTGGTTATCATATCTATATAAATAAAATCAAATGTCATTCGTTGGTAATCGCAACACTTAAGAATAAGTTGTTGTCATTAGTATAGACATTTTTTATATGAATTTACTGATTTTCTTGAGACAAATTCAGTATCAGTAAATTTTTCTTGTGCTTTTTGTATTGTCAATGATAACCAAAACAAAAAAATTATTTTTATTATTTTTTATTTCCAACCAAAAAAAAATATTTTGTTGACAAAATGGTTATTTAAAATAAAAAAATTTCTTGGTTGATATAATGGTAACTTACAACCAAAAACAAATATTTCTTACTTTAATTGGTTACGATAACCAAAATAATATATACGCAATGATAATGGTTAAAATAACCAATATTAAATAAAATAAATTTTTATGTTACATTTTTATCTGAAATAAAAAAATAACAATTATGTTCGGTCCCTGACTTCTTCTTCTTCTTCTGGATTGTTGCTCATACAGAGCAACAATGTTGGTGCCAAATGGTAAAAAGCTGCCGTAAACACTAGGTTCTTATTTGCAGCTTTTGGTAATGTCCAGAAACGACGGTTAGGTTGAAAACAATGTTTTATTTATTTTAGTTTTTCTGTATGTAGTTATTATTTATTTGTTTGTTGCAAATCCTTCTTTTTTCCTTTCGTCAAATGTGTGTAAAATTTATTTGTTAATTTTTCATGTGGTTTCTTGATTTCGAACAATTTAGGTTATACACGATAACCCAAGCGATTACACGTGTCTGATTGATGCAAACACAAATTAACTGTACCACGGTAGAGCTAACCGTGGAAGCCAATCGGCCAGTGCGAAAGGGAGACGCAAACCACTTGAAGACCGAGCAACAAGGACGGCCTGATTGACCTTAAGCGATAATGACAATGACGCGCGGACATGTTCCTCAATCCAAAGCTACTTTACGACTCTTCGGTCCCTGACCAACACCACAAAAAACTACAATTCACAATGGAGAAGGAAACTGACAAGTCGCTTCCATATATAGATATGAAATTATACAGGGATGGACACAAAAGCATCAGCGATTGGTATGCAAAAATCAACAGAATCTGGACGATTGATAAATTAAAATTCAACTCATTGTGACAGTTCGTAAACTAAATGACAACAAATTTATTAACAATAACATGTACAAAATAAGGAAAATATTACCCAATAATAATTATCGAATAAAAACAATAAACAATTTAATAAAAAAAGTCAAGACAAGAAATACAGCATATCTTACATACTTAAACTAACAGAAAACAAAAAAAAAAAAATGCAAGACATAATAAATGACAAACAAATTATTTTAGCGCATAAAGCAAGCAAAACAATCAATACATTATTAAAAAAACAAAAACTAAAATGGAAAAACAAGAATAAAGTAATGTTGTTTATGAAATAACATGTAAGAGGCAGTGCTGGGATCTGACCATGTTTAAATATTACGGCCCCATTGATGAAATTGTACCAAATCAGCATCAATTGTACCAACATTTGGCATTAAGTGAAAAAACAAATAAAATATGTGTACATACAATAGTTTGACATTAAAAGAGTACAAATCAAAACTTTTATTCTAGAATTCAAATACCTCTCCTTTAGGAGCTGAATACTCTACAATTTCCAAAAAAAAGTTTGAAACTCCACCAATGCCACCGGAGAGAGAGGAAGCCACAAGTGTAAAAACAACAACTTAATTTTTCATTTCTTTCGTTCTTTTTATCATAACTTTTTAAAGTCAGTCGTTATTAAACTCTCGATGAATAAAGTTCTTGTAAAATATTTGTTCCGTGTTCTTATTTGTGTTTTTATACTCTCAGGTTCTCTTTACAATATTAGAAGTGGGATCAAGAGCCTACAAAAAAAATTTAATGTATTTGTGTATGTTGAAAAACAGTTGAGGAGAAAATGAATTGAAAGAACAAATTGTAAGAACAAAAAATACTTTTGGTGTGTAATTTAAAACTATGTACATACATACATAAACGCGGCAACAGAAGAAACAAATAAATAAAAAGCAATGAAAAAAACAGTGAAAGAGAATATAAAATGAAGCAAACAAAGAAAGAGTAAATAAGAACAGCAACGTTTTAGAGTGAAAATAAAAGAATAAAAGAGGCAATAATTTTGAAGAAGAAAAAGTGGTTTAGAATTGTTTTACATAATTTATTGTGCGGGTAAATAAAAGTAAAAGGTAAAAGATATACAAATATATCAAGTAATATCGACAGTGGGTTAATATTGTTTAAATAAGTATATTGAATGTTAAACGAAACAGAAAACAAGAAAAATTATTAAAATAACAGCATTAAAAGTGGAACAGATTAAACAATTATTACGTGACCGTGAATTATCGAGTACAGGAAATCGAGCCGAACTAATTCAACGTTTCATAGACGCGACGGGTAATGACCAGGTAGAAATGCCGCTACCGGATAATTCTACGCAGATGCAAATAGATGAATTAAAACAAATGGTAGAAACTAAACGTCATTGTGCAAGTAAACGAGACACGTAGCATGAGTGCTATGGCTTCATCTAATACAAACGAAAACGCTATTAAAGAGGTTTCAGAAAATAATTTTAACGATAACGGTGTGTTAAATAACGTAAAAGTTAAAGTGTTAAATAACTTAAACGATAACGAATTGATAAATAACGTAACCGATGACAACGTATCAATTAAAAAAGACCACTATAGAAATGGCATACAAACCCACGTTCAATATCAAACGCTGTATCGCAATAAGTATTCGGTTAAAGAAATATCGGAAACAATTCCCGAATTGAACCCATCAAACGAAATGTCGCTGTCAGTGGAACAATTTGTGGAAAGAGTGAATACGTCTAAAAATGTTTATCAATGGGATGAGAACTGTTTAATGCTCGCGGTGTACAGAAAATTGAAAGGTGTTGCAAAATTATGGTTAGATATATCCGAGCAACTGTACTCGATGGGATGAAACTTGATGAAGCAGAGGTGCATAAGAAAATGTGTACAGCTTATAGGAAACCAAATGAGAAGGTTATTGACTATTGTATTCGAATTTGTGCCATTGGCCGCAGGTATAAACTCAACGAACTAGCCATTATTAAATATACTCGCGATGGTGTACGACATCGGGAACTACAGGCTGCTACAACAGCTTCCCGTTTTAATTCTTTGAGGGACTTGCGTGATACATATAACGAGTATTTCATAAATAACCCTGGGAGCAAACTGAGCTTCGCCTGTTTACGAAAAAAATCTTTTGCAACGGTATAGAGCTGTCCGCATTCGTAGATACAGGGAGCCAGTGTAATCTAATGCGTAGGTGTGTAGCAAAATTATTATCACAACAACAGCAATCTTGCTCGTTAAAACTAAAAGGTATGTGTGGCGGCATCGGTTATGCTACAACGTTTATAGAAACCAAAATCGCTATCGATGGACTGAAGATGAAATTAAAATTTTACATTGTTGATGATGATGTACTGCACGAAGATGTATTAATTGGGCTAGACGTGTTTGCAGATACTAAAGTAAGGGCCGTATTTGAGGATGGAAAATTCGAATTTAAAACAGGTAAAGAGCAGCTATCACACATTGGTGAAGACGATGTCCATTATGGCAATATTACTGAGCAACAGAGAGTAATTTTAATGAAGATTATTGGTGAGTACCATGATGTGTTTGCCTTAAATATAAGTGAAATTCGGAAAACTAATCTGGTTGAACTCTGAATCGAGCTTGATACTGATAACCCCATTGCTCACGAGCCATATCAAATTGCTGAGCCTAAGAAGCGTTTAGTAAACGAAATGGTGCAAGATTTAATGAATCACGAAATAATCACGAAGTCTGGGTCCGAATATGCAAGTCCGATAACATTGGTCAAAAAGAAAGATGGTAGCGATCGCTTTTGCGTAGATTATCGACGATTAAATAGCCATATGCCTAAGCAAACATTTCCGATGCCAAACATTGAGGAAAGGCTGCAGGATGCCAAGCGTTATCAAATTTTTACGGTATTAGATTTAAATAGCGGGTATTTTCAAATACCTTTTGTCACCACTAAAGGAATCTACGAATTCAACCTATTGCCGTTTGGCTTTAAAAACGCGCCCATAGTATTTCAGCGACTAATGGCGAAGGTCGAAGAAAAGACTCTCATTGGAAGTCAAAATATTGATGAAATGTTTCACCAGCTAAAACGAGTTTTTGCTACCCTACGTGCATCTGGTCTTACGCTTAACACCCGGAAATGTTGTTTTTTCAGAGAAACCATAACTTTACTTGGTCACCAATTGACGCCCGATGGAATTTGTCCAGGTGAAATTAAAACTGAGACAATTTGTAAGTTTGAAAGACCAACCAATGTAAGTGAGGTTAGCAGGTTTTTAGGTCTGAGTGGTTATTTTCGGAAGTTTGTTTCGGGTTACGCCATTATTTCTGAGCCGCTACGGAAACTGTTGCAGAAGAACGAGACTTTTAGGTGACAGCA
Organism: Phasia obesa; assembly: GCA_949628195.1. Lineage (NCBI taxonomy): Eukaryota > Metazoa > Arthropoda > Insecta > Diptera > Tachinidae > Phasia > Phasia obesa. Next base: position 140,228,620 of record OX451215.1, on the reverse strand, counting down.
ACCGCAGGAAAATGCTTTTAACGAACTTAAGTCCATTCTTACCAGTGAACCTATATTAGTGGCGTATGATGAAAATGCGGAACATCAAATGCACTCCGACGCCAGTTCAGTTGGCTAAGCAGCAGTCCTGTTACAAAGCGTAGATGGTGTCTGGAAACCAGTTGCATTTTATAGTCGGTCAACTAGTCCATGTGAGACTCATACATCAAATCATGTGTGCAGTGTGCCTTTAACAAACAACCAGATGGCAAGAAAGAGAGTAAATACCATTACGACGATGATAGATGATGCAGACGAAGATGATGGTCGTTCTAGCGAGGACGCTCATTAGAAAGAAGAATTAAAGAGTCAGCTAAAAAAGACATTACGAAAGAATGAAAAATATATAAGCTGAATACTGCCCGAAACTGATTGAGGCGATGTAAAAACGTTTAAAAGCTGTAGTTCAGCTGTAGTTAAGCAAGCCATGCAACTGAATTATCTAACACTTATATGTAAAAGGGTTATCAAAGTAAACAATAAAAATGCAGAAAATAAATCAATCAATCAATCGATTCAGTTAGTTCTAGGCAGGGTTGGAAAACTATGAAATTATAAATGTTTATTATTGAAGGAAAAAGTAAAATCAGTATTGATTAAAGCCTACTACTGTGTTCGAATTTGTAATAATGTTGAGCAACAAATTCGAAAATTAGACATTTAAAATGTGGTGTCTATCTCGCGATTTGGAAGAATTTTACGATTTTATTGCTTTTAAATATACCACATTGTTTTACAAAATTTTTCAGAGCTTTGGTAAAATGTTGCCAGAAATACTTCAATGTTTTTCCACAGTAAAACTGGAGTACTAATTCCGCAATATTTTTTCATACAAAATTTTTATGAATGTAGTTTGACAGCATTCAGCGTGAAAAAATGAACAGAATACTGGGCTTTAATAAAAAAAATTATTTTATAAATTTTATACGAAATTGTACTAAACAAACATGAAGTGTACCAGTGTACCACTGATATGTCGATACAATTGTACCACAAATCTCAACACTAGTAAGGGGAATACACAAGAGAATTATGCAAAAGTATACGTATCAACAACAAAGAGAATTAATGAACATGTAGCTGACATACGAAGGTGAAATGTAACAACTGCATTAGCGCAACAACAGAAATGAGACATAATCATAGCGACCCACGCAAACCCCTCAGAGTTCTGTGTGCACACCAGTGAATGACAAAAGTATCATTTTTAGTACTTATTAAGAATTTGAGGCAAAACATGTATAAATGTGTATAGCTATAGCTCAAACAACATACCATACACAAATACTCATATCAATTTCAACTTAAATAACTGCAAGTATAGGCAGAGAATAAGTGTTCGCATACTTGTTCATTATTTTTCGCAATACAACTAAGTATAAGTAAAAGTTGGATAAAGTATTGGCTATACCCATACTTGTAAGTATAGAGTGGGAATAAGTACAAGTATGTAAATACTCTAAGTATACTTAATATAAAAATTATTTTGGTTTTCCATACTTAACCATCGGTTATAAACAAAATATTGCCAAACATCATACACAGTTTTATACACACAATTCCTAAAAGTTGTTGTTTTACTTATAAGTATACTAAGAGTATTATAACTACTTTTCCATACTTGTAAGTATTAGGTAGTTATAATTATGGGTATGCCAGATACCTATCACTTTATCTACCTACAACCAGTTGTACTCATAAATACAATAAGTATACATTTTTAAGTTCGTTGTTCATAAATAATTTTTGTTATAAGTATTTAGTACACCCATACTTATTTTACTGCAAATGAGTTTGCGTAGGTATTTTCTGTGTTATAAGTATAGGTATAACTAATACCCAAAAATATGTGTAAATACTTAACTACATTTATTTAATAAGTACTTTTTGTCAGTCTCTGGTGCACACACACAATCTCAACGAGACTCTCACAAAGAGAACAAAACATGTACAATTTTAATCAGTGGCATGCCAACTTTCAACGAAGTAGGTTTATATCGCATTTTTTAATAAAATAAGTACACTAAAAATATATATGTAACCATAATTAACCATTAGTTTGAAATAATATTTGTTATTTAAATATAAAAAATATTTTTTTTTAGTTTTTGTATTAGATTAATATAAGTCACGCTTTCATTTAACATTTATTTCTTTCATTTTCACAAAAAATTATATACATACATGAATTGTTTATTTGCATATTATTAATTTGGAAAATACGAAATTAGTTTAAATTGGTTAGAACGAAAAATAAATTAACGTAAATTTGTTTTTGGTTGGAAAAAGCTTTACACAAAAGGCTCTTTGACAGTAATGGGCATTTCTAAACAAGCGCTATTGTATTGTGTGATTTCTCTGCCTGTTAACATTGATAATGAATATTGTTACGTTTGTACTTTACGTTGGGTTCTTTTAATTGCAAAATAAATACACTCTGTTATTACTTTTACTGTAAGTCACTTTATTTATTTAACACCACTGTTCAAAATACAGCAAACTGTTAAACACTCTTAAAATTCGACAACTTAACTCTTTGATTTTTAAATTAATACTGCCATACTACTCGCCAGCACGATTCACTTATATAGTTGATTTAAATGCACCAGAATGTTCTATTCCAGACAGGTCTGGCAGGTTCGATTGTTACTGCTCTTGTTTTCTGTTTGTGTGATTGTTTATTTCTTTATACCTGTATGTGTGGCTATTTATTTCTTTATACTTCTATGTGTGGCTGTTTATTTGTTTGAGCTTGTATTTATGTATGTGGCTGTGTATTTAACAGAAGAATATTTATTTAATCTGTGTGTGGATATGGGTAAATGCGAATGTTTGTACGAGGCGTTTCTTTCTTACATCATTGTAAGAAAATAAACCGTTAATGTTGTTGTTGTTGTTGTTCGAGAGTATTGTTGTTCAGAGCTTATAATGAATAAATTCTTCTTTCGTAACAATATGTTAAAGTTTTTTCATAAGAATTGCTTATACGGAATTCTCACAACATACATATATATGTTACAGTTCTTTACTATTTCTTAATTACTTCTTATTACTTAATAAAATATTAAAAACTTAATATTTTACAAAAACCTTTTGTATGGAATTTTCACACCCATAAAATATTCGCATATTACCATTTTTTTCTACTTTTTAACTCTATCTTAACAAAAAAGTTAAAATCAAATTTGGTTAACTCATTTAAAATTAAACGCTTTTGTATTTACTAATGTTAAACAATGTGGTTTTTTTTAGTTCAAAACACCAATACATTTTTTTTAAACTTTTTTTGGTTGGGTATGCTTGGACATAATGCAGATCTTTTAAAAGTAAAAATTCTGGACAAAGAGTTAAAAGAGAACAAGCGATATACTCTGGAAAGTTTATGAATTCAGCAAAGAACAACAAGTGCAATAAATAGAAAAGAAGACAAAGACAACATCAGCGCCAATTAATTGATTGAAAAAGTAAATTCGCACAAAAAAGTCGTTTTTCCAAAAAAAAGTCGGACCCTTTTTTAAAGCTTTTTTTATTTAAACAAAACAAAAAGTAATTAACAATTCAAACACAACAAAAAACTAAACATCAATGCATTGAAAAAGTGTGGTAATATTAGCTTTTTTTATAATATTGTATGTAAAGATATACAATAGTATATCGTTGGTACATATACTGCGTTAACAGAACAACTCAATTTTGATATTTTAGAGATAAGTTTAATTAAACTTCCAACCATAGTGGAAGTGTTGTCTGTCGTTTATTTTTTTTAAAGGGTGGAAAAGTCCCACAACGGTAGGAAAAGTGGCATAATTATATGAGTGTGAAAAAGTCGCATATAAGTCGCAGTCCACTAAAAAGATTGGAAATTGCGACTTTAGTCGCACAACGGTAACACTGTATCTAAGTAAAAATAACTTAAACTAAGTTATCATATTGTTGTTGTCTGTACTACATTATTGTGTTTACATTTTTATATCGATGCCAGATTAAATAAAATTATCCCTGAAGAAGCTGGAAAATACCAGCGAAAAGTGTGATAAAAAATTATATAATAGTTTTTTATTTAAATTTTTTTAAAGATTTGAGACCTTAAAAGCCCGAAATAGATGAAATTTTCAACTTTAATAAATAAAACATAAAAAAGGACAAAAAAATAATTAATTTAAATTCCATTAACTTAAAGCCAAGGCGAATTCATGCCAGGTGGAGGCGTTAGCCCAGCTTATTTTTTGTAGTCCTTTTTTGGCTAATGTCTTGTCAAAAATACATATGTATGTAGTTTTGTATCTGCTAGTCGAATGTCAAAGTTGTTGTTTTGTTGTAGTTGCTGCCGTACTGCTCACATCTGGTATGAATTCACCTTGTTTAAAGCTCTGTACAGACGGTTGGCAGATCTTACAATATTGTCAGACCTAACAATGTGCTGATAATGATAAGGCAAAGAAAAATTGTCAGTTCTCACGGTTGAAAGACATATGTTACAAAACTAGCAATTCCATTGTAAGACAATTATCTGACAAAATTGTCAGACAAAAAATTGACAGTTCACAAGTTGTAAGAGTTACTAGGTGTCAAAAATTGCATCTAAATTGTTAGAGTCAAAACAATTCAAGACACTAATATATGTATGTTGAACTGACTACATCTGGCAATGTTCTGACAATAGCAAAGAAATGTGTTCACACGATTGTCAGATATCTGGCAATATTATTGTCTGGCAATATTATTTCAAGAGAAATGATGAAAGTTAATGCATTGGTTATATTTGGAACTAACAAGAGATTATGTCACCAATTAAAAACGCATGCATAATTTGTTTAAAATACTGACAATAACTTAGAACTTATTGCTCGGAATATATACTTCTAAGAACGACAGAAGATACTTCTAAGAAGAAAGAAGATAAAGACATTAAGGGGAACGAAAACATATTTTTTTCAATTTCAATATATAATAGTGATAAAAAGTTGGCATTTGCTCTTGTTAAGTCAATTGTAAAGCTTAAACACATTTCGATTAGGGTAAGAGATGGCGCAAATCTAAATGCCGCGGATACAAAATTTAGCAAATTTCAATACATTTGGATATGCAAAAACTGTATTATAGAAATAAAAGTACCATTCTAAATACATTAAAGAAGTTTTAGTGATAAAAAATTATTACAATATCATATCTACCCCTATCTTACAACAAAGAAAATCACCCCTATCGCAAAAATATAACAGTAAAATATTTAAAGACAAAAAATTATGTTCAAGGCTTCAGCGGCTCCTCAAGATGTGGTTCTATCACAACAAAATTTTGTAGAATAACTTCTCACATAAAAAGAGAAATTTTAATCACTATTAGAACGGATAATACAAAAAAATATTTTTTGCCCTATACGAACGTGCCAGCCTAGTGGACAATTCTCTTTTGGAATTTGATAAAAAAAAATCAAATTAGCTGCCCAACAAGCAACAGAAACCCGAGAACAAAGTAGATAAAATCAAATTAAATCTATAGATGTCGAACAGCTCTTAAGAGTAAAAAGAAGAGAGTGGCAATCACATAGCTCTGCTCCACTTAAAAGCAAGCTAAAAGAAATCACGAAACGACTAAGACATATACTTGAATAACATAGCACTGCATTACTACAAAAATACTTGGAAGGCCTTGTCGCTGGCCCACAATCGTGTATTTACCTACTAATATAGTGGAGTTGCCATCCGTAGATGTTGAAGCACTAGTTTACAATTTGAAGCAAAACATGCCCACAAATTTCTATAAGCTTCTAAAAAGATATTTAACTTGTCGTAAGTTTGTATTTAAAGGAGATTTCTTAAGCTCGCCCAAGATATTATTTTGGGACCCATTTTATATTTGCTGTACACATCAGATATGTCAGTAAGCAACCGAATTCATACTTTAACATTCATACTATGCATTCACAAAAGCGCAATATTTACAACACCATATATTTTCACTGGAATTGTGATTGAAAAAATAGAGAATAAAAATTTATCCTTAACTGCGCAACTTGATATAAATAATAAAAAATAAATTTGTCTTTAGGACAATACCTGAAGAGCCAAAATTCTATGTTGCGGAACTGCAACATTGCGCACTCGCATATGCACATTCGAATAATAAGGATGACGAAATAAATTAGGCTTAAACATTAAAATTAATTTTATTTATATTTTAAGTATGATCATATTTATAAACACAATTATTTTCCTTATTATAACATAAACCAACTTAACATTTTTGACAGAATGTGTACGTATATCCCATACAATTCGGAAATTTACATCCTGCACGAACTCCTAGTTCCTGCCAATATATATATTGACATGTTTTAAAAATTAATATTTTAAAAACTTAGTCTATTCACGAATGTATATTATAAACAAAATGCTTCTAGGATTCTCTATTTCTTGCTATTGCTTTCAGCTCGTTAAACGACTTGGTCAATTCATTCAGTACGGTCCTTCTCCAGCTAGTCTTGGGTCGGCCACGCTTTCTAGCCCCTGGGGGTTCCATTCTAACACGGCATGAGGTATTTCATCAGTTGGTTTCCTTAATGTATGCCCAATCCAGTATATGCGTCTCAGTATATCTATGTATATCAGCAGTAGTTTGATTAGTGGTGCGTAGCAATACTTCATTCGAGATGGTACGAGGCCACCATATTCCTAGAATACGTCCAAGACATCTGTTTATGAATGTTTGAATGCTACTTGTTGTCTTTGTAGAGACTAGCCATGTTCGCATCCATACAACAGCACTGACTTTATGTAGCTATTTAGATGAATTTTCCTTGAATACCATATTTGTTTTAAATTAGTAAAAGCCAAACGGGCCCTACGAATTCTATTTGCACTTTTATTGAGGATGCTACCTAGGTATTCGAACTTCTCTACGTCTTCCAGATCCGAATTGTATAAAGTGATAGGAGTGTTATTGTTGGTGTTCAATCTCATGATTTTTGTCTTGCCTACATTAATGCGAAGACCCACCTTCAATGCCGTATATGTTATTAGGTTAATTTTTTCCTGCATGTCGCTGTGTCGGTTTGTGAGTAACACTATATCATCGGCATATGCTAGTTTACCACTGGACTTTTGGAGTTTCCAGTTTAAGCCAATATGCCTTTGGTTCGATTCAGCTAAAATGACATCAAGAACTGTAGTAAATAGCAATGGTGATAGCTTTATCGAATTTTAATATTGATCCAACCGGCAATGCTCCTACGGCTTGTTGTCTTTCCAAACTACTGCGCTCAGATCTACCCCATCGACTGTGGTAACAGTTTCTACATAATGTCCTCTGGGAATATCTCTTTTCATAACTGAAGACTTATCCGGTAACTTACTGTTTCGAATTCGATTCATTTGTACACTGCCTAAAGAATAGATGCCTTCTTTTACAAGATAAGTTACTAGCGGTATGGACGTATAAAAATTATCAAAATAAAGTATATGATTTGCATGCCTGGGAACACCAACGTTTTTAGTTAACCCAAAGTTTGGTTTGATACTAGATTAGTGTTAACTAAAAACGAATGTTGGAAGTAAAACAAATAAACAAAATGAAACTTTCATTACTAACCGAAGGTTGGCTGAAGGAATAACAAAATATAAGGTGGTAAATATTAAAAGGAAAAATATTCAACAAGTGGGAAGCTTAAGGTGGTGGTAGACTTCGTTCTCACCAACTGACGATTGATAATTGAATACAAGTTTTCTCGTATTCCTTTATCTGGGTTTGGTTGGTTAAATGTATGATGCTTACAACTAAAGACTACCCTAAGTAGATAGGTACAAGATTGCTGATGAAGAACGTGGCTGTCTAGAAAATGTGCATTCCGCTCCTGCTGGTGTCTAAAATTAATGTCCCATTTGCGGTTCACAACTTTTTTAGTCGTTTGGTGGTCTTTCATAAATCGGTATTGCCATTCACAACTTAAATGCGGTTGATTTTTTAGTTGTGTTTAATGGTATTGCGGTTCACCATTTAGTAAAAGTTAGGTTGACAAAAACGATAAATATACACAACTGCTTATTAGCAGTTGAGTCAAACACAACTAAAAATCGTTGTGTTCCACAACACCAAAAAATAATTTGGTAGAGTCAATGTTGGGTTGGCTGACAGACGACCAAACTTAGTTGAGTTGAGAACGGCAATAGGGGCATAAATTTTCCCAATTTTTCTTTAATATTATCACCTAATTTGTAATTTAATAAATTCTTTCTTAGAGAGAATAAAAACGAAATTAAGCTTGACTATAAATTTCATTGTATGTAACAAGTATGTATATTCACATAAAAACCAGTTGTGGGGTAGGTACACGTTCGCTTTTAAAAGTATGGATTCACATTTACCACGCCAAGCAATAATAGGAATTATATCTGAAAAAGGGGTTGATTTTCCGCCATCAGCATCCCTCGCTTAATTACGCAATTATGCAATTGAAAAGCAAGGAATCTACAGAAAATGGAAATTCTTTTAGCGTAAACTTGTCAAAAAGTACAATGCCAATCTGTGCCGCTAATAAGATAGCAGATCCTGTTTCAGAAACTGCTGCAGAGTTGTTGCCGAGTAACTCAGAGACAGGTCTGCCAGGTCAATTTAAGATAAAATCGTCAATTTCCCGATAAAAATTAAAAAAATCGTCTTTTCAGCTTTAAAAAATCATAAAAAAATCAGACAACTAAGGTAGTATTTCTTTAACTAGTTTTTGTTTATAATTTTTTTAAAAAGTTTTCATAATATCATAAGAATTCAATTTTAAAGTTAACTTAGACATACATATTCAATGTATACTGAAATCAAAACATTTTCTTATGCATTGAACATATAGACGACGCGGCTAAACGACTACAAATTCCGTTGGCTCAATTGTCGCAGTGTAGTCAGCTACTTAAATATATTGAAAACGACAGCTACTTCGTAAACTCTGACATTGTTGTAGAAATACTTATTTTACTGCTAAAAAATAACTTTTAAAAATTTGTATTTTCATATGTAGTTATTTATTGTATCTTCAATATGTTTGAACTAACAATAATTACTCATATCTTAATTTTAAAATAAAAATAAATATACTTAATAAGTCCATCCAGTGCTAAACAAAAAATAATGTATGTTCCACGATTGTTGAAATCATTTACATGTCATTCCTCTATTGTACGGCCAAGTTTCTCTTCTTTATAGAAAGCAGTTTCTCTTCTTTATAGTCGAATGTAACCAGGCGCATTAAGAATGTTACGCGCCAATGGATTTGGATGATTTTCAAGCTTCTTTAAATACGTTATCGCATGTTTCCTTATTTCTGATTTAACTGTTGGCACGTATAGATCCTTGTGAATATTAGAGTTTTTGATATAGAAGGGAGCAACTGTGATCATTCGTAGAATCTTATTTTGGCGCCTTTGAATTTTCTCAACATTGCTAGCTGAGGCAGTGCCCCATAATTGAATCCCATAGCACCAAATTGGTTTAAGGATCGACTTGTACAGTAGTAGTTTGCAATCTAAGCTGATTGTAGAGTTTCTGCCAATAAGCCAGTTTAGTTGGACTGCTTTTAATTTCATTTGTGTTCTATGTGTCTTTTCCAAGTAAGGCGGCGGTCAAGATGAATACCAAGGTATTTGACGTCTGAAAGCTGGGGTATCATTTGATTATTTATGCGAATAGGGGGGCATGAGTCCCTACACAGTGTGAAAGTGTGCATTTTTGATTATTCACCTTAATTCTACGTGATCTTGTAAATCTCGTGATGCTACTTGCGCGCTTTCATGAATACATAAAAAAGCTGTGTCATCAGCAAATGTTGATGTGTGCATTTGATTGCTAGTTGGCATATCGGATGTGTGCAGCAAGTATAAAATAGGTCCCAAAATACTACCCTGTGGAACTCCGACTTTAATGAGCTGAGGCGAGCTTAAGAAATCGCCTTCTTTTAGTATGAACTTTCGATCAGTTAAATAATTTGTTATGAGCTTATATAAGCTTTTGGCAAATTCAGGTTGAACTTGTACATAAGGCCTTCGTGCCATACCTTGTCAAATGCTTGAGAAACGTCGATAAAAAGTGCAAAACAGTATTTTTTTTCTTCAATGATCTTTTTAATTACATTTACTAACCTGTGTGTTTGTTGGATCGTACTATGTTGTTTTCTGAAGCCAAATTGATGGCTCGAAATACATCCTTTGGCGCTCAGAATTGGGTTCAACTTATTAATTAATATTTTTCAAAAAGCTTTGATGTATTTGATAATAGGCTTATAGGTCTGTATGATTCAACCTTGGTGTTGTCTTTTCCAGGCTTAGGTATCATAGTAATAAAAGAAATCTTCAACTTTGTAGGAAAGTACTCAAGACGGAAAATGGCATTAAAACAAAAAACAATAATTTTTTGGGCTATACGGGGCAATTCAAATAACATCTTGTTACTTATTTTATCAATACCAGGAGCTTTCTTAGAGTTTAAATCAGTTACTGCCTTTTCAATATCTCGAAGCTCAAACCTTAGGGTAACTGCCGGACTAACATCGATAGGTGGGAGCTCAGCTATATCAGTCGATACAATTGGAGTAAACACGTTTTTTAAACGATCAACAAACAGATTACCTTTTTCGGTATCATTTCTTGCCCAGCCTCCACAAGAAGTTCGTAATGGAGGCTTACGTACGACTGGCCTTTTGAGGTTTCTACATGCACGCCATAATGAATAATCTGATTGTGGAGTTGGGTCATATCTTCCAGGTAATTTTTCAGAAATGCTACCCTGAGAGATTCTAGTAACTCTCTTAGCCGCTTCGTGCAATCTTTAAGTCTAGTTTAAAGTTGGAGAGATCTATATGTTTGCCACTCTCTACGAATTTTTCTTTTTTCAATCAAGAGCCGCTTGACATCTGCAGAATAAATGTGATTGCATTTGTCTATTTGCCGGGTTACAGTTGCATGTTAGGCAGCTAATTTGATGTTTTGATCAAAATCAATAAGAGACTGCTCTACGTCTTCTGGTGTTCTTAGCGGGATGTTTTTCGTGCAATGCGTACTGAGATATTTTCTATATTTCAACCAATTTATGCTTGTGTTGGTTGTTGGTAATACGATATTTTGTTGATTCCATATATAGACAAGAGTGGGCGAATGATCTGAGGATAATTCTAGTGACGCTTCAGCTTTAATAATTTCTCTTGAAATACCCTTAAACACGCCAAAAACAATAACATCCGGTATTTTTTTGTCGATCAGTAGGCCAATAGGTGGGTTGTCCACTCGAGATCACATTGAGACGCATTTTTGAAATTGTGTCAAACAAAACACGACATTTTGGATTTATTAATCGTGATCCCCAAAATGTATGTTTAGCGTTGTAGTCGCCTGATGCTATGAAACAGGGACCTAGTGATTTGAAGAAGTCGCTATACTGACTCTCTGATACTTGAAATCTAGGAGATGAATAAATTGAAGAAATAACTAAGTTTTGATGAAATTCTTGAAGACAGATATTTGTTGCTTGAAGGTAATCCTCACACATATCACACAGAAAATAATGTTTGATTCGGACCTTTTTAAGTAGTGCCGATCCACCACATGCTCGTCCCCGAGGGTCCTTAGGATCATATAATATATAGCCATTGATTTTAAAAAAGCTATTTGATATCAATTTGTTGATTATTAAGAAAGTACTCGAGTTAATTTTTGAGTTGGCGTATGCCGTTTGCGTTCCAGAAACATATTTATAAACAGTTCATGGTTTGATAAGTACTGCCTGCAATATCATAGATTGCATTTTTAGCATTTCTTGCATCATGTTACCCATAGAGCTCATAAAGCCATTTAGCGACTGCACTAGAGTATCAATGGTTCCTTCCAGACGGCTATAGTTGACAGACGGTGTTTGTTCTTTAGGTTCGGGGTGCAAAATTTGGTTTGGGTTAGTTATTAGTGGGGCTTTATGTACTGGGTTATGATTGTGTTTTAGCATGTCACCCTATGAAACATGCTTGGTGGTTGGTTGGGCTAGCTGAGGATAATTATCACTTGGTCGATATTGTGTCTGCTTAGGAGGTATAATTAATCTGTGAGACGACTTCCTTACCATAAAATAAACAGGACAGCCCCTGTAGTTTGCAGTGTGGTTTCCACCACAATTGCTACATTTTTTAACATTATTGTCATTCTTTGATTTGTCGCATTTAGCGGAACAATGTAGCTCACCACACACGACACAAACCGATGGCAACCTACAATAGGCCTTAGTATGACCATATTCTTGGCAGTTTAAACACTGGACGGCTCCTGTGCGCTTATGTGGTTCCTCTACGCTTATTTTTCTGTGTAACAGATATCTCAGATTATAAATAGGGTGCGTTTCAATCTGATATCTGCAGGTTCCAGTTCTATGCGAATTAGTGGTTGGGGGACACGTTCTCGATTTCTAAGATTATCTACGCTTTTAACCTTAAATCGCGCTTTTTGAAGGCCAGCTTTTATTTCAGCTGGATCAACGTATGAATCTACACCTGTACTACCTGTAGGCCTTTGCTACTCTTCAGCTGATAGGTATAAAAGTTCTGTTTGCAGCTTTCAAAATCGTTTACTGCTTTACGATAACTGCTTTCATCGATAAATTGAAATTTTGTCTCATCAATGTTACCACGCTTGATGGGAATTACATAAAATGAGTTCTCCCCAATTAATGAAATTAATTTTTTTATTAAGTCGTTTGAATTTTTTTCTCTTAAATAAATTGGTGGTGTTTTGAACGATTTAGGTGCCGTTTTCGGTTCACTTGTTTCGCTATCTAAGATACCAAAACGATTTTCAGAACTTATGCCATTAGAATCCTTATCCTTATGTACTTTAGACATTGAGGCTAATTGCGAAGATTTAGGGCTTCGTCCTCTTTTCTATACAGTTACGTATCCATCCTTCCCACTTGCGTCTTGGTTTTTTTTTTTCAGAATCCATATTTGTTTTTGTTGTACTAATATCAGAAGGCGACTTGTTTTTATTTATTTTACTCTCACCACTAAGCAAAAGAGATGAACAAGAATGGGAACGAAAAACTGTAGCAGCACTCATGCCCAAAATGTTTTCAGTTGTTTTGTTTTTATTCGATTGAATATTTGTTTCTGCATTTTTATTACTAAAATTAAAGAGGCTCATTAGCCTCTATCGTTTGTTTGTTTTATTTTAAAAATACATCGATTATGCCGTTGTAAAAAAAGAATGAAAAAAATACACACAACTTTGTTGTTGTATTAAAACAGGTTATAGTTTTTTTGTTTTTTTCGTTTTATGCACTATAAGTTTGTTGATTACGAGCTAAAAAACACACGTCCGCACTTCTGAACGCTTTAAACAGAATAAATATTTCTTCAAAACCTTTGGCATGTAAATTAATTTTTAATTTTGACATTTTCTTTTGTTAAAAAAATAAAATTGTCGCATACAAAAATAGAAATTACCCTAAGTTGACTACAGCCACAACGGTTTAGGTGTAGCTTGGATGACTTCAAAATAATCGTTTCAGTGTAAATGTGTTTATTTTTAACCGACTTCAAAAAAAAGAAGGAAGGTTATCAATTTTTTATGTTTGTGCCCGCAGAACTCATTTCTGAACCGATTTTAAAAAGTTTTTATTTGAAAGGCAATGCTTACAAATTGGTCCCGTTTTAAAAACAGTTCATTATTTTAAAAATTAAAGGGTACGCCCATACAACAAACATGTTTTTTTCGTGTATTAAGAACCCTAAAGGGCACCAATTTAAAATTTAAAAAATTGCGTATCACTATAGCTCCCACCAACAAAAAGTAATAAAAAATAATCTTAAAATTTAAAGGGTGTAATTTAAAGGTGAAGTAATTTGACCTCTATGGGCCTATCTTTTGAACCGTTAAAAACAAAACCTTGAAAGTTTGACAGAAAGTCGATTACTATGGCCTTTATAATAAAAAGGATAAATATTTAAATTTATAAATTAAAGGGTGCTCCAATAGTTCATTAAATTTGATGTATATGCCCATACAGTTGTATACCGACCGTTAAATTTACAAAGAACCTTTATTACTAAGTTCGATATAACAAACAGTATAAAATTTGAATTTGGAAATAAAAGGGTGTCCCAATAATTAATGTAATATTATGTATGTGGCCAAACTTTTGAACCGTTATAGACAGACAGCTGAAAATTACAAGGAACCTGTATTACTAAGTCCACTATAACAGGTATATAATTTGAATTTTGAAGTTAAAGGGTGTACTCATAACTGATGTAATTTGACCTATATAGCCCTATCTTTCGAACCGTTGTAGACAAATACTTAAAAATTAGACAGAATTCCACTACTTTGTCTGGTATACTAGCAAGTATAAATATTTAGAATTATGAATTAAAGGGTGTCCCAATAGTTCTGTAATTTGCTGTATATGACTAAACCTTTGAACCGTTATAGACACACAGTTGAAATTTACAAAAAATCTTTGTGGCCAAGTCCTTTATAACAATAGGTGTTTAATTTAAAATTGTAAATTAAAGGGTGTCCCACTTGGTGATGTTATTTGATTTATGTTGCCCTATATTTGAAACCGTTATAGACAGACATTTTATATTTGCGCAGAACGTATATTACTATGTCCGCTATAGTAAAAAGTTGGAAATTAAAGGGTGTACCTAAAGTTAATGATATTTGATCTATATATCCTTATATTTTGTACGCTTATAGATAAACAGTTAAAGTTTTAACAAAGCGAATATCACTATGTCCACAATAAAAAGTAAAAACTTAAAGCGTGTCCTCATAGCTGACGTAATTTGACTTATATGGACTAGTCTTTTGAACCGTTGTAGATAGAGACTTATGGAAATGAAAGGGTGTCCTTATTGTTAATAAAATTTGATGTATGACTTATCTTTTGAGCCGTTTTAAATAGCCAACTGAAATTTACACATAATATGTATTACTATGGTCGCTATTAAAGCTATACAAATTAAAAATTAAATGGTGTCCCCTTAAAAGACAGATGTTGGTGAAAATAGCTTAACTTTTGAACAGTAATAAGGAGATGCTTGAATTTCACCTAGTCTTTACTTCTTTTCCTGCTAATTTTGGCGCATTTTGTTTATCTTATATTTCGTTTATATATAGTTCTAAAAAATTACTTCTTACATTTTTAGTTTTGAACTGGTACCCAACTATCTGTTTTGAAGTCGGTTTTCTTGCAAGAATTATATTTTTAACAGTCTGTACAAAGTAGCCTGATGTTGTCTATGTGTTTAATGCAAAAAATTTAAAATGTATAAAATTGGTCTTGAGTTTGAAGGGCACCATAAATTCTATTGTTCTTTGTTTGGGAACAATAATCGTCTTTAAACTGGCCCTTTTTGACTTTAATTTCCCCAATTTTTTAAAACGCTCATATTTTGGCATTGTAAAAAATCGTCAATTTTTAACAAAAAATCGTCAAATCGGGATTTTGCAATTTTTTGGGCAAAAATCGTCAAAATGACGATTAATCGTCAAATCTGGCAGCCTTGCGTGTGAAAGATGTTGAAAATATGAAACATTGGATTACATTTGCAACATTTTACATCTAATAGGCTTTTTACACTGACCAATATCTTAAAGTGGTTTTACACGACGTGTGTTTGTCATATGACTTGTCAGTTTGATAACCCATATGTAATTTCATGTGTTTGTCAAAATAGTCATTTTACATAGGGTTTACAATTTTTGCTTTCAAACGTACATGTGTAATTACATCTGACATAACCTATAATATATAATTTTTCGGCCACATAGTTTTGTATTTCCAACCACAGCTGATGCAAGGATGCTTTTGCCATGCTTTTAGTGCTTTTGGTACCACGAAAAACCTAAAATAGCAAAATACCAAGGTGGCATTACAGGATGTCAGATGCTTTGTCACATCAAAATAGAACACGTTCTAAAAGAAAAATGTCATATGTATTGTACACATGGAAAATACACATGTTATGTTTGAAAGGATTCACACGACATGTTTAGAATTTACACATGGAAAAGTGACAAGTCATATGACAAATACACGTCGTGTAAAACCACGTTTAAAAAGTACTAAAAATAATACTTTTGTCATTCTCTGATACATATGTATATTGTAAACAATTTACGCAAATTTACAAAAAAATGTGTGTAGGTAAATTCTATTGTTCTTTGTTTGGGAACAATAATCGTCTTTAAACTGGCCCTTTTTGACTTTAATTTCCCCAATTTTTTAAAACGCTCATATTTTGGCATTGTAAAAAATCGTCAATTTTTAACAAAAAATCGTCAAATCGGGATTTTGCAATTTTTTGGGCAAAAATCGTCAAAATGACGATTAATCGTCAAATCTGGCAGCCTTGCGTGTGAAAGATGTTGAAAATATGAAACATTGGATTACATTTGCAACATTTTACATCTAATAGGCTTTTTACACTGACCAATATCTTAAAGTGGTTTTACACGACGTGTGTTTGTCATATGACTTGTCAGTTTGATAACCCATATGTAATTTCATGTGTTTGTCAAAATAGTCATTTTACATAGGGTTTACAATTTTTGCTTTCAAACGTACATGTGTAATTACATCTGACATAACCTATAATATATAATTTTTCGGCCACATAGTTTTGTATTTCCAACCACAGCTGATGCAAGGATGCTTTTGCCATGCTTTTAGTGCTTTTGGTACCACGAAAAACCTAAAATAGCAAAATACCAAGGTGGCATTACAGGATGTCAGATGCTTTGTCACATCAAAATAGAACACGTTCTAAAAGAAAAATGTCATATGTATTGTACACATGGAAAATACACATGTTATGTTTGAAAGGATTCACACGACATGTTTAGAATTTACACATGGAAAAGTGACAAGTCATATGACAAATACACGTCGTGTAAAACCACGTTTAAAAAGTACTAAAAATAATACTTTTGTCATTCTCTGATACATATGTATATTGTAAACAATTTACGCAAATTTACAAAAAAATGTGTGTAGGTAAACCCCTCTACCTGGAAAAGATGCGAAAAAATATTTGGTATTTGCAATCTTTTTCGTTATAAATAATATACATATTTTAAATTTTCGATTTTTTGAATAGTTACGCCTTACAAGGCAGTAATTTATGATAACCTTAAATTGTTTTTTCATTACATAGAACACAAATTTATGGTGAGCCAATGAAGAATTCAGTTAATGAACAAAATTGTATTAACACTTTTGTCTATTTTGATTTTTCTTTATCCATTAACACTACTATTTGTCAATACTTATATTGTTTTTTCAAATAGAAAAAATAATTACGAATAAATTATTTATTTAGGCTTATGTTCTTAATTATAAAGAGATAAAGAAAAATTAGACACCAGCACAGCAGAATGAATTTTCTAGACAGCTACGTCCGTCATCAGTACTCTTCGTATCTATCTACCTGGTAGTTTCAATTGTTATTAATTTTCTATTTAAACAAACTTATCAAAGAAATAGAATATGAGAAATTTTCATTTTACATTATATTTCATAGGAGATAGCGCTTTTTGAAATAGTTTTTTTACACTAGAAATAGTGTTTAAACTATTTCTTTTTATATTATACTATCAAGCAAACTTTTTTCTTTATTTTTATTCTCTTTATATATTTTCTTTTATTTGAAAATGGTATATATATGTATATCTCTCTTGATATTAGCTAACCTTTGGTTAGCAATTAGATATTTTTTATTTAACAAATGTATATTTTTGATTATTAACATAATAGCTGTTTACGCGCATAGTGTGAACATCTTAATAATTATTGTTCATTAGTCGTTAT
Organism: Phasia obesa; assembly: GCA_949628195.1. Taxonomy (NCBI): domain Eukaryota; kingdom Metazoa; phylum Arthropoda; class Insecta; order Diptera; family Tachinidae; genus Phasia; species Phasia obesa. Next base: position 140,210,743 of record OX451215.1, on the reverse strand, counting down.
TACACATACTCGTATTCGTTCAGTTATTGGCGCAATTGTTAACTCCTTTTTTTAAAAATAGTTACTTACGATTGTAAACCCGAAGCGTACGGTACGTACAAAACCCGAAAAGAAAAAAACCCAAAATAATAATTTAATAAAAACCCAAATTTTCAAACCCCAAATTAATACCCGTTTTTTTATTTTTATATTTTCGAGAAAATATTTCTAGATAAACATTTTTTGGTTCTTCGAACCGGATAAAACCCCCCCGAATCTAGAAATATTTTCAAGAAAATATTTTATTTTCAGAGTCTTTGTTTCAACCCAACCTCGTATTGAAAATTCATCCATTTTTTTCATTTTTAATTATTCATCCCCAAAATATAATAAAAAGTTACGTTGCTTGTGCATTTTAATAAGTGAATAAAATAAACAAAAAGTGTAATATAAAAACAAATCCCTTTTGTTTGTTAACAAAAAGATAAAAATAACACATAACCAACAAGTGAAAACAAATAAAAAAACTCACAAAACAACACCCCCTTGAGAGCGCAATTTTAGTTTTTTTTTACTCATTTTAATATTTCAACCCTTAAATCTATTTAAATTCGCGTGTGTTATGAATATCATTTTCAAAGTGAAATATTAATAAAAAGAATCATTCGTTTTGTGATTTATTTATTTAATAAAATATTGATATCTGGGTTAAATATTTATTTAATTTATTTCCTTATTTTAAAGAGATATTCATTTGTTTGTGACATTTTTTTGTTGATTTATATTCGCTCATATTTATTCCCTGTTAACTCCTCTGTTAACAAAAGCTCTTTTCTATTTTTTACATTTGTGTTACCCAATAATGAGAATAAAGCACAAAAGAGAATATAAAAATAATTTTACTCGTTAATAAAATTGTCAAGAAAAGCATACTGACATACGCAAGTTTAATAAATAAAATATTTTGTTTTTTTTGTGTATTTAAAACAATAAAAACTAAAACAAACCCCCAGTATTTTTTTATTGTAAAATATTTTACTAAGTTATAAAGTGAGTGAGTTTTGTTTTTTCTTTTTTTTTGTTTAAAACAACAAGTGAGTTTGTTGGTTGTTTTTATTGCTTTTGTTTTTATATTATCACACAAGAAAAACCCAATGCTGCAATATTTTAATCGGACGAATAAACCGCGTAATTTTAAAGTTTTGTAATAAAGTGCATTTTTAAATATTTTTACCCCATTATTCAATAATAAATAAACTCTTTGTTGCACTTTAACCCATTTTATTATTAAAATATAGATTTTAATCAATAAATAAATATACTCATTTGCAGCAATACTAGTGTATTTAATATTTTTTATACCTTTTTTATTAACAAAGCGCTTTTAACTAAAAATTTGTTGTTCAATTTATTTTTTTACTCTTTTATTTAATTTGATATTGCGATTTTAATTCGTTTTTTATTTATTAATTGAAAAGACGAACAAAGTTAAAAGCTACTTGTTTTTTATATTTTTACTAATTTTTTACCCCTTTTATACAATTTTATAAATTTTTTAACCCTTTATATTCAATTAAATCCGTAGAACTTTATTTTCAATAAATTTTTTTGGACTTAACCCAATTCTTTTTAGAATTTATTGATTTTAAGAGTTTTTTTCTCGTTTTAAACGAAGTTGTTATACGTGATATTTTTTAGATTCGTTTTTCGTTTTTTCTTGACATTTAAAGCAAATATCTTCATTGTATTTCACATTTTTCGACTTCATTTATTTTTAACTCTTAAACTTTTCAAAAATTACCCGTTACCACTTACGCTCAAAAATGGATATGACTACATTAACTCGTAATGCCGATCGTTTGGCAGAATTTGAGGCTTATGTTGCCATTATATCCGTGACGGACCACCGAGTTGGTTTGTTAAGTAGTCATGAAAAAGAGCTCAATCGTTTGGGGGAAGCTTTTCGGTCAACATACGACTCTTTGTTGATTGAGGCCGATAAAATAAAAAGTCCACAGATCGTGCAAATAAAATCAAGATATATGGCTTCTTATAGTACTTTTACTCGTGGAATATCTTTAATTATGACTCACTTAGACCGTTTAAAATCAGCTGCTCAGGCCGAAAGGTCAATGGAGCTTGGCATCCATTCGATGCCCATGATTAATTTACCACCCTGTGATACCCCAATATTCTACGGTGGCTATAAGAGCTGGCCCTCATTTCGATATGTTCTCAGCTTTATTGGCAATAACCCGAGATTAACCCCGGTGCAAAAATTGTATTATTTGCAGCAGAAAACCGCGAAAGATGCTCATGATGCCATACAAACTGTTCCTTTCACCAATGATGGCTATGCAGTAGCATGGAAAAAATTGGTAGACACGTACGAGAACAAAGGTGCTCTCATAAACGAACAGCTACGAACCCTTTTGAGCATAAAACCCATTGCTCAGGAATCAGGTCCAAACACCAAAAATATACAAAGAACAATGAACGATTGTTAGTGTATATTTATGCACGTTATGTTAGTGTATATTTATGCTACAAAATTACCCGATAATACTCTGAGTCTCTGGGATCAGTCTAAAAAAACTCCGAAGTGGGAAGATATGGACGCATTTTTGACAGCCCATATTAAAACACTTGAGTCGATTTCTAATATAAGGCAGTCACACTCAAGCCCAGTTCAAAACCCGAACAAAACGCCTAGCTCTGTCAACTTACAAAAGAACTCTAGTTTCAAAGTTCATAAAAAAATCTTCCTATGATTCTAGGAAAATTTAAAGTTAAAAACTAAAACTAGTTCTACCCCAACTATTTGTCGTTGCTCCCTTTGGCAAGGTTCTCAACCCCTGAGACTTTGCCCCTGCTTTTTGAGTCAGAGTATTGATAAGAGATTGAGATGTTGTTCAAATATTGTATCCTCAAGTTTTTCCGAAATTACAATGACCGACGTCATGTATACCCGTATAGACATACTTTTTGGAGGAAATGTATATCCAAAAATCCTTACTTCAGATGTTAAAATACATCCGAATGGCAACCTGATCGCCCAGAGAACCGTTTTTGGTTGGATAGTTACAGGTGAAGTTTTTCAATTGGAACCCCTTTATTCAATTGCATCATTTTGCACCCACGTTGATTTAAATACTCAACTCACACGTTTTTGGGAACTTGAAGAAGTTCCACAAATTACCCGATTTTCCGAGGACGTAGAATAATGCGAAAAACTATATCGAACTACCACTTATAGAAACCCTGATGGTCGCTATGTTGTATTGCTCCCATTTCCTCGGAAATTTTTAAATGAATTGTTATTAGGAGATTCTCGAAATAGCGCTTTAACCCAATTCAAATGAAACTCGGCTTTTAAAAAAAACCCGAATTGAAATCACAATATGACAATGTGATTACCGAGTATTTCGACATGGGACATATAAAAGCCGTACAAACTCCCTGTTCAGAAGCAACTAGTTATTACTTACCCCATCACGCTGTGTTTAAACATGACAGCGTTACCACCAAACTCCGGTTGGTATTTAACGTGTCTAATCCCTCCTCTAATGGCGTAAGCCTTAATAATACTTAATACCCGGGACCTGTTTTACAGGCAGATCTTACCATCTTAATTTTGCTATGGCGGTTCTTCCGTTATGTTTCCAATACTGATATTGAAAAAAATGTATCGCCAGATATTAGTTCGTTCTGATCAAACGCAGTATCAGCGGATATTGTTTCGTGAAGATCCTGAAGCTGAAGTTAAGGACTATGAGCTTAATACTGTGACATTCGGAGTGAATTGTGCGCCGTATTTAGTCATTCGTACTCTTTTATAATTAGCAACTGATTGTGAAACCCTGAGTCCTGCGGCATCTGAAATTTTGAAAACCCAAATGTATGTTGATGACGTACTAGCTGGAGACGTAATCATTTACGGCTCTTAGAAGATTTACCCTGTGAGAATCTGCTTGATGCAGACTTCTTAAAGGTTTCGGATGCCAGTAACACAAAAACCCTGGGCTTGCGGTAGAATGCTAAAAGCGATAGCTTCTACTTTAAATTAGTTTTGCAGCTTCGCCAGGATCTTGCCACGTAACGTGCTGTCTTGTCTGAAATAGCCAAGCTATTTGACCCCGCCGGTTGGCTTTCTCCAAAAATTATTGTTGCAAAAATTATACTGCAACAAATTTGGAAAGACAAGACAGATTGGGACGAAAGTTTAAAACTCTTATTAAATTGCGAGCATTTTTGAACGACTACCCTAATACAGAAAAAATTAATATCCCAAGATGGGTTAATTTAATACCCGAAAATGAAATTGAAGTTCATGCGTTTTGTGATGCCTCCGAAAAGGTATATGGTGCAGCTCTGTATGTACGCAGCATTTCTTCTGCAGAAATAACGGTACATTTGCAAAGCATCAAAAACAAAGGTAGCACCTGTGAAAACCGAAACGTTACTCCATTTAGAATTATGCGGAGCGGCTTTGATGGCGAATATGGTAGAATCGTTGTGTAGTCAATTAAATCTAGACAAAAGAAAGATTTATTTCTTCTGCAGAAATAACGGTACATTTGCTAGCATCAAAAACGAAGGTAGCACCTGTGAAAACCGAAACGTTACCCCATTTAGAATTATGCGGAGCGGCTGTGATGGCGAATATGGTAGAATCGTTGTGTAGTCAATTAAATCTAGACAAAAGAAAGATTTATTTGTGGACTGATTCTAATATTGTTTTATCTTAGCTTAAAAAACCCCCTTGCCATTGGCCAACCTTCGTCAAAAAAATTGCTTTAATTTTGAGAAAAGTTGGTAACGAAAATTGGTCTCATATCGATTTCAAGGACAACCCCGCCGATTTGGCAAGTCGTGGAACTCTCGCTCGAGATTTAGTTGATAACACTATATGGTGGCATGGGCCTACCTGGTTAAGATAACCTCAAGAGTGCTGGCCACGACAATCCCCCATTGATCACCAACACCTAGAAGTTCAGTCATTTCCTGCTCGGATTGAACCTACATACCTACATACTTAGTTACTATACTTGAACGCTTTTCCGATTTACCCCGTGCAATGAGAACTATCTCTTGTTTGTTCAGGTGTTTAGGGTATTTGAAAACCCGAAATTGCTTGTATAATACCTTAGATTTAACTCAATCGGAAGTAAAGTTCACACGAGATCGCTTGATTCTTTTACGTCAGAAAAGAGCAATATACTCACTTTGAACCCCTGTATTGACTCAAATGGTTTTGTTAGAATCAACGAAAGACTAGCTAGATCAGACAGCTTGACATATGAGGAACGGTACCGTACCATAAAATTTTACCATATTCAGCCAGGTTTACTCGTTTGTTTATTGAACATGTTCACAAGTGTTCTGCTCATTCCTTAATGCTCCGTTTGGTTAGAACTGAATTCTGGATCCCCAAGCTAAAGATTCTAATTCGCACAGTAATCCATAATTGTAAGGAATGTACGATTTATAGAAAAAAGACGGGTCAGCAAATTATGGCTGCATTACCCCCTGAACGATCGTCTCTAGCGAGGCCGTTTACCCACACCGGTTTAGATTTTGCAGGTCCATTCGACATAAAAACCTACATAGGCCGAGGCTGTCGAACTACCAAAGGTTATGTGCTTGTTTTTGTTTGCTTTGCAACAAAAGCAATTCATTTAGAAGCAACTGGTGATATGTCGACTGAAACATTCCTTGCAGCTTTTGCTCGTTTTTTCTCTCGTCGGGGCTGTCCTGCCCATTTATACTCGGATAATGGAACTGCATTTGTTGGGGCGGCTAATTTACTCGAGGTCGACCGCAAGCATTTTTTAGACGAAGTAAAAAGGAAGTTACTTGTACTAAATAGTATACAGCCTATTGAATGGCATTTTATACCCCCGGGTGCTCCTCATATGGGTGGCTTATGGGAAGCCGGCGTAAAGAGTGTAAAGACTAATTTACGGAAAATATCTGGAGTGCAGAAATTTACATTTGAGGAGTTCACAACTATGTTAACCGTATAGAAGCTTGCTTGAACTCAAGACCATTAACTGCCATGACAGAAGACCCATCTGACTTAATACCCTTAACCCCAGATCATTTTCTAATTGGAGCGCCGCTCCTCGCACCCCCTGAACCCGATCATTCCGATCTCTCTTTGAGTGTTGCAAATAGATGGCAAAAGCTCAAAGTACTTCACCACCAATTTGCTCAAAGATGGAAAGAAGAATATCTCAAAGAACTTCACCGTCGTGTGAAATGGAAATACCCCCAAAAGGACTTTGAAGTAGGAGATTTAGTTGTTATCCGTCAGGATAATTTACCCTCAAATGAATGGCGACTAGGTCGTATAGAAAAAAACTCATGTAGGGAATGATTCGAAAGTCCGTACTGCAGACGTGAGAACGGCTTCTGGCATTTTCACCCGGCCGATAGTAAAGCTCGTTATCTTACCTAAAGCAGAAACCCACTAATTCATCTTTTTCTTCTTTTATTCTCTGTCTTGTTTTTACCCTATAGTCATCATGTCAAGTGCATCCCGGAAATTAGAAGTCCATCGCAAACCAATTGAAGGGCCATCCTCTCCCCAGTCAAAAAAGTTTCGGGATGAAAGTCTTCGGGACTGTCGCCTCTGTAAGAGCGAACACGCATTGTGAAAGTGTTTAAAATTTAGGAAGATGTCTGTGGGCGAGCGCTGGGAAACAGTAAAGAGATTTCGGTATTGTTTTAATTGTTTGGCGCACTCCCACATGAGCGCATTGGCGCACTCTCGTGAGAGATGCATGGAGTGCAAATCCGAACATCATACTCTGCTGCACAAAAATAAGAGAGCGAAGAAAAATGCAGCAAAAAAACAGCACCATTTCTAAGCAGACAAAAAGAAAGCGACGACAGAACAAAAGAAGATTGAACACCCAATCGGCCAATTCACCACACATCAGTGCTGCAGCCACTGTCAACAACAACTCAAGCAACAACTACACACCACACCACCGGGTACATCACAAACTCCAGCCACTATAGTTATCAACGTGATGAATGGGTGTATTTCAGGAATTAATTACTTTTCTTTTTGTGTAATATTTTCTTACGGTTTTTTTTTATTTTTTTTTTATTTTTTCTTTAAATTGTAAAAATGAATTGCTCAAAAAACAGACAAAAATCTATTTTTGTTACTCTATTTTGTTTCCAGGTGCTAGTTGTTTTTCACCCGCGTTGTCTTTGACCGTCCTTGTTGCAGTATAGCAAGGGGGGCGGGATGTTTACGCGCATAGTGTGAACATCTTAATAATTATTGTTCATTAGTCGTTATTACACATACTTGTATTCGTTAAGTTATTGGCGCAATTTAATTTTAATTCCTTTTTTTATAAATAGTTACTTACGATTGTAAACCCGCAGCGTACGGTACGTACTAAACCCGAAAAGAAAAAAACCCAAAATAATTTAATAAAAACCCAAATTTTCAAACCCTAAATTAACACCCGTTTTTTTTTATTTTAATATTTTCGAGAAAATATTTCTAGATAAACAATAGCTAGACAGATATATATACCATTTTCAAATAAAAGCAAATATATAAAGAGAATAAAAATAAAAAAAATGTTTGCTTGGTAGTATAATATAAAAAGAAATAGTGTTTAAAAGTGTAAAACTATTTCAAAAAGCTCTATCTCCTAAGATATATAATGTAAAATTAAAATTTCTCATATTATATTTCTTTGATAAGTTTGCTTAAATAGAAAATTAATAGCAATTGAAACTACCAGGTAGATAATGGGTAATTTTTTTGAGGTTAGGATTTTCATGCATTAGTATTTGACAGATCACGTAAGATTTCAGACATGGTGCCAAAGAGAAAGATGCTCAGTATGCTTTGACATTTCATCATGAATAGACTTACTAACGAGCAACGCTTGCAAATCATTGAATTTTATTACCAAAATCAGTGTTCGGTTCGAAATGTTCAAATGTGACAAATTTTGTTCAGCGATGAGGCTCATTTCTGGTTGAATGGCTACGTAAATAAGCAAAATTGCCGCATTTGGAGTGAAGAGCAACCAGAAGCCGTTCAAGAACTGCCCATGCATCCCGAAAAATGCACTGTTTGGTGTGGTTTGTACGCTGGTGGAATCATTGGACCGTATTTTTTCAAAGATGCTGTTGGACGCAACGTTACGGTGAATGGCGATCGCTATCGTTCGATGCTAACAAACTTTTTGTTGCCAAAAATGGAACAACTGAACTTGGTTGACATGTGGTTTCAACAAGATGGCGCTACATGCCACACAGCTCGCGATTCTATGGCCATTTTGAGGGAAAACTTCGGAGAACAATTCATCTCAAGAAATGGACCGGTAAGTTGGCCACCAAGATCATGCGATTTGACGCCTTTAGACTATTTTTTGTGGGGCTACGTCAAGTCTAAAGTCTACAGAAATAAGCCAGCAACTATTCCAGCTTTGGAAGACAACATTTCCGAAGAAATTCGGGCTATTCCGGCCGAAATGCTCGAAAAAGTTGCCCAAAATTGGACTTTCCGAATAGACCACCTAAGACGCAGCCGCGGTCAACATTTAAATGAAATTATCTTCAAAAAGTAAATGTCATGGACCAAAAATAAAGAACCGATGAGATTTTGCAAATTTTATGCGTTTTTTTTTTTAAAAAAGTTCTCAAGCTCTTAAAAAATCACTCGTTAGATACGAAGAGTACTGATGACGAACGAAGCTGTCTAAAAAATGCATTCTGCTTTGCTGGCGTCTAATTTTTATTTATCTCTTTATAATTAAGAACTTAAGCTTAAATAAATAATTTATTCATTTAAAAATAATAATAATTTATTCAAATAAAACTCAAATTCAAATAAAACTCATATAAATAATTACTTTATTGTTGAAAAACTCACAATTTGTTTGCCTTACTATAATTTTCTCATTAAATATTTTTGCAAAAATAGAATACATGTACATGAATTCCCTGGAATACTTGCAATCTCTTAACCCTTCTTTTAATTGAATTTGTTGTTTATAATTAGGCTATTTATGTCAAATTTGTGTATGCAAACATTTATTTGATAATATTTATTTGACAAAAAAAAATAAAAAATCATATGAGAATCATTAAAGCCGAAAAAATGAAAAAAACGTTAAAAAATATAGTTGGACGTGGTTTTTGACCCGCAGCCTCCAAAGGAATGATCCGATGTTGTTGAATTGCAATCCCAAAATTTTCAAAACTATGCCTGACAGATTGGTGTGCTTAACTGTTTGTATCGCTTCTGGTGCCTTGGCAAACGATATTTTAACGTCAACACTGACAGACGGAAATCGCTCAAGCAATTTCTGTATGTATAAGGATTCAGAATATATACACTTTGGGGAGGGAAATGAATATTGTAGAAAATACACACGGAATGACAAACTTGTATATACCCTTTCCACCTGTGGTGAAGGGTATAAAAACACATCTTTATTACTGCTTTTTAAGGCGATTGTAAATGCGTTGGGCCTAACCGGTTTAAAACTGACGTAAAAATCAATGGAACTTGTACTTTAAAGCAGTATTAATTATAAAAGAATGTAGATATATTTAAAAATAATATACTTCCGAAGAGTCTATTTTTTTAAGTGGTAGTTTAAACCTTGCAGTATGTATTATCATACTAAACAACAAAAAGTGGCAACATTTTTTCGTGAAGAAGAAACTGCTAGTATTTAATATATTTTCCAGAGAGTTTATTTTAAGGTTTAAATTTAACAAAAAATATATTTTGTCCATTTTTTACGTTTTCTAAAAAATAATATTCCTTTTTGTGTTTTTTTAATGATTATATTTTGACATACATGCATGTGTTAGTCTATGCGTGTGTATTTTACTTTTATGTAAGTTTAAACTACTAACGTTGGCCGCTTATAATAGAAAATAAAATTAGTTAATTATTATCTTAAAACTAAAAACAAAGATTAACGATGACTAATGACTCTGATCTCTATCCTAAAAACCCGCTGAAAGTAACTTATTCCAAGAGAAGCCAAATAATTATATGGAATTTTACGTAATGTATTTTTATATTCGCATATATGTATTTATTCAGAACTGAACAGTTGAACTCCTGTTTATCCATTCATATAAACTTAGTTTCTGTCAATGCTCTTCCAAAATTGTATTTATTTTACAGTTTAATCGTAGATTTTACTTTTCAATCGTAGTAATACAATTTTAATGTATAACAGACGAAAATTGTGGTCATGTTTTAAATAAGACGAAATTATTATATTGTAGAATTAAATAATCCCAAAAAATGATAAATGAAAAATTTGCGACTAAACTAAAAAATATTGCTAAATTTAGCTGCAAAAATGCCAAAATGGCCACACTTATGTAGACACATATTTGCTAAATACAGACCAAGAAACCTTTAGCAAGCTTTATAATCTATTTGAAGTAGGACAAACGACGGCTTTACTCAAAGTAATTCAATATTAGTTTTTTAAATAATTGAAGGATCGCCGCGAATAACGTTGTAAATGCCGAAGTAATAATTTTTCAGGAGAGCAAACAAACGTATTTGAAAGGTTTGATTATCTCTTTTTTTATTTTTTTGTTAGTTTATTAAAAATAATAAAAATAAAATAAATAATGCACAGAATCAAGAAATTCAAGTTTCAAATAACATATAAATTAACTGTTTTTTATTTTTTTTTGAGTGGAAAAACGTTTCATATCCAAAACTGCAATCGCGTTTTTCCATAACACAAAGCATCATGACTGGAGGCTTTTAAAACGTTATTCCACGTTCATAACAAAAACTTAAATACATTAAAAAGGTAATTTGGTTTTTGTTTTGTTTGTACATATGTATATCTACTTAAAGTAAGGGGTACATTATAGCATTTAAGAAATATGACTACATACATATGTATATGTATATGTAAGTATGTATTTGTTTATAACAAAAAATAATTGAAAATACAAACAAAAATTTCTTTCAAGAACATAAAAGAAAACGCTTCTAAAAATTGAACAAAATATGTGTGCATTGGTTTGATTTCAAACACAAACTTTATATTTTCTTTAAATTAACCGCAAATGGATTTATAGAAATCGGCGTACTTTTAAGGCAAAAAGATCTTTTTGCAAGGAGATCTTTTTGCTTTATGTCACTTACTTTTATGGGTTCCTCACGAAGTTGCGGCATTGAATAATTTGCCAAATTTCGTGTTCTTTTCGAGTGTAAATTGTAGTTTGATCAAATTTCCACAATACTATGATTTTTTCGTACTCTTAGCATATTTGGATCATCAGTAGATATCTGAAGCCATCTACCATCGGTTATTTTGCACTTTGGATCTTTATATAAATTATTTTTGAGAACATCGAAGTTTTTGAAATCGCCTAGTTCCATTCGATGTACCTTAAATGGATTCGATTGTCTCGTAGACTCAATTAATCGGGAAACATTCTCCGAACCAAAAAGTTGTGATGATTTCTTCTTTTTTTCAATAAGCCCAAAATCCCGATTACATGGTAGAAAGCTATGCCTAGAAGTTAAAAATGTTTGCTTTATTTCAGAAAAGTAGTTTGTTAGAAGACTATGACACAACGAAAGCATTGTCAGTTGTTATTCTGTCCACCACATCTATCGGACCATATTATCAATTTTCTTGTTTCTCCCCTTACATGCAATATGCTTCAAAATACATGAAGCTATTTCCGCAGCTCCCCTTTTCGGCAACAGTTTCGTGCCATGTGTATATATCGACCTTGTTGTGTGGCAGAGTATGTACTGCTTAGAGTACCTACGTTGATAAAAAATACATCAGAATGAGTAAGATTTGGCGTGAAAAGAACTTGCTGCATATCGATACAAACAATAAAAACATTGTCAGAATTAAGGGCAGCGTTGGAATCGTCCTTAAGTTGAGCATAGCCTTTTTCCGCTTTTTCGTGATGTGCAGTGGCAGATTTTTCTATTTTAACAAATTGTCTGTGGCTGCAACTACTTGAACAAAAAACTTATTACAAGCCTTACAAGTATCGCCTCTTGGAAAACCAAATAGTAACCTATGCTCCGTATTAAAAATATGCCGGTATGTAATTTAAGATATTGAAGAGTGGGGATATTTTACTTTAAATAACTTATACATTGTATTGATATTTAAATCGGGGCTTAAGCAATCTTTCTTTGAAGAGGAACGACTATAATGGCTTTCTCGGCTAGGAAAGCTTAGTATGTGTTCCGCAACACTTTTTTTCCTCCTCTACGATTTTATGAGGACGATTTTCATGCTTACCGCGTTGGTCAGTTAATTTAATTCCATTTTTAGCTTTTCAACCAGCATTTGTATTCTGCGTTGCGTTATCTATAATTTGAATTAAAAAATTATTGATAAGAAAAGAAATTTGTAGCCTGCAAACAGTTGGCAAATGAACTTCGCTGGTTGAGAATAAAAATTTTTTTGCGTGGGCTCTTTTCACTCCTTCTGAATAAAAAAAAAACTTTACAAAATTAGTATAACTTCCATCCGGGAGTTGGTGTATTTAAAAAAATGTCTGAAACTCTGTTGAAACTGTGTTGGTACAAGAAGGAGTTAAATATAACCGATGCAAGGTTTTTCTATTATAATCTCTTTGCTTAGCCAAAATTTACCTGATATGTGTGGCAAATCATATTTTGCATACTCTTTCTCTTTTACCGTTCTGACTCAGCAAAAAATAATTGACAGTAACATTTTGATAAGAAATGTCTTCTTTAACTCTTCTTCCTTGAGGATAAAGGCGATAAGAAAAGCGTTTGTTCGTTGTAATTTTTTTTTCATAGAATTTGTAAAAATATTCCTTTATCCGACCAATGCCAAATTTTTTGCAATTATAGTAACATTTACAATCACAAACCTATAAACACAACAACAATTTGGAGCGTTTTTTGGAGGTACACTCTTATATTTTCTTGTTACGTATGACCATCCACTACTTCTCAACCTTTTATTTTTATTGTCTTTCCAATTTTCGACAAATATTTTTCTTTTTGTACCTCTGTTACACTTATCAATCACTTTCGACAATTCCGTTCGTAGCATTTTGTTTATAACTTACAACGTTCTTTCACTGACTGACTCATTGTAATTGCGTTTTGACGGTGATAAAATGCATAATTTTGATGTTTTGGTGTTTGAACAAATGTAAGAGAGTAATTTTAACGGTAATCTGTAAAAAAACAGTTTTTGAAAAATTTGTCTTTTACAACGTTATTCGCGGCCTTGCTTCAATTGTTAAATGTTATGTTTATTTATTAGTGGTGTTAATGTATATTTTTGTTTTTTGTATATTTTTTTTCAGTTTTACCTGAAGAAGAGCACCGAAGGCGCTGAAATATTGAATAATATTAAAGATACATACATATATTAATAAATCATATAACGAGTTTTATTTAAATGAAGTTATGACCTTGAGCCTGAAATAAAATTAAAAATATTAACATTACAGTAGGTCGAAGAAAATAAAAACCAAATAGTCAATTAATTTGTTTACCAAATATCATAACTATCTGTTTGAAAAAATCGTGGAATATTTTAAATAAACAAATTTTCAATTTAATTGTTACAATTTACAAATTTGTTTATAGGACCGTATTCAAACCAAAAATTAATTGTGTGAATATGAAAAATAGTTTTTTCTGTGTTTAGACCAACTCATGGAGTAAATGGAATCCATTAATTTTAAAAAGGCCGATTTCCAAAAAGTTAGCATTAAAAAAAGAATGCAATAGTTCCAATAAAAATGAATAACTGCTAGAGAAGCAAATGTATTTTTACATGATTTTTACGTGTATTTTTACATGATTTTTACGTGTATTTTGAATCGTAAAGGGCACAAATTTAAAATTTAAAAAAACTGCGTACCACTTTAGCTCCTGATAACAAAAAGTTATAAAATAATAAACTTAAAAATTAAAGGGTGTCCCCATAGGTGACGTAATTTGTCATATATGGTCGTATCATTTGAAACATTATAGAAAACACTTGAAAATTATATTAACAAGTCTTTTATAATAATTAGTAAAAATATTTGAAATCATAAAATACAGGGTGTCCCAATAGTTTATGTAATTTGATGAATATTGCTTAAACATCTTGAACAGTTATAAATTTGCAAAGCACCTCTGTTGCTATAGCGGACTATAACATCAAGTATCAAATTTATATATGGAAATTAAAGGGTGTCCCCATATTAATATAATTTGTCCTATAGGGCCCCATCTTTTGTACCGTTATAAACACTGAGAAATTAGACAGAATGTCCATTACTATGTCCGTTATAATAACATGTATAAATATTTAAAATTCACAATTATAGGGTGTCCCGATAGTTGGTGTAATTTGATGTTTATGTCCAAAATTTTGAACCGTTATGGACAAACAGTTGAAATTTACAAATAATCTGTATTGCTAGGTCCTCTATTACAACAAATATATAATTTAATATTAAAGGGTATCCCAATAGTTGATGAAATTTGGTATATATAGTCGAACTCTTGAATTGTTAGAGACAGACAGCTGAAATTTGCAAGGAACCTCTATGCTTAGTCCGCTATAACAACAAGAATAAAATTTTTATTGGGAAATTAACGGGTGTCCCCATATTGATGTAATTTGCGCTATATAGCTCTATCTTTTTGTTTTTTAATAATATGTATAAATATTTAAATTTATAAATTATAAGGTGTCTCAATAGTTGATGTAATTTGATCTATATGGCCAAAGTTTTGAAACATTATAAAGAGTGTGTTTTGCTAAATTCTCTATAACACCAAGTATTAAATTTTAAGTTGGAAATTAAAGGGTGTCGCAATAGGTGATGTTATTTTATATACATGGCCTAATTTTTAACCGACTTCAAAAAAAGAAGGAGGTTATCAATTCGTCTGAATGTTGCTTTTTTTATGTTTGTGCCCGCAGAACTTAGTCATTTCTGAACCGATTTTAAAAATGTTTTCTATATTAGAAAGGAAATGCTTACAGATTGGTCCCATTTTAAAAGGAAATCAGAATTTTGAAAATTAAAGGGTGTCCCCATACAACATACGTGTTTTTTACGTGTATTATGAACCGTAAAGGGCACCCTTTCAAAATTTAAAAAAACTGCTTATTACTATAGCTGCCAATAACAGAAATTAATAAAAAAATAAACTTAAAAATTAAAGGGTGTCCCCATATGTGACGTCAATTTTAATATCTAAGTCCTTTATAACATCAAGTATATAATTTAAATTCGGAAACTAAAGGGTGTCCCCATAATTGATATAATTTTACCTATCTAGCCCTATCTTTTGAACCGTTATAGACAAACACTTGAAAACTAGACAGAATCTCCACTACTATGTCCCGTATATTAACCCTTATAAATATTTAAAATTTTAAAGGGGGTCTCAATAGTTGATGTAAATTTATGCATATGCCCAAACTTTTGAACCGTTTTAGACAGTCATTTGAAATTTACAAAGAATATGTCCTTTAAAATAAGTGTTTAATTTAAAATTGCACATTAAAGGGTGTGGTGTTTAAGACATATCTTTGGAACTGTTACACATATATTTGTTTTGTAGTCGGTTTTTTTTGCCTGAATTATTATATTGTACTACCAAGTAAACATTTTTCTTTATTTTTATTCTCTTTATATATTTTCTTTTATTTGAAAATGGTATATATCTGTCTTGTTATTAGCTAACCTTTGGTTAGCAATTAACAAATGTATATTTTGATTATTAACACAATAGTGTTGAAGTTAACAATGTCAAAGCCGTGCCCGCTCTGTGAAATTATATGCTTTGCTGGTATCTAATTTTTCTTTATCTCTTTATAATTAAGAACTTAAGCCTAAATAATTAATTTAATAATTCAAAAATAGTTCAAATTAAATTCATATAATTTCACAGAGCGGGCACGGCTTTGACATTGTTAACTTCAACACTATTGTCTTAATAATCAAAATATACATTTGTAAAATAAAAAAATATCTAATTGTTGTTAATTGCTAACCAAAGGTTAGCTAATAACAAGACAGATATTTACCATTTTCAAATAAAAGAAAATATATAAAGAGAATAAAAATAAAGAAAAATGGTTACTTGGTAGTATAATATAAAATAGAGTTTACAAGTATAAAACAATTTCAAAAAGCTACCGGGTAGATTGAAGAGTACTGATGAAGAGTACTGATGACGGACGTAGCTGTCTAGATAATGCATACTGCGTTGCTGGTATCTAATTTTTCTTTATCTCTTTATAATTCTTTATAATTAAGAACTTAAGCCTAAATAATTAATTTATTAATATTGAATAAATTTTATATGAAATTGTACCAAAAAATCATGAACTGTACCAGTTTTGGTACAATTGTACCACAAATCCCAACACTTACTTAAAATGCCATGCCGCAGTAAATGTTTTCTCTTTGCCTTGTGTTATTACATTAAATTTTTTGTTTTAATTATTTTATTTTTTTTACACTGAATACTTTGTTTTTGTTTTTTAATTACTTTTTTTGTTATTTTCAAATTACTTTTTTTGTTATTTTCATAAATGTTAATATCACATTATTAATTGTAATATTTTAATGTTGTGCGCCAATAAATATAAAACAAAAGAATGAGTTGTGTTTACCATTTTATAACCGATGAAATGGAATATTTTTTAGTAAATAATAATAACAGTAATAATAATATTTTTTAATCTTGAAAAATAATTTTCAATAAGATTGCTACGCTTTCTTGAAAATCGATCTGGAATAATATCCTCCTTCACTGGATATACAACAGCTTTCATAGTCAAAATCATCTTTTAACAGCCGGAATAAGTTGTGCAAAATAGCAAACGATACTATTATTGCCATAGTTGTGTCAAATGATACCCTCATTACGTTAGATAATATAGGAAAACAACGCTTTAATACGCCAAAACATCTTTCTATTACATTTCTGGTTCGAATTTGTGACTCGTTATATAATTTTTCGCTTTCAGTCTGAGGTCCTGTTAATGGTGTCATCAAATATGGCATAACACCATAGCCTCCATCGCCTAAAAGTATGTAGGACGCAAACTCGTCACTTTCAAATCTAGCTTTGATACGACTGTTGTTAAAAATATGGCTATTGTGCGCTGATCCAGGCCATCTGGCCACTAAATCTATTATTTCAAGATTTGCGTTGCAAGTGGCCTAAACAATTAATGGTTTTTCAGGAAAATTAAATAATTTAATGAAACTTACCTGAAAAATAATTGAAAAATAACCTTTTCGACATCTGAATACTTCAGCACCAAGTCTTCCGGAAGATTGTATTAATACATGAGTACAATCTACAATCAATTACTTTAGGAAACTACGCGATGTCATATCCTCTTAAGAAACTGGCATGGATATAAATTCCCTAGAAAGTTTTGCAATTGGCTTTCATGCTTTTTTACAACGCGACTAGATGTTGCAAGAGACACTCCATAATAATCGATTGCAACAATCAGGAAGCTGTGTGTAGCGGAAAGTCTTATTATCAACAATACCATTTGGGTGGGAGATAGCACATGATTTCTTTGAAAATAAAATTAAGCAATATGTTTATGTTTGCTTGAAAGTAGCTTAACTAGTTGTGGTAGATTGTATATTTCTGCCAACAAGATTAATAACATACTTTGCTGTGGCCTTTGATACTCTAAACCTTTGTCTAAATTCCACTTCAGATAAACCAAAATACTCCCCACAGGCAAGTATTTTAAAATTTAAAATGTTATAAAAATATATGTATGTAAATGTTATTTTTCCATTTCTAATTTGTTTTATTATATTTTTGTTTTGTATTCTGTCAATTAAAATACTAACCGGAATATTTTCTTCGGTTAAATTTAACAGCTACTTTTTTGTTAAATAGTGTAAATTAAAAGTTAATCATACTTTGTGAAATACATTTTAACCTAATCTGCGCTTAAAGTTCATGTTAACTTATACTCATACATTGTGAAAGGAACTTACATAGTATAGAAAAAAAAACCTTTATCTTTTGATACATTGCATAATGTTCGTTTTGGTCCGTTACCCGCAATAAATTCTAAACGAAGACATGTATTAGTGGTAGTAAACTCGTTCACTAAATATGTTAAGCTATGTATATGCTGTAAATTCTCAAGGTACTTAAGAAGTATGCTACTCTGTAATTAAATATTTTGAAAGTTATAGCAGGACCAGAGTGATTGAGGTTCTTGCTTCATTTCCAATGAGTTCGCGAAATTTTTATCGGAACGTAATATTGTTCATGTAAAAGTATGGGTATTAGAATGGACAGGTATAACGGGTAAACCGAGATTAAGGGCAATGTTAGCTAAGTTGACAGAACCGCTACAGCACGCTGATTGTGTTGTCAAATTAACAAAACTAGAATTTTTCATTAATGATACAGTGCACAATTCAACTAAATAGTCACCGAGTATAATGTTGTTCGGAGTATAACAACGCTGAAATAAAAATACTTGTTAAGTCCAGCCAGTGCTAGACAAAAAATTGTATGTTTCACGGTTGCTGCTGTCATTTGCGGGTCATCCCTCTGATGTTTGGGCGAGAGAAGCAATGTTCCTCATTCTTAGCCAAATGTAACCACGTATGTTGTGGGCCAGCGAATTTGGATGTGTTTCAAGCTTGTTCAAATAAGTTATTGCATATTTCGCTATTTCTTCTTTAACTGATGGCACGTTTAGATCTTTGTGAATGTTCGAGTTTTTTATATACCAGGGAGCAACTGTGATCATCCGTAGAATCTTATTTTGGCGCCTTTGGATTTTTTCTACATTGCTAGCTGAGGCAGTGCCACATAAGTGAATAACATTGTTGGATCGTACTATGTTGTTTTATGAAGCCGAACTGATGATTCGGAATACATCCTTTCGCGCTAAGAATTGGATTCAGCTTAGTTATTAATATTCTCTCAAACAGCTTTGATATGTTAGATAAAAGATTTACGGGTCTGTATGCTTCTACCATTGTATGGTCTTTTCCTGGCTTAGGTATCATAGTTATCAAAGAAATCTTCCACTCTCTAGGAAAGTACTCCAGACGTAAAATGGCATTAAAAACATAAAGAATGATTTTTTTGGCTACACGGGGCAATTCGAATAACATCTTGTTTTATCAATGCAGGAGCTTTCTTGGTTCTTAAATCAGTTATTGCCCTTTCAATATCTCTAAGCTTAAACTTTAGGGTAACATTGATAGATGGCAGCTCAGCTATATCAGTCGAGACATTTGGAGCAAAAAATTTTTAAATGACCAACAAATAGATTGCCTTTTTTGGTATCATTTCTTGTCCAGCCTCCACAAGAAGTTCGTAAGGCAGGCTTACGTACGACAGTCCTTTTAAGGTACGTACATGTACGCCATAATGAATAATCTGATTGTGGAGTTGAGTCCAGGTCTTCCCGGTAATTTGTTAGATATGCTACTCTACGAGATTCTAGTTGCTCTCTTAGCCGCTTTGTGCAATCTTTAAGTCTGGTTTTCAGTTGAGGAGATCTATGTAATTGCCAGTCTCTCCGAAGTTTTCTTTTTTTAGTCAAGAGCCGTTCGACATCTACAGAATAAATGTTATTACTTCCACCTAGTTGCCGGGTTACTTTTGCATGTTGAACAGCTGATTTGAGGTATTGGTTAAAATAAATAAGACTCTACTCTATGTCTTCCGGTGTTCTTAGTAGGACGTTTTCCGAACAATGCGTACTGAGATATTTTCTATATCTTAACCAGTTTATGCTTGTACTAGGTGGTGTTACAATATTTTGTTGGTTTTATATATAGACAATAGTGGATGAATGATCTGAGGATAAATCAAGTGATCCTTCAGCTTTAAGCATTTCTCTTGGAATACCCTTAGTCGCTCCGAAATCAATAACATCCGGTAATTTTTGTTGGTCAGTAGGCCAATAGGTGGGCAACTTTAAAATTGTGTCAAACAAAACACGACATTTTGGAGTTATTAGACGTGATAACCAAAACGTTTGTTTAGCATTGTAGTCGCCTGGTGCGACCTAGTGCCTTGAAAAAATCGCTATACTGACTCTCTGATACTTGAAATCTAGGAGGTAAATAAATTAAAGAAATAACTAAGTTTACATGAAATTCATCAATGCAGATATGTGTAGCTTGAAGGTAGTGCTCACAAAAGTCACACAGTAAATAATGTTTGCCATTGATTTTAAAAAAGCTATTTGTTGTTAAGTGAGTCTCTGATATTAGCATGACATCAATTTGTTTATTATTAAGAAAGTACTCGAATTCAATTTTGTGTTGGCATATTCCGTTAGCGGTCCAGCAGCCATATGATGTAATTCTCGTAGCTAATTTTCTATCTCGATCGCTAAAATGCTAAAAATAAATTTGGGCTAATATTTTAGCGAAGTCGCTAAATTTGTATTCTGTAACTCTAATCTCTTAGCTAAAATTTCCTATTTTCGCCGTAGCTAATTTGCTAAAATAAGTCTATTCATTTCCTTCTATTCGCAATAATGCTGTTAGAAAGAGACAATCTTATGACGTTCGTGTTTGAAATTTGATATTAGTGTTACCTAACTTTTGTTTTGCATATAATTGTTAGGCATTTCGTACCAAATAAATAAAAACAAAAAAACTAGTGACAATTTGTGTATAAATGCCACGCCAGTATTACGTGCTCAATCTTGTTCCTCGCTGCTTATAAGCGATGACAATAAAATAACTACACAAAAATCGCCTTCTGAACACAGCGTTGCCAAAGATAATATGGATAGTGTAGAAAAACCCAAGACGCAAGTGGGAATGGACAGATACATAACTGTATTGAAAAGAGGTCGAAGTCCTAAATCTTCGCAGATTGCACCAATGGCTAAAGTACAAAAAGACAAGGACTCTAACGGAATAAATTCCCATAATCGGTTTGCTATTTTAGATAACGAAGCAAGTGAAACAAAAACGGCACCCAAGTCGTTTAAACCACCACCAATTTTTTTAAGAGAGAAAAATTCAAATGAATTAATAACTAAGTTAATCTGAGCTATCGGGGAAAACTCATTCTATGTAATTCCTATCAAACGTGGTAACATTGATGAAACTAAAATTCAATTTATAGACGAAAGTAGTTATCGTAAAGCAGTAAAGGAGTTTGAGAGCTGCAAAAAGAACTTTTATACCTACCAGCTGAAGAGTAGCAAAGGCCTACAGGTAGTCATCAAAGGTGTTGACTCATATGTTAATCCAGTGGAAATAAAAGCTGGCCTCCAAAAAGCAGGATTTAAGGTGAAAAGCGTTGACAATCTCAGAAATCGAGAGCGTGTCCCTCAACCTCTATTTCGCGTTGAACTAGAACCTGGGGATATTAAATTGAAGAAGAACGAAACGCATCCCATTTATAATCTAAAATATCTGTTACACCGCAGGATAAGTGTAGAGGAACCACATAAGCGGTCAGGACCCGTCCAGTGTTTAAATTGCCAAGAATATGGCCATACAAGGGCGTACTGCAAGTTGCCTCCGGTTTGCGTTGTGTGTGGAGAGCTTCATTGTTCCGCCCAATGCGACAAACCAAAGGATGACTCGAAGATTAAAAAATGTAGCAATTGCGGTGGAAATCACACCGCTAACTACAGAGGCTGTCCAGTTTTTTCTATGGTAAGGAAGTCAACTCAGAAATTAAATACTCCTGCTAGGCAGCCACAATACCAAGCAAATGCTCATTACCCTCAGTTAGCCCAACCAACAACACAACATGTTTCATACTCGGATATGCTAAAAAACCAATCATATTTCAGCACACAAAACGACACCGACAACTAATTCTACTCCAAAATTACACCCTAAACCTAAAGAACAAACACCATCTGGTAACTACAATCGTCTCGAAGCAAGTATCGAGACATTAGTGCATTCGTTAAACAGTTTTATGAGCTCTATGAGCAGCATGATGCAAGAAATGGTTCGCATGCAATCTATGATGTTGCAGGCGGTACTTAACAAACCATGAACTGTTTAAAAATATGTTTCTGGAACGCAAACGGCTTACGCCAACACAAAAATGAACTCGAGTACTTCTTGAAGAACCAACAAATTGATGTCATGATGGTTTCAGAGACTCATTTAACAACAAATAGCTTTTTTAAAATCAATGGCTATATATTATACGACACTAAAGACCCCCGTGGCAGAGCATGTGGTGGTTCAGCTATTCTAATAAAGGCTCGAATTAAACATCATTTACTGTGTGATTTTTGTGAGGACTATCTTCAAGCAACAAACATCTGTATTGAAGAATATCATCAAAACTTTGTTATTTCTTCGATTTATTCACCTCCTAGATTTCAAATATCAGAGATGCAATACATCAACTTTTTCAAATCACTAGGTCCCTGTTTCATAGCATCAGGCGACTACAACGCTAAACATACGTTTTGGGGATCACGCCTAATAACTCCAAAAGGTCGTATTTTGTTTGATACAATTTCCAAAATGCGTCTGAATGTGATATCAAGTGGACAACCCACCTATTGGCCTACTGATCGACAAAAAATACCTGATGTTATTGATTTTGGCGTGACTAAAGGTATTTCGAGAGAAATGATTAAGGTTGAAGCGTCACTCGAATTATCCTCAGATCATTCACCCACTATTGTCTATATATGGAATCAGCAAAATATCGTGTCGCCAACAACTTGCACAAGCATTAATTGGTTGAAATATAGAAAGTATCTCAGTACCCATTGTTCGGAAAACATACCGCTAAGAACACCAGAAGATGTGGACCAGAGTCTAATTTATTTTGATCAAAACCTTAAATCAGCTGCCCAACATGCGACAGAAACCAGACAACCAGCTAGATACAATCAAATTTACTTTGTAGATGTCGAGCGGCTCTTGGCTGAGAAAAGAAAAATTAGAAGAGAGTGGCAAGCACACAGATCTCCTCAACTCAAATCTAGACTTAAAGATTGCACGAAACGACTAAGACAGCTGCTAGAATCTCGAAGAGTAGCATCTCTGAAAAATTACTTGGAAGACCTCGATGCAACTGCTCAATCAGATTATTCATTATGGCGTGCATGTAGGAACCTTAAAAGACCGGTCGTACGTAAGCCTCCCTTGCGAACTTCTTGTGGAGACTGGGCAAGGAATGATACCGAAAAAGGCAATTTGTTTGTTGGACATTTGAAGAAGGTTTTCACCCCAAATGTATGTACTCATATAGCTGAGTTACCATCAGTAGAGACTAGTGCCGTAGTACCCCTAAGATTTGAATTTCGCGATATTGAAAGGGCAATAGCAGATTTAAACACCAAAAAAGCCCCTGGCGTTGATAAAACAAGTAACAAGATGTTAGTTGAGTTGCCCCGTATAGGTCGCAGAATTATTCTGTTTGTTTTTAATGCCATCTTACGTCTTGAGTACTTTCCCACAGAGTGGAAGGTCTCTTTGATAACTATGATTCCTAAACCAGGAAAAGACCACACAAAAGTAGAATCATACAGACCTATAAGCCTTTTATCAAACGTGTCAAAGTTGTTTGAGAGAATATTAATAACTAAGCTGAATCCAATTCTTAGCGCGAAAGGATGCATTCCGAACCATCAATTCGGCTTCAGAAAACAACATAGTACGATCCAACAAACACACAGATTAGTAAATGTAATTAAAACGACCTTTGAAGAAAAAAAATACTGTTCTGCGCTCTTTATCGACGTTTCTCAAGCATTCGATAAGGTTTGGCACGAAGGCCTAATATTTAAACTAAAGCTGAACTTGCCCGAAAACTTGTATAAGCTCTTAAAAGATTATTTAACGAATCGCAAGTTTTTATTAAAAGAAGGTGACTTTTTAAGCTCGCCACAGCTCATTGAAGCCGGAGTTCCCCAAGGTAGTATTTTGGGACCAATTTTATATTTACTGTACACATCGGATATGCCAATTAGCACCCTAGTCCACACATCAACTTTTGCAGATGACACAGCTTTTTTAAGTATTCATGAAAGTGCCCAAGAAGTATCACAACTTTTACAAGACCACATACTCAATTTGGAAAAATGGCTAGAAAAATGGAGAATAAAAGTGAATGAACAAAAATGCACTCACATAACTTTCACACTGCGCAGGGACTCATGCCCTCCTATTCGCATAAATAACCAAATGATACCACAGCTTTCAGATGTTAAATACCTGGGTATACATCTTGACCGTCGCCTTACTTGGAAAAGCCACATTGACTTCAAGTTAACACAAATGAAACTAAAAGCAGTACAACTAAATTGGCTTATTGGCAGAAACTCCACCTTGAGCTTAGATTGTAAACTTCTACTGTACAAGTCGGTCCTCAAACCAATTTGGTGTTATGGGATGCAGTTATGGGGCACTGCCTCAGCTAGCAATGTAGAAAAAATTCAAAGGCGCCAAAATAAGATTTTACGTATTACTACATCTGCTCCCTGGTATATAAAAAATTCGAACATCCACAAAGACCTAAATATGCCATCAGTTAAATCAGAAATAGCGGAACATGCAGTCACATATCTAAAGAGGCTTGAATCTCATCCAAACCCTTTGGCGCGTAACATGCTGAATGAACCTGGTTACATTCGACTAAAAAGAAGAGATACTGCTTTTCTTGGCCGTACATTAGAGGGATGACCCGCAAATGATTTCGAAATCCGTGAAACAAACATTATTTTTGTCTAGCACTGGCTGGACTTAAAAAGAATATTTTATTTTAAACTTAAGATACGAGTAATTATTGTTAGTTCAAAAATTATTGAAGATACAATAAATAAATTATGAAAAAAAAAAAAAAAAAAAAAAAAAAAAAAATTTCGTACCAAAAAGTTTTAAAAATATGTTGTAAGACGTAAAATTTTTTAAATAATGATGAATATACTAATCAACATTTATTTTATTTTGTAATATATTTGTTTACAGTTCATGATTTAAGCATATTATTTTTTCAAGAAATCGCCATATAAAAAGCTTCAAAATCTGGCAACACTATAAATGATTTGTTTATTTTCTGTAAAGTAAGTTGTGTTTTTGGAAATATTTTAGTGGGCATATTTTTATTAGCCCAATTCACAATTTTGCGCAAACGGTCTTGCATCGTAGCATTTGCAAAATTATATTGGATAATTTTACAACACTCTAACAAAATATATAGAAATGCATATGCTACACATTGGAAAACAAACAACACCTAAAACCATTGTTTTTTTTTGCTAAGCATTTGCAAACTGACAGCTGACAATATAAATTAAATAAAAAATATGAAAATTAAAATCAACAAATAATTCTTGCAAAAAAAACCGACTTCAAAACAGATAGAAGGGCACCAATTCTAAACTAAAAATGTAAGAAGTAATCTGTAAGAATTAGATTTGAATCAAATAAAAGATGCGCCAAACTTATAGGGAAAAAATGAAGACTATTTGAATGTCAAGCCTCTCCTCTTTTCATCATCATCCGTCTTTTATAGGGGCACCATTCAAGCCTCTGTCTACAGTTTCACAGATAGGGGCACACAGATCAAATAAAATCACATATCCGGACACCCTTTAATTTACAATGTTAAATTAAAGACCTGTTGTTATACGGGACTTTGCCACAAAAATTCTTTGTAAATTTCAACTATCTGTCTATAACGGTTAAAAAGTTTAACCATATATATCAAACTACATGAACTATTGGGACACCCTTTACATTATAATTCCAAATATTTATACTTGTTATCATACCAGAGATAGTAGTGGACAGTCTGCCTAATTTTCAAGTGTTTGTGTTTAACGGTTCAAAAGATAGAGCCATATAGATCAAATTACATAATTTATGGGGACACCCTTTAATTTCTAAATTCAAATTGTATACTTGCTATAGTGGACTTTGCAATACAGGTTCCTTGTAAATTTCAGCTGTCTGTCTCTAACAGTTCAAAAGTTTGGCCACACACATAGAATTAAATTAACTATTGGGACACCCTTTTAGTTCCAAATTCAAATTTTATAGTTTTTGATATAGCTGACTTAGCACTACAGGTTCTTTGTAAATTTCAGCGGCCTGTGTACAACTGTTCAAAAGTATGGCCATATACTTATTAAACTTAATTTAAACTTATTTTTTTATTCATTTCTGCTGTTGAGAGCTATAGCGACACGTAATTTTTTAATATATTAATTTGGTGCCCTTTACGGTTCTTAATACACGTAAAAAACATGTATGTTGTATGGGGACACCCTTTAATTTTTAATATAATGAACTGTTTTTAAAATGGGACCAACCTGAAATTTTAAAATCGGTTCAGAAATGGCTGAGTTCTGCGGTTACATACATAAAATAAATTAGTCAAGTGCGAGTTACACTCACACACGTAGGGTTCCGTACTATGTTCAGTATAATTTAAAAATTCCAGTTGTTTATTTCTTTATGTCTTACGGGATACCCTTAAATTTTAAAATTAAAGTAAAATTCGCGTAAATTGCATCATAATTAGAACACCCTTTAAATTTTATTATGTAATTGATTTTATAGCGGCCATGGTAATACACTTTCTATTAAAATATCAGGAACCTACCTATTGCGGTTAAAAAAATAAGGTAATATTCGTGTTACTAATGGACACACTTCAATTTTAAGTATTTGTTATAGCGGCCGAAATAACACATCTACTGTAAACATTTCAAGAGGTTTATAAAATCTTGTCACTGTCGGAACACCCTTTAATTTTATTATTCATTATAGTGGCCATGGCAACTTCCTTTCTCTAAATATATTAAGAGTCTACTTATTGCGATTAAAAAATAAGTCACTATAAGTGAAAAACATGTCACTGTCGGAACACCCTTTAATTTTTAGTAATTGTCATATCAGCCGTGGCAACACATCTTCTGTACAAAATTTCAAGAGTCTACCTGTTACGGTTCAAGAAATAAGGCTTTATACATGCAAATCACGTCACTGGCGGAAAACCCTTTAATTTTTATTATTTGTTATAGTAGACATAGTTATACACCTCCTGTAAAAATTTCAAGATTCACCCTATTCATTCAAGACTTAGGATATATACATGCAAATCACGTCACTATTGGAACACCCTTTAATATTTAAGTTCAATTTTGTATACTTGTTTATAAAACAAACATAGTTTTAATTAGTCTGCAAATTGTAAGTGGTTTCCTCTTACAGCTCAAAAAAAAAGAGATAAACGTAAATAACACGTCACTTTTGGAACACCCTACGTTTTAGTATTTTTTGCCATTGTGGCCGCAGTAATACACTTATGGTAAAATTTTCAAGAGTCTACCTATTATGGTTCAAAACTTAGGCCTTACACATACAAAGCACACCACGATCGGAACACCCTTTAATTTTTAGGTTTATTTTTTTAGACTTGTTTATAAAGCAAACTAAGTTTTAATTACTGTTTGTAAGAAATAAACACATATTCGTAAATAATACCTCTCTATCGGAACACCCTATAAGTTTTAATATTTTTTGCTATAGCGGCCATAGTTATACACCTTTGGTAAAATTTTCAAGAGTCTACGTATTATGGTGCAAAACTTAGGCCCTATAAATGTAAATCACTCCACTATCGCAACACCCTTTAATTTTTAGGTTTATTTTTTCAGACTTGTTTATATAGCGAACTAATTTTAATTTAGTGCTTGCATATTTTTAGTGAATTCCTCCTACAGTTCAAGAAATAAGCACATATTCGTGAATAACACCTCTCTATCGGAACACCCTATAAGTTTTAGTATTTGCTAGTATAGCGGTCACAGTTATATACTTTCTGTGAAAATTTCAAGCGCCTACCTATTACGGTTCAAAACTTAGGCCTTATACATGCAAATCACACTACTATCGGAACACCCTTTAATTTTTAGGTTTATTTTTTTATACTTGTTTATATAGCGAACTAAGTTTTAATTAGTGCTTACATATTTTTAGTGTGTGCCTCCTACAGCTCAAGAAATAAACACATATTTGTGAATAACACCTCTCCATCGAAACACCCTATAAATTTTATTATTTGTTGCTATAGTGGCCAAAATTATACACCTTCTGTAAAAATTTCAAGATTCTACCTATTATGATTAAAAACTTAGGCCTTATAAATCAAAATAACACCACTATCGGAACACCCTTTAATTTTAGGTTTATTTTTTAGACTTTTATATAAGGAGAACTACGATTTTATTACAGTTTGTAAAGTTTTAGTGTATGCCTATCTATAAGTTTTAATTTTTGTTGTTATAGCGGCCATCGCTATACACCTTCTGTGTCTACCTATTATAGTTCAAAACTTATGCCTTATACATGCATTTCACACCACTATCGGAGCACCCTTTAATTTTTGGTTTAATTTTTTTATTTTTGTTTATATAGTGAACTAAGTTTTAATAACTATTTGTAAATTTCAAGTGTATCCCTCCTACAATTCAAGAAATAAACACATTTTCGTAAATAACATCTCTCTATTGGAACACCCTATATAAGTTTTAGTATTTGTTGCTATAGCGGCAACAACTATACATCATCTGTGAAAATTTCAAGAGTCTACCTATTACGGTTCCAGAGATAAAAGGCGCTGACAGACGGACAGACGGACAGACATTGTAGCGAAAACAATAGGGTTTCGTTTTTACACTTTGTGTATGGAACCCTAAAAAGCAACATTAAGACGAAAGATAACCTCCTTCTTTTTAGAAGTCGTTTAAAAATATGAAAAATCGAAAATTCAAAAAACCTAAAGAAGATAAGAATCTAAAATTGTATTTGATATCTCTTACTGGATTGACTGGCTACGGAATTTTATTTTTAATAATTCCTTGATCTTAGTATTCCTTGCACTAAAAATTACATAGAAATACTGTTGCCAAGTCAAATTTTGGGAAAGTTGCATCTATTACCTATGCTGTATAATAATTCTGAGATTTGTTGTATCTCTAGTACAGTAGTTTTCAATGTAAGACTGCTCCTGCTAATTGGTATTTAATACTGGACAACTGTTGATTTTTGGGCATAATACATCTTTTATAGTTAAATAATTACGTATGTTTTTGTGTTTGCAACTTCCGATGAAGAATTTGAATGAATATTTTATTAATTAGAATGTGTGAAATACCTTTGTTGAAAACAACTTCTTTAA
Source organism: Phasia obesa (assembly GCA_949628195.1). Taxonomy (NCBI): domain Eukaryota; kingdom Metazoa; phylum Arthropoda; class Insecta; order Diptera; family Tachinidae; genus Phasia; species Phasia obesa. Next base: position 140,181,573 of record OX451215.1, on the reverse strand, counting down.
AAAAATTGAAATAAAAAAGCGTTCACAATTCTTGGGAAATTTTTGCATTTGATTAATTTTGCAATCTTAAATGCACAAGATTGTGAATTGAGCTATTGTGTTTTTAAATAAATAATCATAATATTAAAGAAAAAAATTTATTAAACAATCTGAGTGCCTTATGCCGGCGAAGTATAATATTTAAAATAGTTAGACGAAATAAGCTTTTGTTCTTTTGTAATTATTTTGCTTACTTCCTCTATGATAAATAAAATTAAAAGAATCTCAATAAAATTCAAATTACAAAATGTTTACATTGCACTTACTTTTTAGCAGCACAAAATATTTATTGCTAAAAATTAAGCATTTAGGAGACAAATAACAGCTGTTTAGTTGTTAGAAAATACAAAATAGGAGAATTTTAGCGATGACAACAAACGCTAAAAATACGGCGAATTTAATTTTTAAGAGATAGCTAAATTTAGCAATGCTCGTTACAGAATTGCATTTGTAGCTAAAAATCTCTAAATTGATTTTAGATATTTTTAGCGATGGAGATTAAGCAACTTACAGAATACGGCCACAGAAACATATTTTTAAGCAGTTCATGTTATGTTAAGTATCCTGTAACATCATCTTGCATCATGCTGCTCATAGAGCTCATAAAACTATTTAATGAATGCACTAATGTCTCGATGCTTGCTTCGAGACGATTATAATCACTAGATGGTGTTTGTTCTTTAGGCTCTGGGAGCAAATTTGGAGTAGAATTAGTTTTCGGTGTGTATAAACTGGACAGCTTCTGTACTTAGCAGTGTGATTTCCATCGCAATTGCTACATTTTTTAACCTTCGTGTCTTCCCTTGACTTATCGCATTGAGCCAAACAATGAAGCTCGCCACAAACAACGCAAACCTTTAAACTCATATTTCCAGGTTCCAATTCAACTCCGAAAAGTGGTTGGGGCGCTCGTTCTCTATTTCTGAGATTATCTACATTTTTTACCTTAAATCCTGCTTTCTGAAGGCCACCTATTATATCCTTTGGATCAACATATTGTTACGAAAGAAGAATTTATTCATTATAGCCTCTGAACAACAATACTCTCGAACAACAACATTAATGGTTTGGTTTCTTGCAATGATGAAAGAAAGAAACAAACAACCAAGAGGATCGCTAGTCATCTAGCTATTGTCGATTAGTCTTGAAATGCCTCATGTACAAACTTTCATAAAACAACAAGCACGGGATGAGTGGCGCATATATAAAGGGTGTTTTTTATAGAGGTATAGAACTTTAAGTTGCAAACGACGGATTATTCGATTGACATGAATTTCATTTATCCGAAAGATAATCTTGTGGCATTACATTTTAAATATGATTTCTGGCATATGACCGCTACGGCTGGCGCAGATGTCGTCCAATCTGGACGTCCAATTTTCGATGACTTTTTCCAACCTTTGTGGCCGTATATCGGCAATAACACGGCGAATGTTGTCTTCCAAATGGTCAAGCGTTTGTGGCTTATCAGCATAAACCAATGACTTTACATAGCCCCACAGAAAGTAGTCTAGCGGTGTTAAATCACAAGATCTTGGAGGCCAATTCGCAGGTCCAAAACGTGAAATTAGGCGGTCACCAAACGTGTCTTTCAATAAATCTATTGTGACACGAGCTGTGTGACATGTTGCGCCGTCTTGTTGAAACCAAATCTCCTGAACATCATGGTTATTCAATTCAGGAATCATGGCTCTATATCGATCACCATTTTTTGAAAAAGTATGGACCAATGATTCCACCAGCCCATAAAGCGCACCAAACAGTTTTACTGGATGTAACAGTGTTTCGACATACACTTGAGGATTACCTTCACTCCAAATGCGGCAGTTTTGTTTGTTGACGTAGCCATTCAACCAGAAGTGCGCTTCATCGCTAAACAAAATTCGCTTATGAAAATCGGGAACAACGGTAATCTCGTTTTGGGCCCAAATTGCACTATTTGCAGGCGTTGTTCAGGCGTAAGTCTATTCATGATGAATTGCCAAACCAAACTGAGAATAAACCACGTGACAGCTGCTAAATCGGTCGCCATCTTGAAAAGTAGTGCCAACTTAAAGTTCTATACCTCTATAAAAAACACCCTATACATGCACATTAAGTAAACACTCTTTAGTTAAATACACGGGAACATACATAAATACAAGCATAAAGAAATAAACAACCACACAAACAGGTATAAAGAATTAAACAACCACACAAAGAGGTATTATTAAATTAAAAACCAAGTTTTAAGGGCAAAGTAGTATGTCGCTTTAAAATTCTGAAAGCGAACTCTTTATTAAATAAAGTATTTTTAATATAATTTTTTTTACCTTAGTTTTTGACAAGTTTTAATTTAAGAAATAATATTTTAAATATGCTTTACTATATCAAGCTTCGGATCTTGGTTTTAAAAAAATGAGTCATGCTACAGCTACATATACCATTTCTACAGTGTTAGATAAGGTAATTTATATCCATAGTTGTAGGTAGGGTTACCGTAAAAAGATTAGGTAGTTAACTTTATAAATTTATTTATGTAATGGCAGCATTTTACAATTTGTCGATAACAGGTATAAAGAAATAAACAACCACATAAACAGTAAACAAGAGCAATAACAAATAGAACATCCTGGTGCTTTTAAATCACCTATATAAGCAAATCGTGCTGGCGAGTAGTATGGCAGTATTATTTCAAAACTCAAAGAGCTCAGTTGTCGTATTGTTAGAGTGTGTTTAACAGTTTGTGTATTTTTGAACAGTGGTGTTAACAAAAAAAGTGACTTACAGTAAAAGTAATAACCTGTAGCCTCCTTTTGAGTTGATAGGCATAAAAGTTTTTTTCATTTTTCGAATTCATTTACGATAATTGGATTCATCAATTACTTGTATTTTTGTCTCGTTTATGGAACCACGTTTCATAGGAACAACATAAAATAAGTTCTCCCCAATAATTAAAATAAATTCTTTATTAAATCGAATTTCGCTCCCTTAAAAAAATTGGAGGTGGTTTGGACAACTTGGGTACCGTTTTAGGTTTACTTGTTACACTATCTAAGATAGCAAAACGATTTTCGGAATTTACTTCATTCGTGTCCCTATCTTTATGCACTTTAGACATTGGTTCTAGTTGCGAAGATTTAGGGCTTCATCCCCTTTTTAATACTGTCACGTATCTAACCATTGTATTTAGAAGGTGACGACAATTTATTCAGATTTATTTTGTTATCACTACTTAGCAACAACGGTGAATAAAAACGTGTGCGGTAAATTCGCGAATAATTTAAAAACACATCAGGTTTTTTCTTATTGCGGTGTTTTTACTATTTTCATCAGCATTTAGTATAACATTTCTACTGCTTATGTTCGCACTTTTTCCAGAAATATTTGAATTTAACTTTGAGTGACTCATAAATGAGCCCTCGCACTGTACTTTTAGTTTTTCTTATTACTCGAACAATAATGCCGTTGTAAAAAAGTAAAAAAAAATACAAAAACTTTCTTGTTCTGTATAAAACAGGTTTCATTGTTTTTGGTTGTTTGTTTGTTTAAAATTCTTTCACTAAATTTTGTTTTGTTAACAGTTTATTGCAAGCTTAAAAAAACACGTCCGTTTTATTTGACGACTAACTACGCAATCAGCATCAAAAGAAATTAATAAGTCTCAGGAAAATAATTTTAAATATTATAAATAAATCAATCAAGTGCGAGTTAGTCTCACACACGTAGGGTTCCGTACTATGTCTGGTACGCCTTTAAAAACTCAAGTTTTTAATGTTTTCGTCTTATGGGGCACCCTTTTCTTTTTAAAATCAAAGTCATATTCGCGACAATTGCGGTTCAAAAAATAAGGTAATATACGTCAAAAACATGTCACTGATGGATCACCCTTTAATTTTTATTATTTTTTATAGTTTCCATAATAATAAACCTCTTGTAAAAACTTCAAGAGTCTACTTATTATTGTTCGAAACTTAGGCCATATACACGTAAAGCACGTCACTCTCGGAACACATTTTAATTTTAAGGTTTAATTTAATAGAAAGTAAACATAGAGTTAATTACTGTCTGCAAATTTTAAGTGGTTGCCTCCTATAGCTCAAGAAATAAAGACATAACGGCAAATAACACCTCACTTTCGGAACACCCGATAAGTTTTAGTATTTATTGCTGTAGTGGCCACAGTTATATACCTTCTGTTAAAATTTCAAGAGTCTACCTATTATGGTTCAAAACTTAGGCCTTATACATCCTAAAGTTCAAGAAATAAACACACATTCGTGAATAACACCTCCCTATCGGGACACCCTATAAGTTTTTATATTTATTGCTTTAGCGGCCACAGTTATACCATTTATGCGAAAATTTCAAGAGTCTACCTATTATGGTTCAAAACTTAGGCCTTATACATGCAAATCACTCCACTATCGGAACACCCTTTAATTTTTAGGATTATTTTTTATATACTTGTTTATATAGCCAACAATCTTTTAATTACTGTGTGTAAATTTTAAATGTCTGCCTCCTACAGCCCAAGAAATAAAGACGTAAGCGTAAATAACACTTCACTTACGGAACACCCTATAAGTTTTAGTATTCGTTGCTATAGCGGCCATAGTAATACACCATTTGGGGAAAATTCAAAAGTCTGCCATACACATACAAATCGTTTCACTATCGGAACACCCTTTACTTTTTAGGTTTATTTTTTAAACTTTTTTATATAGCCAACAATTCTAATTACTGTGTGTAATTTTTAAATGTCTGCCTCCTACTGCTCAAGAAATAAAGACGTAAACACAAATAACACGTCACTTTCGGAACACTCTATAAGTTTTATTATTCGATGCTATAGCGGCCACAGTTATACACCTTATGTGAAAATTTCAAGCGTCTACCTATTATGGTTCAAAACTTAGTCCTTATACATGCATTTCACACCACTATCGGAACACCCTTTAATTTTTAGTTTTATTTTTTATACTTGTTTATACAGCGAACTAAGTTTTAATTACTCTTTTTAAATCTTGAGTCTATGCCTCCCACAGTTCAAGAAATAAACACATATTCTTGAATAACACCTCTCTATCGGAACAACCTATAAGTTTTAGTATTTGTTACTATAGCGGCCACAGCTGTACACCTTATGTGCAAATTTCAAGCGTCTACCTGTTATGGTTCAAAAACTAGGCCTTCTACACGCAAATCATACCACAATCGGAACACCCTTTAATTTTTAGTTTTATTTTTTATACTTGTTTATAAAGCGAACAAAGTTTTAATTACTGTTTTTAAATCTTTTAAGTGGTTGGGTCCTATAGGTCAAGAAATAAAGACATAAAAGCAAATAACACCTCACTTTCGGAACACCCTATAAGTTTTAGTATTTAGTATGGTGGACAGAGTTATACACCTTCTGTGAAAATTTCAAGAGTCTACCTATTATGGTTAAAAACTTAGGTCTTATACATGCAAATCACACCACTATCGGAACACTCTTTAATTTTTAGGTTTTTTTATAGTTGTTTATAAAGCGAACTAAGTTATATACTGTTTGTAAATTTTTAGTGTATGCCTCCTACAGTTCAAGAAATAAACACACATTCCTGAATAACACCTCTCTATCGGAACACCCTATAAGTTTTAATATTTGTTGCTATAGCCGCTACAGTTATACCACTTCTGTGAAAATTTCAAGAGTCTACCTATTATGGTTCAAAACTTAGGGCTTATACATGAAAATCACGACACAATCGAAACACCCTCTAATTTTTAGGTTTATCTTTTTAGACTTGTTTATATAGCGAACTAAGTTTTGATTACTGCTTGCATATTTTTAGTGTATTCCTCCTACAGTTCAAGAAATAAACACATTTTCGTAAATAACACCTCTCTATTGGAACACCCTATAAGTTTTAGTATTTGTTGCTATTGCGGCAACAACTATACATCATCTGTGAAAATTTCAAGAGTCTAGCTATTACGGTTCCAGAGATAAAAGGCGCTGACAGACGGACAGACATTGTAGCGGAAACAATAGGGTTTTTAATAAAATTTTTGGGAATTTAAATATTAATTATTTAATATAATGCTAATTACCCATAACGTTATATAATAAAAATGCAATTTATTTGTTGGGGAAAGAGCTACTCCCTATACGTATTTCACTGGTTGCTCAGGCCAGATCATCAGGAAACCTTTTTCCTAATTTTAGAGAAGCCAAAAATACTCTATAAGTAATAAGATTCTACAAAACACAATGAGAATTATGATGTTAATAGAATAATATTATAGAATATTAAAGCTTCAACAAGACACCAACAAACAAACCACGTTTTTATTTTTCCTTACTGTCCTTCTACAATTGCTGTGCTTGTGCAAACCTTGGCAACACTTGTTTTTTTTTTCGATTCTCTTGCGAGAGCAAAATTAACTTGTGTATGATTTTCATCACACCTTACGTCTGCATTCAGTGATGGCAAAAAACCATCCAATTGTAGAAGGACACTAAGGAAAAATAAAAACGTGGTTTGTTGGTGTTTTGTTGAAGCTTTAATATTCTGTAATATTATTCTATTAACATCATAATTCTCATTGTGTTTTGTAGAATTTTATTACTTATAGAGTATTTTTGGCTTCTCTAAAATTAGGAAAAAGGTTTCCTTATGATCTGGCCTGAGCAACCAGTAAAATACATATAGGGACTAGCTCTTTCCCCCAACAAATAAATTGCATTTTTATTATAAAACGTTATGGGTAATTAGCATAATATTAAATAATTTATAGGGTTTCGTTTTTACACTTTGTGTACGGAACCCTAAAAATGAACGAAAAGCCTGTCAAATGCTTAAGCAAGACCTTTAGGTGGCTATAATGTACTTACATGAATCTAGAAACTATTATTGCACATTTGTTTTACTCGTACTTTTGCAAAATAATTTCTGATAAATGAAATTTTTTAACAAAAAGGTGTTAAATAAACATATTTTATATAAGTAGTACCATTCATATACAAATTAATATTTATTTTTCTTAGTTTTAAGAAATTTTCGAAAGAAAAATTAAACATGTTTTGCTGTTTGTGTAAAATTGGCCAAAAGTACTAAAAATACAGCGGTGTGCATCACTCAACTCATAAACAATAATATGATCTTTCTTTATAATTACGATTCTAATACATGCGTCCTTTTTTTCTTATAGAAGCTTCTTTTTAAACATTTTATATTAAATTTAGATATTATTTTTTCACTTTTGTTTTCCATTACAATTTTTTTATGAAAACATGCATATGGATAACACAAAGCACAAACAGCTGTTTCCGACAGGGTTGTCAGATTTATTTTCACCTATTTCGCCAAAACTGTTTTTCTTAAGATTTTCCTCTAATATATACAATATTTTTTAATTAAAAAAAAATTTAACAAATAAAAAAAAAAATTTAATCGAAATAGCTAAAATTCGCCAAAAATAGAAAAAAAGTCGCCAAAATTTATAAAAATTTTGTTTTTTATTTAAAATGATTAGTGAACACGAGAAAGGTAAAATTTTAACTTAATCCAACGATAAATAGGGGTTATTATAATAAATGGTGAATCTGTAGTGCGGTTCACTATTCAATTCTTGATTCTTGACTCGTTAAAAAAATTTAACAACAAAACGAAAGACTTTGCTATTCAGAAATGCTTTTTAATAACATTTGATGTTGTTATAAATCAGCTGTTTTTCTTAGCAAGTCGAGTATTGTTTTTTAACTACAACTATTTTTGTGTCGTTTACTTTATCATATCAAAAGATAAAGTCGACCATTAGATGTAAAATGTAAAATATTCTAAATAATTAATATTTATAATTAAAACACATACATATGTATTTTAGCTACCTTATAAAAATGAATTTAAACAATTTTTTAGAAATGAAATTAAAAACAAATAAAAAATGAAGCACTAGTGTGGAAAGTTTTGTATATATTGTTTATTATTTTTCATTCCTCTTTGTTCTTTTCGCTATTTTGCCATTTTGTTTAGAAGCATTACCATTTTTTTTAGTATTTTTCATTTGTTAACCATAGGTTAGTGAATCGCAAATGCGAACTAAGTTTTAATTACTGTTTTTAAATCTGGAGTCTATGCCTTCCACAGTTCAAGAAATAAACACATATTCGTAAATAACACCTCTCTATCGGAACACCCTATAAGTTTTAGTATTTGCTACTATAGCGGCCACAATTATATACCTACTGTGAAAATTTCAAGCCTCTACCTATTATGGTGCAAAACTTAGGACTTATACATGCATTTCACACCACTATCGGAAAACCCTTTAATTTTTAGTTTTATTTTTTTTATATTTGTTTATATAGTGAACTAAGTTTTAATAACTGTTTGTAAATTTCAAGTGTATCCCTCCTACAGTTCAAGAAATAAACACATTTTCGTAAATAACACCTCTCTATTGGAACACCCTATAAGTTTTAGTATTTGTTGCTATTGCGGCAACAGCTATACATCATCTGTGAAAATTTCAAGAGTCTACCTATTACGGTTCCAGAGATAAAAGGCGCTGACAGACGGACAGACATTGTAGCGAAAACAATAGGGTTTCGTTTTTACACTTTGTGTACGGAACCCTAAAAACATCACTGTCCTCCTTGAACATTCCAGGTAGGGGAGTTAGTTGTCATTAAAAACATTGACACCACTGTTGGTTCTAACAAGAACTCAAATGCCCCATAGTGGAATAATTGGTTCCAGATTAATGAGATGGCTGGAACCAAAACCTAATGATAATGACCCTTTACCAGGCTTTGAAGGCAATGCCATTACTGTACAAAAATTTATGAAGAAGACGAATATTTTGAGGAGTAAGAATTGCAGTGCGAGTTAGGTGCTAAGACACAGTCGAGGGCGATTGTGATGTCAGGTCGGCCGAGATTGTAATGATTTGTTTATAGAAACCTTAGCATATCTAATCTAGTTAACATGCATTCCTTGCTTGTCAAATATTTTCTGTTAAATATATTAGGTGCGATCCCGTACTTGAGAGAAAACAAAAATAAACTCTCTTAGAGACAAAAATGTCAAAAATTACAGGAACACTAAAAACCAACTTTATATCCCAAAACGTGATGTCAAAGTGTTTTGCATACCTTCGCACATAATAAAAATTAAAAGCACAAATATTTTGTATACATGACACTTTTTTTCTAATCTTTTATGACAAATTTTTTAAAGAATAGTTTTTGTGAGCATAAAAACATTTATTTTTTTTAATTTTGTTTGTTTATTTTCAAAAATTTGATTGTTTTTTATTTTCACATTTAGCCCAAATAAAAAGTTTGGGCTGTTTCTTGCAAGAAGAAGAAGAATACTTTCTATCAAAATTACTCTCTTTTACCTAATCTTGCAGTACGGGAACAGTTTTCGGTATAATTGGGATCCCGAGGGCTCCCAATGTTGAGTACGGGATCGCACCTATTATAGCATTCAATAAGAAAAGACGTCTATTAAAAAATTAATTTTAAAAATAAAACATATACATATATTCACATTAAAACTTGAAGAAAGAAAAACTATGAATGGGAGACTTATAATAACAGCGTTGCCATTTTGGTAGAATCCTACCAAATTTGTTAGAATTTTTTCTGTTTGGTAGGATGGAAGACATATTTTAGTAGATTTTAATAAATGTTTCATTAATATACATACATATGTACTTATTAAATAACAGAATATTAATACAATAAAAATTAATCCACATTTTGTTCTAAACAAATTTAAAAACTGTCGGCAAATCTGTTCTCAAGAGGCCAAATTTAACGTATATTCGAGGTTATGGTAGAAATAATACTTTTAAACAAAAACAACTATGAATATGGTAGAATTTAAGCGATTTTGCTAAAAAAGCAAAAATCTCCTTGCTGAGCAAAACTGACACTAGCCTGTATAAAAAGGGCCTCACACACTATTTAATATTCAGCCCAATTCTGAATAGAAATTCCCTGGGAATTTCCTTGTTCCCCTATTCTAAATAAAATTTCCCGGGGAATTGGTTCTCATCCCCTTTTCCTTTATTCTAAATGAACTTCGAAAATGGGAAATTTTTCCCTGAGAATAAAAGTAGGTATTACGAATGACAATTTAAGGGAGAACATGATGGCAAATTTTGGGAATAAATCCGCCATAAAATTCAAAGGGAATTGTGCAAAAAAATTTATGTACTTGATGTTTAAAAAAAAAAAATATGATAAATACCGTAATTTATTCATACTTTTAGGGTAAAACAACAAATAGTTTTAAAATATAAGTTTTTTAACTCTTTCCTTTTATTTTTTGTTTTTTTTTTTAACAAAATGTGATAAAGTTATCGAACTAAACTATACTTGATTTTCTTTTATTTATACAGTTTAATTAGGACAGAATTTTATAATATTTTGGGTAAAGGACAAATATTGCGGTGACGCTAAGGACATCACATCTCTATGTTGGACGCTTGAACTATCTAAATTGTCTATACCAGCATTGCATTTAAAAATATTGCTGATATTAGAGAACGCACAGCAAACATTTGCTATTTTGGCTGTCTTTTCTGGGACGAAGTGCGGCAACCTATACACCTATACATACACCTCCATGTATTTTACAATGTCCAACCACATTGCGACACTTGGAGTGAATTTTATATAGATGGACTTATTCTGTGGGTTAGAATCCATAGTCAAGAGTAAAGTCGTCTAGTGAAACATTAATTTATTAAAACCTTTTGTTGTCATTCAGCTTGAGGTGAGCTCGCAATTCGCTGAAATTCCGGAAGAAAGATTCGTCACACGCACTGGAATGATAGCAGACGCTTTCAAAAAACATTATATTAAGTTATTAAAAGTTTTTTGGTTAATATTCAAGTTTTATTTTTGATATTTCTAAAAATTTGCAAATTTGTAGTCAAAACAAAACAGCTGATTCCGAATATTTAAAATTCTCTCTTCCTTGTTATTTCCTTTCCCCACTGTTTTGAATAGGAGGATTTTATTCCCGGGAAAAATGAATTCCTAGGGAGGTCATTCCCTAGGAGTATTTAGAATTGGGGTAAGTTAACCTTAAAATATGAGTTTAAACTCGGTAAAATCTGGATAATATTTTTCAAATTCGCCAAAAACACAAAAAGACAATAAATATTTATAAGTATTTACCAAAAAATAATCATTAACAAAAACTATAAGTTTATAATATCTACGTAAACAATTGCACATAATTTGAATTCAATTTCAAAAAATCAAAATTATTCCATAATGACATATGTAATTAGAAAGACACAGTTTAATATTGTGGATAAGTACAATTGAACAGACTCAGAGATTAATAAGTGTTTAAAGTTAAAAGCTACCTTTGAATAAAGAAAATACTTTTGTTGTAATTTGTATAGCCGTTTCTCAAGCATTCGATAAGGTATGGCACGAAGGCGTAATATATAAGTTAAAGCTGAACTTGCCCGAATACTTCTATAAGCTGTTAATAAATGATTAATTTGATCGAAAGTTTATACAAAAAGGAGATTTTTTAAGTTCTCTCAGCTCATTGAAACTGGAGTTACATAAGGTAGTATATTGGGACCCATTCTATACTTATATACTTAAGACATGCCAACTACCAAACGAGTCCACATACCAACATTTGCTGATGACATAGCTTTTTTAAGTGTTCATGAAAGTACCCAATTACAAAAACACACCTAATTTTGCAAAAGTTGTTGAAGGAATGTAGAATAAAGGTGAATTGAATAAAAATGTGCTCATATAATAGATTGTCTTCAAATTATTCACCCACTATTGTTTCTATATATAATCCGCAAGAAATTATATCACCGGCAACAAGCACTGACATAAATTGGTTAAATAACAGTAACAATGTACTCTTATAACGCATTTTTATATTACGCGATTTCAGTTCCTCGTATAATTAATTTATTCATTTAAAAATAGTTCAAATAAAATTCATATAAAATTTGAATAACAAAATTTTGAAACTATTAGCATTGCTATTTACGTGTTGACTTGGTGCGAGATTGTTCCAAACACGAGCGGCATGTACATAAAACTGACATTCAGACACTAGGCATTGATGTCGAGGTATTATAATGTTTCGGTTTCGTAGCGATTGAGAAAAACGTATTTTATCAAACAAATATCTGGGTGCGAATTTTTAATAGGTTTTCAAGAGAGAATCCGTACGATGAAGTAGAAACAGAGGAGTCGTGATCAAATCTTCTTAATCCATACACATATCTTATAATGTTATTAAACAATACATTCTGTTTTCTTTTACTAACTGAGTCACAACTTCCAAACAATTCACACCCATAGATCAGGGAAGGAATCAGGTACGTTTTGGCGATTAAAATTTATTCTAAAAGGGTTGAAATATTGTGTGGGCCACACTGCACGAAGTTTTTCATAAGTTTGACCAACCATAGTTTATATGATCGTACCATGTTAAATTGTTATTAAAAGTAATGCCAAGATTTTTCGCCGTGTTAACGAGTTCAATTCTCTCGCTATTTAAAACAATATCTTCAGAAATAGTGGGTGTAGGAGATTTGTCTAAATCACAACACTTTGTTTCTAATTTAATTCATTTAAATTTATTGGGAGATAAAGGATCGAAATGTGGCCAGAAATGCGTCCACTTTTAGACTAGTTACGGCCTTCAAATGCATAGCTTTTGTGCACATACAAATAAACAGACAAATGTATCCTTTTGATATAGAAGCTGTTCGTAACGATGAATTTTTAATTGTAATGGGACCAGCGTAATCTAGGCCGCTATGTTTAAATGCTCGGGATGGTTGTATTCTAACTGCTGGAAGATTGATTTCTCATCAATTGTTGGCAATAGATTTTGCAATGTCACGTCCAGATGGAATACAATAGCGCTGCATCACATATGACTGCATAATCTGTACGCCACCATGTAATGTCTTCTCGTGAGCATCTAAAAATATTAATGTAGAAAGAAAACTTTGTTTTGTTAATAAAATGGGATGTTTTGTTTTGTACGGCAGTGTAGCGTTAATCAAACGTACTCCAACTCTCTGTACTTCTATTTCGTCTAAAAATGGATGTAACTGTCTTATTTTACTTTTTATTGGAACTGCTTTTCCAGATTTTGAACAATTTATTTCCTCGTGAAACGTTTGATATTGTGTGATTTTAATTAACTTATTTATAGCTCGATTGAGTTCGTAGGTTTTTAGAAAATTGCTTTCTTTTTCTTTGTTGTATGTGTTTGTTTTAAGTTGTAAACATATCGAAGAATATATGACGTCACACGAATCATATGTGAAAGAGAAGAAAACTTGCTTATTATTTCAGCAATAATAAGTTGTGATGTTTGTTTAAAAATATCTCGTGTACTGTTCATAGTGGTGACTGTAGTCATGCTTATTATGCTTTCAGGTGATTGATTGTTAATCTCAACAGTAGGCAATGTAATTGATGAAAATTTCAGCCATTTAGGTCCTTGCCACCATAAATGATGTTGTATCAATTTTTTTGGCATTAAACCTCTGGATGCGCAGTTCGCAGGGTTTTCTTCAGAAGGCACGTAGTTCCATGCGTTGACATCGCTAATACTTTTAATTATTTCTACGCGATTTTTAATAAAAACTTCTTGTTTAGAAGATCTATTCTTGAGCCATGCTAATACTATGGTGCTATCGGACCAGTATGTGGTACATTCAATTTTTAATTGAATATTGTTTTGGATTTTATAAGCTAGCTTTGCCAGCAATGTAGCAGCACATAATTCTAGTCGAGGTATCGTTTCCCGTTTCAAGGGTGCTACTTTTGTTTTTGATTGCAAAAGGTTTACTACAATATCGCCTGTTTCTGTCACTATACGCGAGTGTACAACTGCAGCTTAAGCAGCTTGTGAAGCGCCACAGAAGCCATGTAGTTCGATTGATCGAATGGGTGTGTATCCTATCCATCTGGGTAGCCGTATTTCTTTAAGAGTATTAAGACCATTTCTAAATTGTATCCATTCACCTTGTAGTTGCGGCGGCAGTTCATCATTCCAATTAAGATTTATTTTTCATAGTTTTTGAAACTGGATTTTAGAGAGTATAGTGGTTGGTGCCAACCAGCATAATGGGTCAAATAACTTGGCGGCATCTGAAAGCAGGCTACTTTTAGTTACTGGATTTGAAAATACAAAATTAATAGAGAAAAAAAGCAGTCATTATTCGTATCACAAGAAATTCCTAATGCCTTTGACATATTGTGTTGCTCAATGCGCAACAAGTCCTTTTTCTCGCGGTCCTCTACAGATATATTTTCTATTTCCATTTTCTTAATTGGAAACCGCCTGATTGTAGTAAAGAACTAAGCTGTTGTTGTAAATATATTGCTTCACTAATTAAATTAGCACCGGATATAACGTCATCCACGTAGGTGTCTGAATAGAGAACATCGCTGCTTGTGGGTAATTTTTTTTTCTCGTCTGTAGAAAGTTGCTGTAGGACACGAATTGCTAAGTAAGGAGCAGATATGGTTCCACAAGTAACTGTACGTAGATTATAAACGCAAACTTTTTTTGTTTATATCTCCAGAGAATACATTGGAAATTCGGATGATCTTTATTCACATTTATTTGTCTGAACATCTTCTCCAGATCGGCTGTAAACCCAATGTAATATCTCCTTCATCGTGTTATAATCGTTGCTAAATCATTTTGTAGAGCAGGTCCAGCAAACATCATCATTAATAGATGGTTGAGGCAGTTTTCAAATACAACACGTAATTTTGTCGTTTTACTGCTTTCCCTTAAAACTCCATGATGTGGAAATATGCGTTTTCATGAATAGCATGAGGATATTCACCTTATTTGTGCATGTGCTGTAAGGATTCATACTCATTCATAAAAATTTTGTATTCTAGTGCGAATATAGGCTTTGTCTTGAAAGATTAGTCTAACTGTTTTAGTTTCTTCAGGGCATTGTAGTCTGTGTGCGTGAATGTTGGTAGTTCTTGGCCTATTAACAGTTTTTTGAATGGCAGACTTACGGTATAACGACCATCTTTATCGCGGTAATGTGTTTCTGCAAATAATTTTTCACAAAGGTCTTTTTCATTAAGTGACTGTTTATCTTCAAGTAACTCTTCTTGTTCCCAGAACAAACGAAGCTGATTATCTAAAGAGCAAATATTAACAAAAACAGTAGGGGTTGTCATTGATGAACTAGGTGGACCTGAAACTATCCAATCTAGGTGAGTTTCTTGTAATAAGAGGCAATCTTCGTATTTAACTATTCCACCTAGTAGTAGGTTTCCATAAATATCATTACCTAGTAGTAAGTCAATCTTTTCAGGATTTAAAAAGTTCGGGTCTGCTAGAGTGTATAGTAAAATATCTGGCAGATTCTTAGAAATGCATTTGGTTGGCGTATATGACGTTACAGATGGCACAACTAGAACGGATAAAGATAATTTAAATTGCGGATCGTAGTGGGAATAGCTTTTAAGATGAATGTAGTTTTTTGCAGTAAATGCAGAAGATCCTCCAATGCCGGAAACATCAACATGGGTTTTATACCTTGGCGCATGGAGTAACTGAGCAAGGTCTTCTGATACAAACGATACTTGGGACCCCTGGTCTAAAAGTGCTTTTACATTAAAAGTACGATTTGGTGTCTTAACATTTAATATTGCAGTTGGTAGTAACACTGGAACTAATTACTTTGAATTGTGATGAGATATATTTGTACTTACAATAGTCGCTTGAGGTGTAGAAGTAGTATCTGTTGCAGCGAAGTTTTGATTTATACCAGCATTTTGTGTTGCACTAGGAAATAATTATTTTTAATCAATTGAAGTAAATTCTTGATGAATAATAGTATGGTGTGGTTCGTTGCAAATTTGGCATCTGGTGTTTAACCTGCATGATTGTTGTAGATGTCCAGTATTAAGACAATTTCGACATAATCGTTTTTGATTTATCAGATTTTTCTTTTCAAACGAAGATAAGGAAGAAAAACGAAAACACTTGTAAAGCGGATGCCGCTTGTTGCAACATGGACAGTTATTATCTTGCTTCTAGGTGGTAGTTTTTTATTTTCCTTAGAAAAGGCAGATGTTTTATTTTTAATAATGTTAATATGATAAGCTGTTTCTTCTTCTACAGATTCTAGTGTTCTAAAAGTAGTTTTTAGAAAGGCAAGAATAGTTGTAATTGCTGGTATATTTGTACTGGCATTGAGGGATCTCTCCCTTTCTTTCAAAATCAAAGATAAAATCAAGAAGTAAGGATTTAAAAGAAATATATATGTATATCATAACATTTATAATAAACATCAGTACTTATATATGGCACATCAGTTTCATTCATTGAGGCTTCATGCACGATATCCATAATTTGACTATGGCCATCTTTAAATGTTTTAAAAGTGAGCTCCAAACCCTCTAGCATTGTTTGGACATACCCCTTCGATTTAGAGCCTCAGAGTTGAAAGCCTGAGCCATTCGTTCAATATGGTCGAGAAGCTTCTTTTGATCTTCGATTCCAACAGCAATTGTGTCCATTTTATGTTAGTATAGCTAACAATTTGAACCAGCAAAAATCAGAATAATGACACCGTAGACTAGACGGTAGTATAATCAGCACGATATTTAAACCACAGAGTTCGTGGCAGTAACAGGGAGACACAATCCCGGGTTTCGGTTTTTAATGTAGGAGATTTGTCTAAATCACAAAACTTTGTTTCTAATTTAAACCATTTAATTTTATTGGTTTTATTTCGATGAACAGTTATATTTCTATAAGTTAGTGATTTAAGATAATATAGTGATAAATTCTTTATTTCTATTATATACCAATTTTTAAGTAAAACACTGTTTGCTTCATGCTTTTTAAAATGCAATTGAATTTTACATATTCTTACTAGTTAACAACAAGTACATTTTTTTTATTTTCTTTTCTACGTTTGTTCATAGCAGTTAGAATTCTTTGGATTTACCGCAAGGTACATATATTAAAAAAATACAAAATATGCATTAAGTAAAGCTTAAATATACTTAAGTAACTTTAATTTTGTGTAAAGTTAATTATGGTTTTCAGTACGTTTGGGCAAAAATTCCCAAACAGTGGGAGTTATGCGTTTTTTACATATTATAATACATTTAGATTTTCCCAGATTCAAACAGAGTCCGTTTGTACTAGCCCAAAGGTAAATTCTATTTAAATCGTGATTTAGATCTGATATGCCTGAAGTAATATTTTGAACTGGGCTACTTAAAGTGAGTTGCACGTCATCTGCGTATAAATGGATTTTACATTTAAAAAGCTGTTTTGGCAAATCATTTGCATAAAATGAAAATAAAAGTGGACCTAAAATAGAGCCTTGAGGGACTCCCCCAATAAGAGATAAGCTAACTGACCGTGCATCGTTGACAAATACCATTGTGTTCGGTTTGAAATATATGATATAAATTTAATGAATGTGCTCGTAAATCCAAAAAAGTGTTTCAGTTTTTGAATGAGTATGTCATAGTCTACGGTATCGAATGCCTTAGAGTGGTCTGAAACCACCAAAAAGTTGACATCTGCATTTTCCAATCCTTGCCGAATATTATCACTAACTTCCACAAGAGCCGTAACGCAGCTATGGCTCTGACGGAAACCAGATTGCATACTGGAAAGCAAATTATTAGAATTTACATATGCAATCATTTGTTTATACAAAAGTTTTTGCAAAACTTTCGATAGAAAACACAAGAGTGCTAAAGGTCTGTATTCTCCATTCGGCACAATTTTCACATGTTTCCAGTTCAACGGATACGCACCTGACATTATAATTGTATTAAACAGATGGGTAACATTCGGAAGAATCAAAGGCAACAGTAGTCATATAAACTTTGGGTGAAATTCATTACTTCCCACTGCGTTTGATTTATTGATAAGTATGTTGAAATGACGAATGAATGATATTGAGTGACGCAAGAAAATTGAAAATGTTCCCCGATTATCCCGTTATCTGTATTTAACGTGTCTGTGGGAAAATTTTAAAAGGGAGATTTTCTTGGATAACAGGGATGTTAGTAAAAGTTCTGTTAAGCATATTTACATCCAATTGGTAATCAATATTGTTGGTTGAACTGCCTATACCTATGTCACGAATAGTATTCCAAGTTTGTCGTGAATCGATTGCAGTACTAAACCGTTTAGTATAATAATCGGTTTTTACCCGTTTAATAAGTTTATTAACATTTTTCCTGGCAATGGAATATTGAATTTTAAGTTCAGGAGTTTTATATCGTTTCCAACTGTCGTATGCTAAATCTCTTTGGTGTATTGCATTCTTAACAATAACTGAAACTGTTTATACATATATTATATTTTTTTGTTTCAGTGGTACATTTAAATCAAAAAGATATTGGATGTTGTGCTTCAAAAATGAAGATTGCTCTTCAATGGACGACATAAAATAGATTTCACTCCAGGTAATTCATGATGAGCATTCATATATGTAAATGATTAAAATCCAGGTGTTTAAAATCTCGATATCTGAAATACTGTTTAATTTGTTGAACTTGAAAGTTGTAAGTTAAAAAGACAAGGCCATGTTTTGGAAAACATGGAGCAGATATCTGATCATATAATATTATATTCCCAGTGTTAGACACAAAGAAAAGGTCAATCAGCATGCTTATTGTAAATGTATGGTGAATTGGATTTATCATGTTAACTGGAGTGAAACCAAGCCAAGGCGAATTCATACCAGGTGTGAGCAGTAGGACAACAACTACAACAAAACAACAACTTTGAAATTAGATTAGCAGATATGAAACAATGTATTTTTTGACAAGACATTAGCAAAAAACGAGAGCAAAAAACAATCAGCTGGGCTATCGACTCCACCTGGTATGATTTCGCCTTGAACCAAGCGATAACAATTGGCAGGGGAATCATTTCCATTAAGAGATTTGAATTAAAATCACCCGTGTTTACTATATCATATCTTGAAGCAAGATTTTCAAGTGTAGAATATAAAACGGTTAATGATATTCTCTTATTTGGTCTATAAACACAACCCAACAACAACTTTTTGCCAAATTATGAAACTTCAATCAAAATTAACTCAACCGCTTGCCCAATTGAACTATTTAAAAGTGATAAGTTGCAGGAAATTTTACATGAAATACTGTTTTTTGCAAATATTGCAACACCACCAGCATGACTTTCCCTGTCAGATCTAAAAACTTTAAACCATTAGTACCATGACCATGTTTCCGAGACGCAAATAACATCAATATCGGAGTTCTCAAAAATTAATTTAAACTCATCTACCGATTTTAAAACCTTTTTTTTGCCCAGCTAAGATGCTGATCATATTCATTGTTATGTCTTTGGATCTGTCATGTTCATCACTGTTAAGAGTCATAAAAAAATATATAGAAATGTCCAACGCTAATTAGAAACTGAAGTTAGACAAAGGACGACTAGATAAAAAATTACATTTAGAAAATTCAAAAAATAACAATCGGCCCTATTCCCGTTGGCGTTTTAATTTTAATAGTCGTTTCTATGTCGCCGTCGTTTTTATCGTCGTTTCGTTCCTAAATTCGTATTCTTAAAGCATATTGAAACGATGAAGAAACGTTATCGAAAACAAAAAGAAAAATTAATAAAGTGTAGTAGCACTGCAATTTTTTGTGTTGTTATTTATGGCATTTAAATTTCTGAAAAGTTTGTTATTTCTTTGTAGTTTTAACAAAATATGTTTCAAGAAAATTCTACGACAGAACGTTAACATTTTTGCCATCCCAGATTCTATGTACGAAACTCGATTAGTAGCGATCTAACTTCTTCATGGTCGGGGAATACCATTATGTTTCCTTTCGGGTTAATTTGTTTTTCAAATTTTAATAGGTTTGACACCGCTTCCTCCAATGGTGATAATCGCACCTGTTTATAACAGCTTTCCCCTGTTGTTCTAGATTCAGAGCTTCCTTTTCATCTGGATTTAAGGGTTTTATGCCTTTTCGAAAACTTTTAGTGTAAGCAGGGTATTTGTCCATTTAAGCAAATTTCGAACTTACTTAATATCATTTTTTTATTTTAATTTTTTTTCTTGTAGTCGTTTAAATTTCATTGCCTATAATGATGACTACAGAGAACGAATGTTTTATTAATATTGACTCTTTATTATTCTTTCTTATTCAGTAGAACGAAAAAGCTGCTTCAGTTGGTCCGGAAAAATAATATTCATGGGTTTATCATTTTCGTTCTGCTTAATGTAGACAATACCTCGTAAAGTGAACACTGACTTCAATAGCATATCCTTCTTCAGGCTAAGCGATGCCATAATTGTGTAAGATTCTCATTTATATAAAAAGGAGTATCACTTTGAAAACCAACATTAGATAATCTTAACGGCGATTTCAATTTGCGACGATGGCCTACCACTGTTCTTAGAAAAAAGTTTTATTCATATGCTGTATTAAATTTGATTACGATAGTTTTTATAGTTTTTTACACAAAATTTTCAAAAACTTTCGTTTAAATTTTCAATATTATAAAAAGGAATTCCCGTAATAAGTACATCTGATGCAACCATGGAGTTTTCTTGATTTAAACATTTTATATTAAAACTTTCAACATCAGATTTTGTTTTATCAATTTCGGTATTAGCCGTGTCTAGTATAATTGCTCTATCATTTAATTCTTTTATTTCTCTTTTCACATCGTTCATAATTTCATCTTTTAAACAGGTAAATTTTTGCTCAATTTCAGTTATTAAACATCTCTTACTATCGTCAATCATACTTTTTATCATCTCAGATTGTTTTCCTATATATTCATCCATATACAAATGTGTGTGTATATGTGCGATTATTTGACAGTTCATTTCATCAAATTGTTTTGATGAGATCTCTCAACATAAATTTCATGGCACTTCAATTGAAGTCTACATGTAACGAAATTCTCTCACTAAAATATAAATTAGCTAATTGGGTAATTTCCTTTAACACAACCAATAATGTTTTTGATTGTCATACATTAGAGACAACTTCATCAGGCAAAAAAGGATTTGTTAATATTTAATGTTAATATTTTAACATAACAATAATTATTTTCAAATCTAATGTTACCTCAATTTTAATGATTTTTTTATTTTTCAAAAGAATCTTGAATTCGATTATACTTTCTACTTAAAAAGTACTGTTACTGAATCAGACTGTATTTCAAGCAAGTTTTAATTCAATAGACCTCCAATGTAAGTGTATCAACATTGTAATGTACAACTTAAATACTAGTTCTCTTAACTGGGGTTTGCTGTTGTTTTAATAGAAGTATGATAACTGTATATGAACCAGGGTAAGTATTTTTTCAACATGAAAAGTAAATTTTTTATCATTCTCTTGTCATTTTCAATGAATGAAATTTTGTATTGCGTTTGTTTATTCAGTGCACACAAATAAGTTTCACACACAATTTTCATATTCATGGATGTTTGCTTTTCAAACTGTTCACATCTCTTTGTCCATGAAGTAATTGTTGTTTAGATTATTTCTTTTTCATCGCCATGAAAGAAGCAAAAATTTGTTTTTTCTTCATATACATACTTAGTATGATTTCTTTCGTTTGTACGAAGTGTAAAACGAACAGTAACGAAAATAAAAAAATGCATCATTCATTTCATGTGAATATATTTTAAAGCAATATTTACTTTGCAATTTGCTATTCTATTGAAAAGGGTTATAAAATGTATGGTTTTACCATATGAATGTGCGTTATGTACATGTAATTGTAAATAATTAGGATGTGTAATGCAAATGTACATTGATCTCTGATTTTTAATTGTAAAACATGAGAGCAGGTCAATTGTATTTGCATATGCTAGAAAAATTTTGATATTTTAAACCATATAAAATGGATTTTATTACCTACATACATACATACATACATACACACATACATACATACATACATATTATCTTCTAAAATACACATATGTATGTATATAAATGTTCGAAAAATTGTTGAATTGTAGCAATAATTTTTTTCTTATTTGCAAAATTGTAATTTTAAAAACAGGTAGGTAAAAAATTTTACAAATTTTAATTTTTGGTTTAACCTTTAAATTTATAAGACACTTTCGAACTTGACAACATATTTTAAATAACGAGGCATTTAAGTATAAGTGTGAATAAAGTTTTGTTAAAAAATATTTTTTGTTACACAAACAATTTAATTAGTTTTTAAACATACATACACACGAATACGTACATATATGTACATATTTCTAAACATAGGTAATTAAATCCCTTTTGCAAATATTTTTTTCTATAGTTTTAAAACATCTATTTTTATTATCATTTTCTTATGTTTTTACAATTAAAAATAAGAGATCAATGCACATTTGCATTACACATCCTAAATATTTACAATTCTATGTACATAACGCACATGTAGGTAAAAACATACATTTTATAACCCTTTTTAGTAGAACATTTACTTTTGCTTTAAAATATATTCTTTGCACATTTTTTTATATTCTTCCATGTTCGTTTCACACTTCGTACAAACGAAAGAAATCGTACTCAATGTTTAATGTATTGAAGAAGAAGAAGAATGGTGGTGTTCAAATTTTGAAACAAATTTTTGCTTCTTTCATGGCGATGAAAAAGAAATAATCTAAACAACAATTACTACATGGACAAAGAGATGTGAACAGTTTGAAAAGCAAACATCTAAGAAGATGAAAAATGTGTGTGTGAAACTTATTTGTGTGCAGAGAAAAAACAAACGCAATAAAAAATTTCTTTCGTAGACAGTGAAATAAGCAAAAAGCAAATCACAAGTTTCTTCATGAATATGGAAAATGAAAGAAGATAGAAATACCTACTCTGATGTGAACACAGCTTGGTTTACATTTGCTTTTAATTTAATAAAAAATGATCCATACAAATTGTGTCATTTGGCCATTACTTTGCTTTTTAAATATCACATCACTTATTTGTTTGCCCTTTAGCCTAAAGCCAACTTGAAGCTGAGTAATTTGCACACATTTTTTCATTTTCCAATTAAGTAATAATAAGTTTCAAATTACGATGAAAAAATGCGTGTACAAAAAATGTTATAGCCCATTCAGGCTGCCACGAAATTAAGTAATTTCGAGTTGAAATCACGAACGAAATCTAAAGTGTTCATATTGGGCTTTTTGACATTTGAGTTAATTTCGCAAACAGCTGATTTCGCTTAGTTACATTTCCATAGTATAATTCTTTTGCAAAAAGCTTTCGCACAACACTTCCGTATTAATTTAAAATATATACGAATATTAAAAACAACACTACCACAAGATTAATGTACAATTAAGTGTATATTTCCATTATTTCATTTCGCTTTTAAATATTTTCTAACAAAAGCGCACTTTCAAGGTTGTAAATATGGTCAAGGTTGCAAAAAAAGTAACTTTTTCTACAAAACCAGCGTTGTTTATCGTAATTTCAAGTTAATTTCGATGAAATTAAGTAGAATGAGTTAATTTGGGCAATGGTAAAATGTATGCGAAATTACGTAATTTCAAGTTGATTTCGGCCGAAATCAAGAAATAATTTAATTCCGTGGCAGCCTGAATGGACTATTATGCATATTTAATTAATATTGACAAAAAGTGCAAAATAAGAGAATTTATTGAAAATTCCATATCTGCTGTTTCTCACTTCTATTTAACACAATGAAAAAGTAAGCGTCAAAGAAAATTAAAAATAACTAAGTTGACATCACTGCAAGCCATGCACATGAATTTCTTTGTTGTTGGAATTTAGCATTTTTCATAACAAAAAATACACAAACGTAATCACAGTTTGACAGCTACATAACAAAACAAACGAAGGAAAAACATGTCAGATGTTCAACTAAGACCACTTTTACACCTTGCAATAAACGCCGCAACTTTTTCATGCAACTTTTTTCTTGTTAGTAAGAGGAGTTGGGAGGCAAGCGGGGTTGAAAAAGTTGCATGACAAAGCCTGACGAGGCATTTTTGTTTTTTTGTTTTTGATTATTTTCATTTTATTTTTTAAAAGTGTTGTCTACTTTTTGACTACAGAAAAAAACGACAAGTTGTATTTTTGTTTTGTATAAAATTATTTCCAAATTATAATTTAAGATATATATATATATATATATATATATATATATATATATATATATATATATATATATATATATATATATATATATATATATATATATATATATATATATATATATATATATATATATATATATATATATATATATATATAAAAAATTTAATTTTAAACAAAAATGTCACAAGAACAAATTGGGCGGTACTCTTAGTTTGGCAGTTACGGACCCCATTACATTTGTATGTAAAGTATGGTAAATCTCGACTATTTTAGGGTAGAATGAGGTAATACGCGTGCGATTGGATAAAAAATAAAATGAAATTAATAAAAATAAATCAGCCAAATGCGAGTCAGAATCACACAAGTATGGTTTCGAACTATGTTCAGTTCAACTTTAAAATTCAAGTCTATAATTTTTTACGTCTTATGAGCCATGCTTTAATTTTAAATTATTTTTTCTACAAGAGCATAGTACTAAATATCCTGTGTAAATATCACCACCCCATTATTAATAAATTTATTTTCGTTTCTTGTTGTTACTGTAGACATTGTTAAATATAATATGTGTAAATTTTAAGTGTCAATATAAGGTTATATATGTAAAATCGAGTCATTATCGAAACAGCCTTTAATTTTTGGTTTTGATATTTGTTGTAGGGGACAAATTTGTACATAGTTTGCGTAGGTGTAAAGTGTCTACCCGTTCCGGTTCAAAAATTAGGCTACAACTATTCGAAAATATTTTCCACTCTCGCAAAGCCCTTTATTTTTATTTTTGTATTTTTCCATAAATTCACACACTCTGTATATACTCGCAATTAAAAAAAACAGTCATATTCATATATCACTATCGAAATACTCATTATATTTTAGTAATTATTGTTATATCTTTATATGAAAATAATAGGAGCCTACCTATTGCGGTAAAAAAGGCAATATAAGTGAAAAATATGTCCCTGTCCTAACACAGTATTCACCTCCTGTAAAAATTTAAAGACTCTAACTATTATGGTTCAAAATTTAGACCGTATACATGCAAATCTCCTCACTATTTATTTATATAAATTTTTACTTTATTCCTCTTACTGATTAATAAATAAACACATATACGTGAAAGACGAGTGTCCTTCGGAACACCCTAAAAGTTTTAGTAGTTGTTGTTATAGCGGC
This sequence comes from Phasia obesa, assembly GCA_949628195.1. NCBI lineage: Eukaryota > Metazoa > Arthropoda > Insecta > Diptera > Tachinidae > Phasia > Phasia obesa. Next base: position 140,156,237 of record OX451215.1, on the reverse strand, counting down.
CAAAGATATACACCTTCTGTTAAAATTTCAAGAGTCTACCTATAAGAAAATCCTTTAAAAAAACTTTTTTTTGTGCTTGCTTGATATTTTATAATATTTTTTATTAATGTCAATTAAGTTAGATAGTACTTTTAATTACCAATTCAGTGATACTCATATTATCTGATTCCATTAAATAGTTGAGATATACAAAACTTTACATAGAAACTTTATAGGTCCGTAACTCCAAAACAAATTAAAATTAATTGTACAACAATATATTACTTATTTTTAAATATTTATAATGTGTGTGTGTTTATATTATATTAAGAATGTTTAATCGCTTAATTATAATAAAATACGTTAAGTTGACAATACAGTTTTTTGGTTATTTATTAATAACGCAGAAAATAATAAAAAACAAAACTTTCAAAAATAAATATTTTAAAAAAATTCAAATGTAAAAGAATACAGGGTTTCGAAGCAACTTTCAAAAAGAATAGGAAAAAAAATTCGGCGTTTGTTGCAAGGTGTAAAAACGGTCTAACTCTATCTTGTTTATTGTGCTAGAATTGCAAATATCCTACGAAGCATAATAAAAAAGAAGGTAGTTTCAATCAAATTTTTGTTTACAAAAATAAGTATTGTTTAAGTTAAATTTTTTTGTCAACAGGAGCGTTGTCACACAATGAAAATCGCAAACAACTCCTACAAAGTTTTGAAAAAAATGTGTAATTCTTTAATAGAAAATTTAATGAATTAGTAATTTACAATAAATATTTTATTCTGATCATTAACATCTAATATCCTGATAAAAACACATTGCATACCTTTTAAGTGATTATCAGGCCTGTTCTGAAAATCACTTTTTATCAAAGTGATTTGAAATCACTTAAAAGGTGTTTTATACACCAAAATTTTTGAAATCACGTGATTTTAAATCGGTTAGAAAAGTATCAGTGACTTAATTTTGTAGTAAAAGTACATAATTGCCATTTTATGTCCATTGCCATTTTATGTTTTTTGTCAAAGATTTTAGAAAAGTTACTCTATAAGCAGATTATTACATATGTCAATACTCACAATTTGATCACTGATAAACAATCTGGTTTTCGCGAAAATCACAGCTGTATTACAGCTCTCGTGGAAGTTTGTGAAAATATACGGCAGGGTCTAGAAAACGGACATATTAACTTTTTGGTGCTCTTAGATCATTCTAAGGCTTTTCACACGGTAGACCATAATATACTCACTAAAAAACTGAAACATTTTTTTAATTTTACGAACATGTCAACAAATGTGATATCGTCATATTTAGCAAATCGTACCCAATCGGTATTCGCGAATGATATTTGGTCAGACAGCTTGTTGGTTAATAGAGGCGTGCCTCAGGGTTCAACTTTAGGCCCACTTTTATTTTCCATGTATTCAAATGATCTCCCAAAGCAACTTTCGACATGCAAAATCCATTTGTATGCAGATGATGTACAGCTTACATTAAGTTGTCCAATAGAAGATATTTCTGCAGGTATATTTCATTTAAACAGCGATTTAAATAAAATAAATTTGTGGGCTAGTGCTAATGGGCTTTGTTTAAACCCAGCCAAATCTAAATGCATCATAATTTGTAAAAAAAGAACCGTTCCCAACATTAACGATGATATTCTTTTAAATGGCGAGAAAATCGAAGTCGTGAATTCAGCAAAAAATCTTGGCATTATTTTTAATAACAAGTTGACATGGAATGATCACATTAATTCTCTGGTTGGTCAAACTTATATTAAGCTAAGGGCTCTCTGGTCTTCACAATATTTTATTCCAATAAAAGTAAGGATCTTGCTTGCCAAAACTTACTTGATTCCTTCCCTGCTATATGGTTGTGAAATATTTTCAAGCTGTGACTCAGTCAGCAAAAGAAAGTTAAACGTCTTATACAACAACATCGTAAGATACGTCTATAAATTGAGAAGGTATGATCATGTGTCCACCGTCTCCAATAATCTTTATGGAGTGTCGTTTGATAACCTGCTAAAAATTCGCACTCTAATTTTTTTGCATAAAATCATTAATACTGAAAACCCAACATATCTATTTAATCAACTTCGTTTTCTTCAATCACAACGTAGTCATAACCTGGTAATACCTCGACACCAATGCCTAGTCTCTGAATGGCAGTTCTTTATACATGCCTCTCGACTTTGGAACAATCTTCCACTAATCCAACAACTTAATAGCAATGCTAATAGTTTTAAAATTTTTTTATTTAAATATTTTACATAACTTTTTATTTTATTATTTTTTTTCTTTCCCAATAAAATTCATACTTTTTTTATTATTTTGTTTCATTTTGATTTTTTTTTTGTTATAATTTTATATTATTTTTATTTTATTTTCTTTTTTTTTTCTATTTTTAATTTTTACTAAGTTAAATATTGTCATAAAAATTGTTATAACACTATGCGTTCCTGTACTCTAATTATAAGACTAGATCTTGTTGTACAGGAAATGAAAATAAATAAATAAATATTGTTAAATAATTTATAAGAAAATTGCACAATTTGAAAGACTCGTGTTTTGCAGTAATATTTATTTTTTTAAATTTTCTTTGTGTTTTTCCGCTCCTTCTTAACTGTCAGCAGATTAAGTGTTTAGAAAATAAGTCTCCTTGCCAAACACAATCCAATTGCTCCGGAAATAACGTATTAAAACGACCATTTGAGACACTACTTTAATTTTAAACCCTTTGGACTCAACACTGTCAATCTAGGCTCTTCAGATTGCTTTTATTTTTTATTAATATTTATTTATAGTATTAAGAAAAATTTAATCAAGATCGCGATAAAAAATCATACATTTTCTTGTTGTTTTACAATTTTGAAATCACAATAAAAATAAAAAATTGTTTGATTTACAGAACAGGGTAAAATAAAAAACATGATTGCTAAGCGCTTCGTGATTTGAAATCACGTGATTTTCAGAACAGACCTGGGGTCTAATTACCGCATTCGATATCGAGTACAATTTCTCGTAATTTTTCATTTTGGTATCATGGCACTAGATATCGCGTAAAAAGTATCGTAATTTCATTCCAAAGAAAATGTTTTTTAAGCGTGTTTTCTTGTACACTTGTTGACTTATTATTGATCTATTACAATTTCATATAAATAACGATTCGATACCTGATGAATGGCATAATTATCTTACTCGACTCAACTCGTATCGAATTTGTTATTCGATACGACAGTTTACTCGATATCGAATACGGTGATTAGGTCCCTGTATTTCAGAACTTTTTTCATATTTTTATTTACATAGACATGTGTATGTATTTGTGTGTAAATTTAAAAAAGTTAATATTTTTGTTTTTGCAAAATTATTTTGTGCATACAATTCATTGTAGGGATATACATATTATCCCTTTCAGACCTGAAGCTAAACAACTGGGAATTTTTCATAATTTTTGGAATATATGTTCCCTATATCGGATGAATATATAATCAAGGGTTAGATTTAACCATTTTAATATCTTTAATCGATTTTCAGGTCATGCACAATTCGTCATTCAATTCGTTTCAAACATTACAAATATTAATATTTTTAGTTTAAAAATGCCTTAATTAATTTTTCACCACATTCAAATTGGAAAAATGGTTGAAGAAATGGAGAATTAAGGTGAATGAACAAAAATGCACTCATATAACTTTCACACTGCGTAGGGACTCATGCCCCCCTATTAGCATAAATAATCAAATGATACCCCAGTTTTCAGACGTCAAATACCTCGGTATTAATCTTGACCGGCGCCTTTCTTGGAAAAGCCACATAGAATCCAAGTTAACACAAATGAAACTAAAACAAGTACAACTAAATTGGCTTATTGGCAGAAACTCCACCCTGAACTTAGATTGTAAACTTCTACTGTACAAGTCGGTCCTCAAACCAATTTGGTGCTATGGCATTCAGTACTGCCTCAGCTAGCAATGTAGAAAAAATTCAAAGGCGCCAAAATAAGATTTTACGTATTATTACATCTGCTCCCTGGTATATAAAAAATTTGAACATCCACAAAGACCTAAACATGCCATCAGTTAAAGCAGAAATAGCGAAACATGCAGTCACATATCTAAAGAGGCTTGAATCTCATCCAAACCCTTTGGCGCGTAACATGCTGAATGAACCTGGTTACATTCGACTAAAAAGAAGAGACACTGCTTTTCTTGGCCGTACATTAGAGGGATGACCCGCAAATGATTTCAAAATCCGTAAAACAAACATTATTTTCGTCTAGCACTGGCTGGACTTAAAAAGAATATTTTATTTTAGACTTAAGATACGAGTAATTATTGTTAGTTCAAAAATATTGAAGATACAATAAATAAATTATGAAAACAAAAAAAAAAAAAAAATTCTCAACAAACAATGGTTCATATAGATTTACTAGACTACCCTATGGCTTAAAAATCGCGCCCAATTCTTTTCAAAGGATGATGACACTTGCATTTAGTGGTTTAAAACCAGACCAGGCATTCCTATATACGGACGCCTTGGTCGTATTAGGATGTTCTGAGAAGCCTATGCTTTCCAATTTAAGTGATTATCCGACGCCTAAAGACGCGGATAGCGCCAAAAGGTTTGTCGCCTTTTGTAACTATTACCGGAGATTTATTAAAAATTTTTCTGAGTATTCCAGGCATCCTACACGTTTGTCTAGAAAAGGCGTACCATTTGAATGGACAAATGATTGTGACTCGGCATTCAAATATTTAAAGAAAGCATTAATGAGTCCAACTCTTCTTCAATACCCTGATTTTACCAAAGAATTTTGCATAACAACAGATGCAAGTAAACATGCGTGCGGTGCAGTCCTTACTCAAGAATATGAAGGAAAATAGCTGCCAGTGTCATACGCTTCAAAAACATTTACGAAGGGAGAAAGCAATAAATCAACGATTGAACAAGAATTGACTACCATAAATTGGGCTATCACACATTTCAGGCCATATATCTATGGAAGACATATTTTTGGTCCGAACGGATCACCGACCTCTTTCATATTTGTTCTCGTTCTGTTTTTGGCGTTGATAAGTGCGGACGCGATTTATTTTAGCTCGCATTAACAAAAAACAAAACATACATTGTGTGAATAATTTCAAACAAAAACAAAAAAAAAAAACAAACTTGTTTTAATACAACAACAAAGTTGTCTGTAATTTTTTTATTTCTTTCTTTCTCTTTATTTTTTACAACGGCATATTGAATTGCTACTTTAAAAATAAAACAAAAACAATAAGGGCTAATGAGCCTCTTTAATTTAAGCGACAAAAATGTTGACAATGTTAAATTAAATAAAAACAAAAAAACAGAAAATAATTTGTGTGTAAATTCTACGCAAGTTATACGTGCCCAATCTTGTTCGTCGCTTTTGCTAAACGATGACAATAATATAACTACAAACAAGTCGCCTTCTGAACACAGTGTTACCAACAGTAATATGGATAGTGCAGAAAAACCTAAGACGCAAGTGGGAATGGACAGATATATAACTGTATTGAAAAGAGGTCGAAGCCCTAAATCTTCGCAGATTGCACCAATGTCGAAAGTACTTAAAGATAAGGAGGCTAACGGAATAAGTTCCCAAAATCGTTTTGCTATTTTAGATAGCGAAACAAGTGAGCAAAAAACGACACCGAAGTCGTTTAAACCACCACCAATTTTTTTTAAGGGAAAAAAATTCGAATGAATTAATAAATAAATTAATTTCACTTATCGGGGAAAATTCATTCTATGTAATTCCAATCAAGCGTGGTAACATTGATGAAACAAAAATTCATTTTATAGACGAAAGTAGTTATCGTAAAGCAGTAAAGGAGTTTCAAAGCTGCAATAAGAACTTTTATACCTATCAGCTGAAGAGTAGCAAAGGCCTACAGGTAGTCATCAAAGGTGTAGACTCATATGTTAAACCAGTGGAAATAAAAGCTGGCCTCCAAAAAGCAGGATTTAAAGTCAAAAGCGTTTATAATCTCAGAAATCGAGAGCGTGTCCCTCAACCTCTATTTCGCGTTGAACTGGAACCTGGGGATATTAGATTAAAGAAGAACGAAACGCATCCCATTTATAATCTAAAATATCTGTTACACCGCACGATAAGTGTAGAGGAACCACATAAACGGTCAGGACCCGTTCAATGTTTAAATTGCCAAGAATACGGCCATACAAGGGCTTACTGCAACTTGCCTCCGGTTTGCGTTGTGTGTGGAGAGCTTCATTGTTCCGCCCAATGCGACAAACCAAAGGATGACTCGAAGGTTAAAAATGTAGCAATTGCGGTGGAAATCACACTGCTAACTACAGAGGCTGTCCAGTTTTTTCTGTGGTAAGGAAGTCAACTCAGAAATTAAATACTCCTGCTAGGCAGCCACAATACCAAGCAAATGCTCATTACCCTCAGTTAGCTCAACCCACAACCAAAAATGTTTCATACGCGGATATGTTAAAATCCAATCATGTTTTAGCACACAAAGCGACACCTACAACCAATTCTACCCCAAATATGCATCCAGAAGCTAAAGAACAAACACCATCTGGTAACTACAATCGTCTCGAAGCAAGTATCGAGACATTAGTGCATTCGTTAAACAGTTTTATGAGCTCTATGAGCAGCATGATGCAAGAAATGGTTCGCATGCAATCTATGATGTTGCAGGCGGTACTTAACAAACCATGAACTGTTTAAAAATATGTTTCTGGAACGCAAACGGCTTACGCCAACACAAAAATGAACTCGAGTACTTCTTGAAGAACCAACAAATTGATGTCATGATGGTTTCAGAGACTCATTTAACAACAAATAGCTTTTTTAAAATCAATGGCTATATATTATATGACACTAAAGACCCCCGTGGCAGAGCATGTGGTGGTTCAGCAATACTAATAAGGGCTCGAATTAAACATCATTTACTGTGTGACTTTTGTGAGGACTACCTTCAAGCAACAAACATCTGTATTGAAGAATATCATCAAAACTTTGTTATTTCTTCGATTTATTCACCTCCTAGATTTCAAATATCAGAGAGTCAATATATCGACTTTTACAAATCACTAGGTCCCTGTTTCATAGCATCAGGCGACTACAACGCTAAACATACTTTTTGGGGATCACGCCTAATAACTCCAAAAGGTCGTGTTTTATTTGACACTATTTCAAAAATGCGTCTGAATGTGATATCAAGCGGACAACCCACCTATTGGCCTACTGATCGACAAAAAATACCTGATGTTATTGATTTTGGCGTGACTAAAGGTATTTCGAGAGAAATGATTAAGGTTGAAGCGTCACTCGAATTATCCTCAGATCATTCACCCACTATTGTCTATATATGGAATCAGCAAAATATCGTGTCGCCAACAACTTGCACAAGCATTAATTGGTTGAAATATAGAAAGTATCTCAGTACTCATTGTTCGGAAAACATACCGCTAAGAACAACAGAAGATGTGGACCAGAGTCTAATTTATTTTGATCACAACCTTAAATCAGCTGCCCAACATGCGACAGAAACCAGACAACCAGCTAGATACAATCAAATTTATTTTGTAGATGTCGAGCGGCTCTTGGCTGAAAAAAGGAAAATTAGAAGAGAGTGGCAAGCACACAGATCTCCTCAACTCAAATCTAGACTTAAAGATTGCACGAAACGGCTAAGACAACTGCTAGAATCTCAAAGAGTAGCATCTCTGAAAAATTACTTGGAAGACCTCGACGCAACTGCACAATCAGATTATTTATTATGGCGTGCTTGTAGGAACCTTAAAAGACCGGTCGTACGTAAGCCTCCTTTGCGAACTTCTTGTGGAAACTGGGCAAGGAATGATACCGAAAAAGGCAATTTGTTTTTTGGACATTTGAAGAAGGTTTTCACCCCAAATGTATGTACTGATATAGCTGAGTTGCCATCAGTAGAGACTAGTGCCGTAGTACCCCTAAGATTTGAATTTAGCGATATTGAAAGGGCAATAGCGGATTTAAACACCAAAAAAGCCCCTGGCGTTGATAAAACAAGTAACAAGATGTTAGTTGAGTTGCCCCGTATAGGTCGCAGAATTATTCTGTTTGTTTTTAATGCCATCTTACGTCTTGAGTACTTTCCCACAGACTGGAAGGTCTCTTTGATAACTATGATTCCTAAACCAGGAAAAGACCACACAAAAGTAGAATCATACAGACCTATAAGTCTTTTATCTAACGTGTCAAAGTTATTTGAGAGAATATTAATAACTAAGCTGAATCCAATACTTAGCGCGAACGGATGCATTCCGAACCATCAATTCGGCTTCAGAAAACAACATAGTACGATCCAACAAACACACAGATTAATAAATGTAATTAAAACGACCTTTGAAGAAAAAAAACACTGTTCTGCGCTCTTTATCGACGTTTCTCAAGCATTTGATAAGGTTTGGCACGAAGGCCTAATATTTAAGCTAAAGTTGAACTTGCCCGAAAACTTGTATAAGCTTTTAAAAGATTATTTAACGAATCGCAAGTTTTTACTAAAAGAAGGTGACTTTTTAAGCTCGCCACAGCTCATTGAAACCGGAGTCCCCCAAGGTAGTATTTTGGGACCAATTTTATATTTACTGTACACATCGGATATGCCAATTAGCACCCTAGTCCACACATCAACTTTTGCAGATGACACAGCTTTCTTAAGTATTCATGAAAGTGCCCAAGAAGCATCACAAATTTTACAAGACCACATACTCAATTTGGAAAAATGGCTAGAAAAATGGAGAATAAAAGTGAATGAGCAAAAATGTACTCATATAACTTTCACACTACGTAGGGACTCATGCCCTCCTATTCGCATAAATAACCAAATGATACCACAGCTTTCAGACGTTAAATACCTGGGTATACATCTTGACCGTCGCCTTACTTGGAAAAGCCACATTGACTTCAAGTTAACACAAATGAAACTAAAAGCAGTACAACTAAATTGGCTTATTGGCAGAAACTCCACCCTGAGCTTAGATTGTAAACTTCTACTGTACAAGTCGGTCCTCAAACCAATTTGGTGCTATGGGATTCAGTTATGGGGCACTGCCTCAGCTAGCAATGTAGAAAAAATTCAAAGGCGCCAAAATAAGATACTACGTATGATTACATCTGCTCCCTGGTATATAAAAAATTCGAACATCCACAAAGACCTAAACATGCCATCAGTTAAAGCAGAAATAGCGAAACATGCAGTCACATATCTAAAGAGGCTTGAATCTCATCCAAACCCTTTAGCGCGTAACATGCTGAATGAACCTGGTTACATTCGACTAAAAAGAAGAGATACTGCTTTTCTTGGCCGTACATTAGAGGGATGACCCGCAAATGATTGCAAAATCCGTGAAATAAACATTATTTTTGTCTAGCACTGGCTGGACTTAAAAAGTATATTTTTATTTTAGACTTAAGATATGAGTAATTATTGTTAGTTCAAAAATATTGAAGATACAATAAACAATTTATGAAAAAAAAAAAAAAAAAATATTTGTTCTCAATGAAAAATCCCAGTTCTAAGCTAACAAGGATGAGACTAGATCTGGAAGAATTTTATCTCAATGTTGATACCTTCGGGGGAAAGAAAATTATATCGCCGACGCATCGTCGCGAATTTCAATAATTGATTTGAAAGAAATTAACAAAAGAGTATCCAGTGTATTAAAAGTCACGACAAGATCGATGACAAAACATAAGGATGGTAGAAGTATAATAGATCAGCATGAAACAAATAAAATTGATGAGCCCAAAATATATCTACCAATTAATAATACTGACTTTAGAAAATATTATAAATTAAAGATTTTTCCTAATAAAAGTTATATTAAGAAAGGAAAATCTATTTTAGCTAGCATAAAAATTGATGATTTGTTTACTAAAGAGAAACTTGACTTAAGACAATTCTTCTCTAGGCTCGAAGAAGCGGCCAGTAAATTAAACATTAATAAATTACAACTAGCACCTAGTGAGAAAATATTTGAATATATATATCAGCTGAAGAATTTAAAAGTATGGGCAATAATGAGTTACGCAAAATTAAAATAGCGCTATTAAATAAAGTAACCGTAATCAATAATAAGGCAATTCTAGGAGTAATGCTGAAATATCACGATGACCCGGTCGAAGGAGGACATTGTGGAATATTTAGGACCACTGAAAAAATAAAAAGATACTTCTGCTGGAAAAATATGGCAAAAGACATTGCTAAATACGTAAAAGCATGTCACAAATGTCAAGTTGCAAAAACTACCAAACACATTAAAAGTCCGATGATTCTCACAGAAACACCTGTCACGCCATTTGATACGGTGACATTTGACCGTTTCCTAGATAAATAAATGGAAACGAATATGCAATTACATTAATATGCGACCTAATGAAATATTTGGTAACGGTACCAATACAAGATAAATCGGCGAAAACAGTCGCTTTAAGAACTATTTTTAATTATTGTAAAAGAATGTTCATGAAACTTTCAGTTATATGAACATTCTTCCGTAAAAGGGAGGTGTAGCATGACTCAAGTTCATCATTACCAACAAGAACAACAGGAACATTTTTGGCTGATTTTAAATAAAAGAATATCATGTTACCATTCAATAATAAACGGTCAACACACTTAATGACTATTGCTGCTTCAGCGTATTAAACTGAAAACACTCAGTCAAACTGCTACTCTATCAAGCGTTCTACAGTCAACCCTTTTGGTGTTGTACAACTGATCGTTGTGTTATATATTACAAATCTAGCCAAGGGTGTTCTGTCCATCGCTACACTACCCACTGTATATAGAATTGCTAAGTAAGCAATTATTTAGTATAAATTTCGACGATTGTTTTCAATAAACACGATTCTTTTGCTTAACCTCATGGAGTGCTACTAGATAGCACCCTAACTGCAAAAGGAATTAAAAACCAGAAATTTATTATTTTATTAACTGGGTAAACACTACACTATATTAATTTAAAATTATGTAAGGAAATCTCAAAAGCCGTTCAGAGTTTTAGTTAGTTTAAATTCTATACTTTTTCTCCGCAATTTCATTTTGTTGTTTTAATGGTAAATTATATTTGAAAAATTCGCGTGCAAAAAAGTTTTTTATGAAAATTAATTTTGAACCTATAGAAGATCCACAAACCTTGCCTATTAATAAATCTTCTTGGTAATTGTCTATGAAAACACGCAAAATGTAATTTGCCACATCATGTGTTTATACTTATTTTAGCGAATATTTTTTAGGTTCTCACATTCTTTTAATTTTTGTTAAGATATCGTTAGTGGCTTATGAGCTATGACAGCAGTTTTTACGTGATGCGAACACAGACAGATAGACAAAAATTCCAAAAATTGGTGTTTTGTATTCCATTTTCTATTATTACCTGCACCAGCGACAAAACGTATAGATAAAGAGTTTTTAAAACAACTGTATTTAAAAAAATAGCATATTAAAACGTTTGTGGGAAGGTGTATTTGATAAACGCAAAGAAAAATCTTGCTTGAGGTAACCTAAGAGCAAAATATCATAGTAGAATTATATGGTTGTAGTCTCCGCCATATTATTGTTAACATAATAATAATATTGTAAGAAACAAAGGCGTATTTACCTTTACACGGTGGCATCGCTAGAGCTACAAATAAAACAATACAACAACAGGCAGTTTTGTTTGTGTAATGTGCTAGAGAATGTCATACAACTTCTGAAATAAAGCAAAGAAAAAGAAACCAAAAAACAAAATAAAAAGTTTGGACATTTTAGAACAATTAAAATTACACCTTTTTAACATAAAAGCACAAGCAAACTATAAAAAAGTATTTTATTCAAACCAAAGAAAAAAAAGAAAACAAAAAATTGTAAATACAGTCGAACTTCCTATAACTATAATGAATGTACATGGGAGCGAAAATCGCTTCATTATATAGAAAATTTAAATTTTAATCTGCAAACTTGTTTCGTTGTTAAGAAAAATTAACTGAATGGAGATTCACTATAAAAAAATGAAAATACACAAACATTAAAAAAAAAACTGAATTTTTTAAAAGAATTCAAAATAGGGGCTTAATTGTATAGAACTTGTCTATAGAGAAGTTTCACTGTATAAACAAGTTTTTGACATTCTCTGGTGCAAATATAATTCGAGCACAAAATAGTCAGTTGCCCTAGTGATGCCACCTGGTTAAAAGCGCCTTGGTAAGAACCATATTATTATCTAACTTAATAATAACGTTAAAAAATAACCATAATTATGTTGAAGTACATATAAACATATTTTAATATGACAATAATATAAAAAAATATTTTATTATAAATAAATTCGATCAAAACGTATACTATAACACGCGATGGACTTACTTTATAATAAAAGACACAATTATTTATTAGTGTAATATTTAACTCTTCATGGTAAGGTGTGTCTCAATTCATAAATTATTTTATTTATTAGTGATTATATAAAACAGTAAATGAATTTGTATTACATAAATATACGAGTATGAGATGGTCTTCAACTCTGGTTTAAATTTATCTTTTACAAATTTAAAATTGATAAATTAGATAATATTAACTATTTTGGATATTTTTAAAAAAGTAAAAATTTTGTAAATATTATTACATGATGGCAAACGTAGTAATGAACGAGGAATAGTGGAACCATGCTGACAACTGTCCAATATGTGATCAACAGTTTGTGTGGTATTACAACTACTGCATAGAGGTTTGCTTCCTCTTGATAGTAAGTACTGATGAGTGGTTAAGGTATGGTCAAGCAGTAGCCTTGAGAATAACCTTGCTCTACTTCTAAGTTTTTACAAAAAATCTTATAGATATTTACAAAAAATTACCAATACAATTTCTAAATTTTCGGTAATTTTGCGATAAAATTTTTACAAACAATTTTCCATAAAATTCTAACAAAGAATTTTTACAAGAAAATTTTCTCGAAAAACAAAACAACAAAAAATTTATAATAAAATTTTTAGAAAACGTTTTCAAATTTTTTTTTTAATTTTTGAATGAGACAAAAATACAATTTATTGAAGCAGTAAATAGGTTTGAAATCTGCAAAAAGATTTTTTTATACAGTAGTAAAGGTTTACAAGGCCTCCAAAAACTGGGATCTAAGGTAAAAAGTGTAGACAGTCTCAGAAATCGAGAAAGTGTCCCTCAACCCCTATTTCGAGTTGACCTGGAACCTGTAAATATCAGATTGAAAAAGAACGAAACGCACCCCATTTATAATCTGAAATATTTGCTGCACCGCAAAATAAGCGTAGAGGAATCGCATAAGCGATCAGGACCCTTCCAACTAGAATCCGGTTTGCGTTGTGTGTGGCGAGCTAAATTGTACCGCTCAATGCGTCATAGCAAGGGATGACTCGAAGGCTAAAAAATGTAGTAATTGCGGTGGAAATCACACTGCTAACTACAGGGCTGTCCAGTTTTTTCCATTGTAAGAAAACCCACTCAAAAATTAAATACTCTTGCTATGCACCTACAATATCGAGCAAATGCTCATTATCCCCAGTTAGCCCAACCAACAACACAACATGTTTCATACTCGGATATGCTAAAAAACCAATCATATTTCAGCACACAAAACGACACCGACAACTAATTCTACTCCAAAATTACACCCTAAACCTAAAGAACAAACACCATCTGGTAACTATAATCGTCTCGAAGCAAGCATAGAGACATTAGTGCATTAGTTTTGTGAGCTTTATGAGCATGATGAGCAAGAAATGGTACTCAAAGACTCACTTTTTTAAAATTATTGGCTGTATATTATATGACACTAAAGACCTCCGTGGCAGAGCAACTGATTGTTTAGCAACACTAATAAAGGCTCCAATTAAACATTATTTACAATGTTTCATTTTTATGGGGACTATCTTTAAGCAGCAAATATCTGCATTGAAGAATTTCAAAAACTTCGTTATTTCTTTAATTTAATCACCTTCTACAAATCACTAGGTCCCTGTTTCATAGCATCAGGCGGCTACAACGCTAAACATACGTTTTGGGTTTAAGACTAATTACTTCAAAATGTCGTGTTTTATTTCAACCAATTTCAAAAATGAGTCTAAAGGTGATATCGATTGGACAACCCACCATTGGCCTACTGATCGGCAAAAAATACCCGATGTTATTGATTTTGGCGTGATCAAATCTGGACTTAACGATTGCACGAAACGGCTAAGACATCTAGAATCTCAAAGAGTAGCATCTCTGAGAAATTACTTGGAAGACCTCGATGCAACTGCGCAATCAGATTATTCTTGTGTAGACTGGGCAAGAAATGATACCGAAAAAGGCAATTTATTTGTTGGAAATTTGAAGAAGGTTTTCACTCCAAATATATGTACTAATATAGCTGAGTTGCCACTAGAAGACACTAGTGCCGAAGTAACCCTAAGATTTAAATTTAACGATATTGAAAGGGTAATAACGGATTTTAACACCAAAAAGGCCAAAATCCAACCAAATCAAGTAACAATATGTTATTTGAGTTGCCCTGTATAGGTCGTAGAATTATTCTTTTTGTTTTTAGTGCTATCTTGAGTACTTTCACACAGAAGGGAAGGTCTCTTTGATTACTATGATTTCTAAATCAGGAAAAGACCATAGAAAAGTAGAATCATACAGACCTATAAGCCTATTATCACCATGTCAAAGCTGTTGAGTGAATATTAATAACTAAGCTGAATCCAATACTTAGCGCAAAAGGATGCATTCCGAACCATCAATTCGGCTTCAGAAAACAACATAGTAAGATCAAACAAACACACAGATTAGTAAATGTTTTTAAAAAAACCTTTGAAGAAAGAAAATACTGTTCTGCGTTTTTTATCGACATTTCGCAAGTATTCGATAGGGTTGGTACGAAGGCTGAACTAGATTTAAAGTTAACTCTGCTTATTGGCAGAAACTCCACCCTGAGCTTGGATTGTAAACTTCTGTATAAGTCGATCATCAAACCAAGTCGATCATCAAACCAATTTGGTGATATGACATTCAATTATGGGGCACTGCCTCAGCTAGCAAGATAGAAGAAATTCAAAGGCGCCAAAATAAGATTTAACGTATGATTAGAGTTGCTCCCTGGTATATAAAAAACTCGAACATCTACAAAGACCTAAACATGTCATCAGTCAAAGCAAAAATAGCGAACCATCCGAACCATCAATTCGGCTTCAGAAAACAACATGGTAAGATCAAACAAACACACAGATTAGTAAATGTTATTAAAAAAACCTTTGAAGAAAGAAAATACTGTTCTGCGTTTTTTATCGACGTTTCGCAAGCATTCGATAGGGTTGGTACGAAGGCTGAACTAGATTTCAAGTTAACTCTGCTTATTGGCAGAAACTCCACCCTGAGCTTGGATTGTAAACTTCTGTATAAGTCGATCATCAAACCAAGTCGATCATCAAACCAATTTGGTGATATGACATTCAATTATGGGGCACTGCCTCAGCTAGCAAGATAGAAGAAATTCAAAGGCGCCAAAATAAGATTTAACGTATGATTAGAGTTGCTCCCTGGTATATAAAAAACTCGAACATCTACAAAGACCTAAACATGTCATCAGTCAAAGCAGAAATAGCGAAACATGCAGTAACATATCTAAATAAACTTGAATCTCATCCAAACCCCTTGGCGCGTAACATTATAAGTGAACCTGGTTACATTCGACTCAAAAGAAGAGATACTGCTTTTCTTTCAAAAGCAGAGATACTGCTTTTCTAAGTATCTCTTCTTTTTCTAACTAAGAATTTACCAGTTTAATCTTCATCACAGCAAGGCAGCTTCAGCGATGTTGATGTGTTCTTTTCATGAGGAAAAGCTGGATATTGCGTTACTGCGGGAACCTTGCATTGTTCATAACAATGTAAGGGGACTGTCTCAAAAAACCGCCAATCAGTTCCACTCACAGACCGATGGTAAACTAAGGTCATGTATCCTGGTGCGCCATGGTATACAAGCAGTATCTATGCAGCAACTCTGCTAGCCGGATTTTACTGTGGTAATGATAGGCAGTGGATAGGGATCATTTCTTATTGCGTCAGCTTATCTTCCCTATGAGGGAAGGCCCATATCCATCACAGGAGGTGGAAAACCTGGTCAGTTTCTGCAGGAGAAGAGTCATGGGCTGTGATGCTAACTCGCACAATACGGTGTGGGGCAGTACGGACGATAACTACAGAGGACAACTTTTGTTGGAATTTGAAAAACGATGCGATTTGCTCGTACACCCACCTTTGTTGACTCACGAAGAGCAGAGGTGATCGATATCACCCTGTGCTCTGTCAATATGCTAGACAGGGTTAAGGACTGGAAGGTCGCGGACAGACTTAACATGTCTGACCACAGAGCTATCCGGGTCGACATTCTGTATGGCAGATGACGGAGAAAGGTCCGCATAAGACGCATAAAATTACCGAAGAATACTGATCATACGAGTTATGTTCTTTCAGAACATATGGGAAGTGCTCCATTCCGAGCACCTCGTAACACGGTCGAAATCGAGCTAGCTTTCGAATATTCTTGTCCCTTGACAGTAGTGGATGAGAAAGATCCAACACCCTGGTGGAACGGTGAACTTGAATCCATGAAAAAGGACACAAGGAAGGCCTTTAATCGGTACATGAGGGAGAGAGATTCAAGCTTATTGGACGATTATAAGGATAAGAAAAAAGAGCTGAAGAGAACGATACGTCTTCGAAAACGAAGTTCGTATTCTACGAACTGAAGTATGTAGAATACAGAGGATAGTATCTAAAGACCCTGTCTCCAAGATTGGACTCATTTGAAAAACCGATGAGACAGTGCTTGAGACATTGCAGATGCTTATGAAGGTCCATTTTCCTGGAAGCTTCAGTTCTAATGACTCATGGACTCCTGTTTATAGAGGGGCTACCGAGGGAAGACGGGCTGAAGCTAAAAGGATAATGACTCTAAATGGTGTTAGTAGTGCTATACTATATTTTACACCATTTAAAGCGGCTGGAATGGATGGAATTTTCCCTGCCCTATTACAGAGGGGTATAAACATCTTGTTTGAACGGATTAGGGAAGTATACATAGCCTGTCTAGCGACGGGTTATATACCGGTGGCTTAAAGGGAAACTAATGTAGTTTTTCTTCCCAAACCGGGTAAAAAGGACTATACGGAAGCCAAGTCCTTCAGGCCAGTAAACCTAACATCTTTTCTATTGAAGACAATGGAGAAGGTGTTGGCGACTTCCTGGAGAACAAGACGCTGACGGCTAGGCCCTTGAGTAGATACCAACATGCTTATAGAACAGGTAGATCTAATGAAACCACTCTGCAAGGACTTGCCAGAGTTGCGGAAAGAGAAATTCTCAACGGTGGCGCTGCATTGTCCGTCTTTATGGATATTGAAGGTGCCTTTTATAAAATCTCTTTCTCGAAGTTGAGAAATGTTCTTGCTGAGCGTGGGGTGGAACCCATTGTTATAAAATGGATTGCAACAACAGTGAAACAAACATTATTTTTGTCTACCACTGGCTGGGCTCAAAAAGTATATTTTTATTTTGGATTTAAGATAGGATTAATTATTATTAGTTAAAAAAAAATTGAAGATACAATAAGTGAACTAAAAAAAATTTTTTTAGATAAAATTTTTACAAAAAATTTTCAATAAAAATTTCGATAAAGTTTTTACAAAAAATGTCTATAAAATATTCACAAAAAAGTATCGATAAAATTTCTACAAAAAATGTTTACACAAAATTTTCGATGAAATTTGTACCAATAAATTTTCGTTAAATTTGCAATAAAATTTTTACCAAAAATGTTCGATAAAATTCTAACAATGAATTTTTATAAGAAAATTTTTTATTACATTTTTTTATTACAATTATAACAAAAATTTTCTATAAATTTTTAACCGAAAATTTTTGATAAATTTTTAACAAAAAATTTTTGATAAATTTTTAACAAAAAATTTTTGATAAAATTTTTAAAAAACGTTTTCAATAAATTTTTTGATAAAACTTTTTAACAAAAAATTTCGAAAAAGTTTTACAAAAAATTTCTATAAAATATTTATAAAAAATTATCGATAAAATTTCTACAAAAAAATTATTACACAAAAATTTTCAATAAAATTGTTGCCAAAAAATTTTCGGTAATTTTGCGATAAAATTTTTACAATAAATTTTTGATAAATTTTTAACAAAGAAAATTTTCAATAAAATTGTTACCAAAAAATTTTCGGTAATTTTGCGATAAAATTTTTACAATAAATTTTTGATAAATTTTTAACAAAGAATTTTTATAAAAAAATTTTGATATAAGTTTTAGAACACATTTTTGATAAAATTTTTACAAACAATTTTACCAGAAAGTTTTTGATAAAATAAACTCCCATATTAGTTTAATTTTTCTTTTATTCTAACAATATTTGTGCGGCTATATTCGTTGACTGATGAACAAATAAAACAGAAATCGTATAACCGCAAAGTCACTTGAAAAAATTGTACATGCTAAAGGCTTTCCAAAATGAAATAAATATGGAAAAAATATATACCATTAGCTTCGAAATTTTTGCATATTCTGGTAGGCAACTATACTAAGAGGAAAAACATGGTTATGGTTGCAAGATTCATTTTTTGTTATTTGTAGCAATATATGCTATAAACTACTTGCATAATAATATTGTATTAATAACCATTATATTAACTAGCTGTTCCCGCCTTGCATTATTTTGTTTGAATCAAAATCGAACAAAAACAAAACAAAATTCAAATTATGTTATTTTACTTCATTCATAATGCGACCGATATTTATGTAAACAAAAAAAATTAGTTGCACCAAGGCACCAGCAGAGATACAAAAAATTTAAGCACACCAATCTGTCTCAGTTTTAGTTTGTGCGTTGATAAGTGCGATTTTTTTTAAGCTCGCAATTGACAAAAACAAAAAGTGTGAATAAATTCAAACAAAAGCAAAAAAAACAAACTTGTTTTTAATACAACAACAAAGTTGTCTGTAAACATATTTTTCTCTTTTTCTTTTTTTACATTATAACTTGCTACTTTAAAATAAAACAAAAACAATAGGGTAGAGCTGGCAAATTATCGATAGTATCGATAGTTTTGTTTTCTTTAGACTATCGATGATAGCGATACTATCGTTGAAAAAATAAATTAATAAATTGGCAATTAGTTAGTTGAAAATGAAAATTCACCATTAGAAATAGACCCATTGCAGTACTGGAATGTAAATTATATAGTTAATTAAGCAATTTATACAGTGTTATATCTATTCACAGAACAATTCTGATCAGATATCACTTACGTTACTTATGCATACCAGCAACTTCGACAGAATCTGAAAGAATGTTTAGCAAAGCCGGAGCCATTATTTCAGATAGAAGATCTAGTTTAAAGCCAAAAAATGCAAAAGTGGAAAACTTTTGCGGCTACCTAAGCGCTACCTAAACGGTGTTAAGAATCATTCCTAGGAAGTTCATATGTTCTAGAAAGTTGTTTATTGAGATCTTAGGTTCATTTTTGTAGTTGATTATTTCATTGAATTTTGAACGGTTTGCTACCTATGGACCTGAACTGGGGGAAGAAGGTAAAAAATATGAAATTTTTTAAAATTTTTTGCGATTTTGACCATGAAGATGAAGTTTTTTGTGATTTGATATGTGAATTTTTTTTGTTCTTTATGACAAGAGCTACAACTTTGCCTCAGAGAGTATATCTAAATTTCAAACGGTTTGCAAAATATGAGCTTGAGAAAATTATCATTGTTTTGCAAAACTGACATCGAGGCCCCACATCTTTGAGGGCCCATAAAAAAAACCTGGAGGACTTTGGGCAAAACTGGGAGACAGGGGTCTTTTTTTGGTCTTTTATCACGTAGTGGTGTCCGTATATGGTTATTTTTTTCCGTGTTGCACTGTGTAATTCTGTCAACAGAATTTGTCAAGAAATACAACGAACTGTTAAGAAACAGTTGTGTATAATAAAAATTTATCAAGAATAGTTAAGAAATGCTTGTGAATTTACATACATATTATAAATATTATTATAAGCGAAATTAAGAAAAGTTTAAAATACATTATTTTATATAAGCTTATTCCTAAAATGTATTGTAGTTTATTGCTATTTGGATTCTTGGGTCATCATTTGTTTATAGGTATGCATGTGTACATCATTTGATTGAAATATATGTATGTATGTATTTTGAATTTGTTTTTTTAATAATTTATTGTAAAAAGGAACACTATATGCAATAATAATCAGCATTTAATTTAATTATTAATTTTTAGTGATTATTCTAGATCTATGTGATTATAAAATTGTGGACAATGATGGTAGATGTTGCAAGTGTGAATAAGTGTTTCAGTTTTTCAACATCTTCCTTGTGTTTCCAGAAAATGTACTCAAGTGTAAAAAGCCTATAAGGGTATTCCGGCAGAAATGATTACTGTTGAAGCGTCACTTGAATTATCCTCAGATCATTCACCCACTATCGTCTATATATGGGACAAACAAAACATCATATTACCAACGACTAGCACAACACTAATTGGTTGAAATATAGAAAGTATCTTAGTACTCATTGTTCGGAAAACATCCCGCTAAGAACACCTGAAGACGTAAATCGGAGTCTTATTGATATTGACCTAAACCTCAAATTGGCTGCCCAACATTCAACAATAACCCAACGAATAGATAGATACAATAAAATTTGTTCTGCAGATATCGAACGTCTCTTGAAAAAAGAAAAATTCGTAGAGAATGGCAATCTCAGAGATCTCCTCAACTCAAAAGCAGACTTACAGAATGCACGAACCGGCTAAAAGAGATGCTGGAATGTCGAAGAGTAGCATCCCTGAAAAACTATTTGGGAGACCTAGACGCAACTCCTCAATTAGATTCTTCGTTATGGCGTACTTGTAGAAACCTTAAAAGGCCAGTCTTACCTAAGCATCCCATACGAACTTCAGATGGAGGCTGGAGTGATACCGAAAAGGGAAATGGACATTTAAAAATGTTTTACCCCAAATATATCGACTGATATAGTTGAGTTACCAGTTTTCGAGGCTAGTGCTGCAGTACCGATAAGATTTGAATTTAGTGATCTTGAAAAGGCAATAACGGATTTAAACACCAAAAAAGCCCCTGGCGTTAATAAAACCAGTAACAAGATGTTATTTGAGTTGCCCCGTGTAGCTCGCAGTATCGTTCTTTTTATTTTTAATGCCATTTTACGTCTTGAGTACTTCCCCACAGAGTGGAAGGTGTCCTTGGTTACCATGATTCCCAAACCAGGAAAAGACCACACAAAAATTTAATCATGCAGACCTATAAGCCTTTTATCAAATATGTCAAAGCTGTTTGAGAGGATGTTAATAACTAAGCTTAACCCTATTCTAAGCGACAAAAGATGTATTCCAAACCATCAATTCGGCGTCAGGAAAAAACATAGTACGATCGAACAAACTCACAGGTAATTTAATGTTGTTAAGAAGATAATAGAAGAGAGAAAATACTGCTCTGCGCCTTTTATCGAAGTTTCTCAAGCATTCGATAAGGTATGGCATGAAGGCCTAATATATAAGCTAAAACTGAATTTGCCCGTAAACCTATATAAGCTGCTAGTTAGTTATTTAACCGAACGAAAATTTATTGTGAAAGAAGGAGATTTTTTGAGCTCACCCCAGCCAATCGAAGCCGGACTTCCTCAAGATAGCAGACATTTGCTGATGACACACATATTCAATTTAGAAAAATGGTTGAAGAAATGGAGAATAAAAGTTAATGAACAAAAATGTACTCACATAACTTTCAAACTGCGTAGAGAATCTTGCCCCTATTCGAATAAATAACCATACGATTCCTCAGATTTCAGACGTCAAATATCTCGGCATACATATTGACCGGGACCCTACATGGAAACGCCACATAGAAACAAAGTTAACACAAATGAAATTGAAAGCAGTCCAACTAAACTGGCTAATTGGCAGAAATTCTACTTTAGCTTTAGATTGCAAACTTTTATTATTCAAGTCAATTCTAAAACCAATATGGTGTTATGGCATTCAATTATGGGGCACTGCCTCAGCTAGCAACGTAGAAAAAATTCAATGGCGACAAAAAAAGATTCTTCGTATAATTACATCTGCTCCTTGGTATATAAAAAACTCGAACATCCATAAAGATCTAAACGTGTCATCAGTTAAAGCAGAAATAGCGAAACTTGCCATAAGGTATTTAAAGAAGCTTGAAACTCATCCGAATCCATTGGCCCGTAACATACTAAATGAACCTGGTTACTTTCTACTAAGAAGGAGGGACACTGCTTCTCTCATCCGTACATACAACATACAAATTTTGGTATTGTAATTCAGCAACATCGGATCATTCCTTTGGAGGGTGCGGGCCAAAAACCACGCCCACCTATATATTGATCACGGGGGATCAATAACCCCCTGGGAAGATTTTTGTTTGTTTTTAGATTGGTAGGGTTTTTCTGCTTTGATTTGTATTAGAGACCTGTATAGAAAGCAATACACATAAAGGTAGCCAATGGACACACAGGGTACCCACTGGTAAATAGGAGCAGTTAAAAGGCACATCGGGGATCAATATGAGGTTATTTTTTTTGTTAGGATTTCGTTTTTCTTTAGTCTGAACATTCTAACCCAATATAGATTGCAGAAAGGTCCTAAATTTACAAAAAAATTTCAATAAAACTTAAAAAATTTTTTTTTTCAAAAATATTTACAAAAAAATTTACAAAACATTTTTAAAAAGATATTTTATAGAAAAATAATCGAAAAAAATTTTTTTTAAATTTTTCAAAAAATGTTCGAATAAAATTTTACAAAAAATTTTAAAAAAATATTTTTACAAAAAAATACAAATATTACTACGTTTATACGCATCATAAACATAAATAAATAAAAATATTGCAAATAGAAAAATTTGCTGTATAAACAATGAAGTAATTTTTTATTTTCGAATAGTTAACTCACGAAAGCAATTCCGTTGCCACTTCTTTTAAATAAGAAATGTATTGCGTGAATTAAAGGAATATTTGCTCCCACATTGCATTACTTTAATTGTAAAAACAATTATTATGTTCGATCACAACAATAAACATTTAAGAAAAGAGCACTAAGCACACAAACATTAAAAAAAATATATAAATATTATTAAGTGCAATTTTTCGCATAAACAGTGAATTAATTATTTGCAAATAGTTTTTATTTGCGAATAGGCTACGTAAAAACGTGGTATATGTGTTCTGACATTTAACTTATTTTTTATTTTATGTTTAACTTATGTTAAAATAATTTTATATTGACTTATTAGATTAATTACCTCTGCGATTGGTCTGTTTCCCATATTGGGCGGCTTGGTGGTCTGCCTGACACCCAGTCAGGCAGATATTTTAACACATGGCAGTATGTATAAAATGCAAACCTCCCCCCCCCCCCCAAAAAATGAAAGACAAGAAGAAGAAGTGCCCTATGTATCTGGTGAAGGGCCTCATAATCTCCGGAGAACCTATTCTCGCGTCGTCGATTTCAGGTCGCGGTGAATCGAATATATCTGAGATCTAGGTTAGTCCGGTTGGAAGGCCAGGCCAGGCTAATCTGCAAAGTACTGGTGTTGAGCAAGTAGCAGGAGGAGTTCCGGTTAAACCAAGGCCATCCAAATGCAGTAACGTCACACCTAAATCAGGTGCCAAAAAAGGCAGCGAAGTGCCTCTGGATTTCACTCCAAGCACTTCAAAAGCTGCCAAGGTCCATGCCGTCAAAGCTAAAACCCCTGCTTCGGGCGCTGCAAGCTCATCAGCTGCAGCTAACTCAGTGCCAGCTGTGAGCAGCGGAACTGCGAACAAGATTTCAGGTTCCACTGGCTCACCTCCCCCCGCCAGTGGAGGAACTGCGAACAAGTCTTCGGGTTCCAAAACTGCGCTCCATGCCACAAAAGACATTTTAAATAGACCAACACGGCACGTCCCACATGCCAGAAGAGCCGTTTTGAAGCGGCGAGCTGCCGAAAAATGCATTGACCGACTTGGTAAAAAGCCAGTCGAGTCACTGTCTAAGGAAGAATCAACCTCTCTTAAATGGGCTAAATAAATAAAAAATAAAAAAACCAGCAGCGATACTAAGCGTCCAAAAGGTAGGTCAATGGACAGAAGCTTCAGCAAAGTAGCCAAAAGCAACCTCGTTCCTGCTGTAATTGACCGAAATGACGCAGATAGCTCCATCTCCATGCAAACTGGGAGGTGGTGCGGAAAAAGCTGATGGGAGTGTTCTGGAAACTCCTCAAGGACAATCCAGGTCCCTCCCCTCAGTGCATGATGCTGGATGATTTCGTGGGCGTGTCAAACTGATGGCCTGTTCGAACGAACGATCAGCCATGCTTCTAAAGCATGCTAGATCTGGAAACTACCTTAGGGATCAGGAGATATCTCAACTATTAGGCGTCCCGCTTAGTTGTTGTAATAACAACTTTCAGCTTGAGCTATTAGGGGCCGCGCAGACCAGATGGTCAAACAAGGTCACCTGCGCGATTTGGAGGCTTTTATGGCCTCAGTATGATTGCAAGAAGACTGCAAGCCTACTGAGAACCCCTCGAGGACAGATGGCCACACTTGTGGCTGTGCTGACTGGGCACTGCGCATTGGGTGTCCACGCTAGGAGATTGAATCTCCCATATAATGACTTTTGCAGAAGTTGCCAGAACGAGGAGGAGGAAGAAACAGTGAATCATCTCCTCTGTCATTGCCCAGCCCTATCCGCTGAAAGGGCGGCGCTTCTTGGCAGCCCGCGGCTGCAGGACCTTGCAGACGTGTCGGGTTGCGACGTCAACAGGATAAATTTGTTTATCCGGGTTTCGGGATGGTTTGGAAACAGGCCAAGTGTGGATCCGCAGTCATCCTAAGGATCCTCCTGCTTATATATTATAAATAAATTTACATTTTTATTAGATTGTTGCAGTTGAGGGACTTTTGTATTCCTGATTAATTCTATTTTAACCCTTAATATAAACTTTATAGAAAGGAATTTAAGGCTTTCGACTTCGAATTCTTCCACAAGGTTATCCAGGGTAGTTAAGTTGCGGTTACGTTTCGTCTGCCTTGACGAAACCCATCCTTTTTAATTAACAAAATGGCTCACGTATGTGGCCCTTTTTGCCACTGTATAAAATTGGAAGAAAAATCCAAGGGTTTTCCCCCTTTTTTTGAAGAAATGATTTTGTCTAAATATAGGAATTGTTTCTAAAAAAAATTCTTAGGTGCAATAATTTTATTTAAACTTTCTTCAATTCCAGGTATTATAGAAGAATTTTAGTGATTCAGTTGGACACGTGGAAAATTTGCATATTTAATTATTCTTTTCATTTTAAAATTTCACTAAAAAGCACGTCTTATCTTGGCAGCTTTATACTTGTTAACGATTTAAGAATTTAGAGTAATTTGTAATAACTTAGTCAACGAAGAAACTACTTTTCAAAGTAAAACTGATATTTTTATAATTCTTGCAAAAAAACCGATTTCAAAACAGATAGTTGGGTACCAGTTCAAAACTAAAAATGTAAGAAGTAATCTATAAGAACTATATATAAACCAAATAAAAGATAAACAAAATGCGCCGAAATTAGCAGGAAAAGAAGTAAAGACTATGTGAAATTCAAGCATCTCGTTATTACTGTTCAAAAATTAAGCTATTTTCACCAACATCCGTCTTTTATGGGGACACCATTTAATTTTAAATTTGTATAGCTGTAATAGCGACCATAGTAATACACATTATGTGTAAAATTCAGTTGTCTATCTAGAACGGCTCAAAAGATAAGGCATACATCAAATTTCATTAACTATAGGAACACCCTTTCATTGTCAAATTACGTCAGCTATGAGGACACCCTTTAAGTTTTTTGTACTTTTTATTGTGGACATAGTGATATTCACCTGGAATTCTGCCTAATTTTTGTGTGTTTGTCTATAACGGTTCAAAAGATAGGGCCATATAGGTCAAATTACATCAATTTTGGCGATACCCTTTAATTTCTAAATTCAAATAATAACCTGTTATAGTGGACTTAGCAATACAGGTTCCTTGTGAGTTTCAGCCTTCTGTGTATAACGGTACAAAAGTTTGGCCACATACATAAAATTACGTTAACTATTGGGACACCCTTGTATTTCCAAATTTAAATTTTATACTTTTTGTTATAGCGGAATTAGTAATACAGGTTCTTTGTGAATTTAACGGTCGGTGTACAACTGTTCAAAAGTATGGGCATATACATCAAATTTAATGCACTATTGGAGCACCCTTTAATTTATAATTTTGAATATTTATCCTTTTTCTTATAAAGGTCAAAGTAATCGACATTCTTTCAAACTTTCAAGGTTTTGTCTTTAACGGTTTAAAAGATAGGACTATAAAGGTCTAATTACTTCACCTATGGGGGCACCCTTTAAATTTTAAGTTTATTTTTTTATTACTTTTTGTTGTTGGGAGCTATAGTGATAAGGAATTTTTTAAAATTTTAAATAATAATACACGAAAAAAACTTGTATCTTGTATGGGGGCACCCTTTAATGTTTTAAATAATGAACTGTTTTTAAAACGTAAGCATTAAAAGCATTTAAAATGTAAGCATTACCTTTCAAATAAAGAAAAAAAATTAAAAATCGGTTCAGAAATGGCTGAGTTCTGCGGGCACAAACATATAAAAAGCAACATGCAGACGAATTGATAAACTCCTTCCTTTTTGGAAGTCGGTTAAAAAGAGAATGAATTACAAAATCATTTGTTGAAAGAAGACAATAATATTTCTGATCAGTACCGTATAATAGAGATCATTTTTGATGTATAACAAAATCCACAATACAACATGCATTTCAATGCGTGAGAAGAGAATGCAGTTTATAAAAAAATCTAGCATGCTATTTTATTGAATAATAATTCTTTGTTATGAAATATATAATATTCTTTGTTATGAAAACTATTTTTTTTTCCGTCAACAATCTTTTTAAACTTTGATTTGTCAAATTCTGCATTATAAAAAATTAGTTAAAAAATAGTTAAATTTTAATAATTTTGGTTTTACAAAAATCGTAACAACTGTTCCTTCTCAAATCCTTGCGAAATGGAAGTTATATATCCTTATGTAATAAAAATTCCTAGATGGATAAATTTTGCTTCTAGCTGCAAAATTTAAAAACCATGAAGGGTTTTGCGACAGAACCTATGAAAGTTTTTACGACGCCTCGGAGAAGGCTTACTGTGGAATGAATTTTATGAGGACTGAAAGTTCTGAAGGCATAATTAATAGTAATTTACTAGCAGCAAAACTAAAGTTGCTCCTCTTAAGAGAACTAAATACTATCCCAAATTTACAATTGTTTGGAGCTCTTTTGCTGACGAAGTTACTCCGAAACTTAATCGTTCTTATGGACAGATTAAGCCATCGTTCTCGTTTGACTACAAAGGGATCCCAGCACTCTATAAGCACAAATCAATGGAAGCATGTAAAAACAGACGAAAACCCTATATATCTCGGCAGTCGGGGCTGTTATCCCCAAGAACTTTGTTAGAATATACTTTGGTGGAATGGGCCATCCTGGCTAAAACTGCCCGAAGATCAATGTCCAACCCCGCACTTTTGATCCCGATAAATAAGAAACTAAGCATAGTAAAACTTTAAAATCAAATCATGTAGACTCCCGTTTAAAGACATTCTACCAGAATTTTCATCAATGGATCAAGCTCTTCGAGTGATTAGCTACTGTATGCGATTTTTTAACAGAACTATAAAAAACAGTCACTGACAGAAAAGTTTATAAAAAATGTATTTCCTTAATGAGTATGAAGGTTAAAGCAGAAGAGCTCAAAGAAGCAGACTTTTAACTTTAAATCCATTTATCGATAAAAAAGATTACATTCGAGTCTCTGGACGACTAATCAATTTTGAGCTTAGCTATAATGAGCAGCATTCGATAATTACACCGGAAACGTCGCGATTTTCCAAACTCCTCGTTGACTTTACTTTTAGTATTTTGCTTCATGGTGAACATCATATTATGTTACGAGCAATCAGGCAAGGATTTTTGTCCAGATTAAAAAACGCTGTACGAAAATGTATTCGTAATTGCTAAGCGTGCACCATTTAGAAACGTCAGTTCCAGTATCAAATCTTGGCCTTGCTTCCCCCGAAGTGTTAAATTCCTTACCATTCAATTTTCATTTACCTACACGGGCATCGCTTCGCTGGCCCTTTTAGCAAAAATCGTCAAAATTATAAAAGTTATGCAGCGATATTTATTAGTTTCTCTAACGTGGCGTTCATTTCGAAATATGTTCAGATCTCTCAACCGAAGCTTTCCTCGCTAGTTTTAACCTATTCACTGGACGTAGATGACTTCCGAAGGCGCTATACTCTGATAATGGAAAAAATTTTCTAGGAGCAAGTTATACCCTACTTAAAAACCGCAACATCTTTCTTAAAACAACAGAATAGACCTTAATTAACAGGTACAGCGTATATGATTCACCTGATCTTTTATTCATCCTTATGCACCCCACTTGTGTGGAATTTGGGAGGCTTCAGGTGAAAAAAAACTTAAAAAAATAACACTCTTTCTATAATTCACATTTGAAGAATTTTCGACGCTACTTACAAGAATCGAAGCTGTCCCAAATTCTCGACCACTCTCACCCTGATGAAATTTTACCACTAACTCCTGGGCGCTCTTATAATTGCTCAACCGGAAGCTTCTTCTAATGCACACCTTACATCTGCATTCAGTGATGGCAAAAAACCATCCAATTGTAAAAAGACTGTAAGGAAAACTAAAAACGTGGTTTGTTTGTTGGTGTTTTGTTGAAGTTTTAATATTCTGTACTATTATTCTATGACATGCATACTTCTCATTGTGTTTTGTAGAATTTTATTACTTATAGAGTATTTTTGGCTTCTCTAAAATTAGGAAAAAGGTTTCCTGATGATCTGGCCTGAGCAACCAGTGAAATACGTATAGGAACTAGCTCTTTTCCCCCAACAAATAAATTGCATTTTTATTAAAAAACGTTATGGGTAATTAGCACAATATTAAATAATTAATATTTAAATTCCCAAAAATTTTGTTAATAATACGAATTATGCTTTTTAAAACGTTGGGAACGATTGAAAGCTATACAGCATCTTTTCGCGAAGCGGTGAAAAAATTAATATGTATCTGAGTTGCAGCGTCGATATAAATTGAAGAAAGAACGAGAAAATGTTAAGCTAAATGATATTGTCATAGTTAAGCATGAATTTTTGCTACCCATAGAATGGCGCCTGGGTCGCGTTACAAACTCAAAATTGAACTATTATGCATACTTCCTCCCACAGCTAACTCGAAGAATGCGAAGAATCCAACTGCTAGTCCACCAACCACTGTATTATGCATACTTCCTCCCACAGCTAACTCGAAGAATGCGAAGAATCCAACTGCTAGTCCACCAACCACTGTAAGAACATCTTTCTTATTTTTTTCGTATCGTATAGAGGAGGAAAGACGCCTTTACAACGCCGCATGACAAAATTAAAGAACTACTTACTGATCACAGTTCAAAAACGTTTTCCATAATTGCAAAAAAATCATAGTTTGTGGAGCTGCTCAAAGTCGACAATTTTTTAGAAAGCAAAAAAAAAGGTTATTTTGAAAAAATAAATGCATTTTATAATTAAAGTGCCAGAAACATTACCGTTTGATTACTACTTATTTGTATTTTTTTAAAGGTATGTTTGTTTTTTATTAAAATAAGTAGTAAAATGTTTAGCAGATGCCCTTCGTTTTCGGCAGTAGCCGTTTTTTAGACACCATATATTTAGGTCATTTTTACAAATAAAATAGAGCATATCTAAAAATGGTCAAAAATGGTCTCGCCCATATTTTCTGAGCAAATTTGCTACATAATACTTTAAATAATTTAACAAAGTTTGGGCGCCGCAAGTTGCCGCTGTAGGTGAAATAAGAAGAAAACTGTTACAACCTCATAGCGAAAACGAGAAAAATTTTTTTCTCATTTTTAAAGTATGTAACAAAGATGTGTGCAAAATGTGAAAAGAAATAAAAAAGGGTTTCCAAATTTTTTTTACTGCAGCAATTTTATCGTAAAATCAAGTTACTTGTTGCATATTTTTATTGCTTTTCGTTAAATAATAAACAATCAGGTATGTGATGAAAAACGATCGATTTTAAAACGATCGTTTTCAAAGGGCGTGATGAATTACGATCGATTTTGAGCATTGTTTTTGAACCCATCTCTTAGCATTTGGCTTTGAAAAGTATACCAGAAAATAAAAATCAAACAGTAATGAGGAATTTAGACAAAATATTAAAAAAATTAAAAATTATTAAAAACAAATTTTTATACAAAACGACAAAATAGTTTTAAAATTGATTCGTTTTCAAAATTGTTTTCCATCACATACCTGATTGTTTTGCTCTGCCAATCATCAATCTGCAGGTATATATTCCATTTAAAATTTTTTTTGCTCAAATTAGGTAGTTTAAACCCTTTTTTTTAAT
This sequence comes from Phasia obesa, assembly GCA_949628195.1. Taxonomy (NCBI): domain Eukaryota; kingdom Metazoa; phylum Arthropoda; class Insecta; order Diptera; family Tachinidae; genus Phasia; species Phasia obesa. Next base: position 140,125,617 of record OX451215.1, on the reverse strand, counting down.
TTTTGGGTATAAATTAAACCGCAATTGTATAATGCAGCCAGTTAAGTTTTTACTTTCTAAAACTAGTGATCAGTGACAGAACTTATACAATTTTATTTTAAAGTGCGATAATGACATTTACCAATTTTTTCTTACAATGAATAATAAGGCGCCAAAATAAGATTTAACGTATGATTAGAGTTGCTCCCTGGTATATAAAAAACTCGAACATCCACAAAGACCTAAACATGTCATCAGTCAAAGCAGAAATAGCGAAACATGCAGTAACATATCTAAACAAACTTGAATCTCATCCAAACCCCTTGGCGCGTAACATTATAAGTGAACCTGGTTACATTGGACTCAAAAGAAGAGATACTGCTTTTCTAAGTATCTCTTCTTTTTCTAACTAAGAATATGCCAGTTTAATCTTCATCACAGCAAGGCAGCTTCAGCGATGTCGATCCGTTGTTTTCATGAGGATAAGCTGGATATTGCGTTGCTGCAGGACCCTTGCATTATTCATAACAATGTAAGAGGACTGTCTTAAAAAACCGCCAATCTGTTCCACTCACAGACAGATGGTAAACTAAGGTCATGTATCCTGGTGCGGCATGGTATACAAGCAGTACCTATGCAGCAACTCTGCTCGCCGGATTTTACTGCGGTAATGATAGGCAGTGGATCGGGATCATTTCTTGTTGCGTCAGCTTATATTACCCATGAGACACCAGGCCCATATCCATCACAGGAGGTGGAAAACCTGGTCAGTTTCTGCAGGAGGAAAGGCATGGCGTTAGTCATGGGCTGTGATGCCAACTCGCACAATACGGTGTGGGGCAGTACAGACGATAACTAAAGATGACAACTTTTGTTGGAATTTGAAAAACGATGCGATTTGCTCGTGCACCCACCTTTGTTGACCCAAGAATGGCAGAGGTGATCGATATCACGCTGTGCTCTGTCAATATGTTAGACAGGGTTAAGGACTGAAAGGTCGCGTACAGACTTACCATGTCTGACCACAGAGCTATCCGGGTCGACATTCTGTATGGCAGATGACGGAGAAAGGTCCGCAGGCGCATAAGAATACCGAAGAATACTGATCATACGAGTTATGTTCTTTCAGAACATGTGGGAAGTGCTCCACTCCGAGCACCTCGTAACACGGTCGAAATCGAGCTAGCTTTTGAACATTCTTGTCCCTTCACAGTAGTGGATGAAAAAGATTCGACACCCTGGTGGAACGGTGAACTTCAATCCATGAAAAAGGACACAAGGAAGGCCTTTAATCGCTACATGAGGGAGAGAGATTCAAGCTTATTGGACGATTATAAGGATAAGAAAAAACAGCTAAAGAGAACGATACGTCTTCGGATACGAAGTCCGTATTCTACGAACTGAAGTATGTAGAATACAGAAGATAGTATCTAAAGACCCTGTCTCCAAGATTGGACTCATTCGAAAAACCGATGAGACAGTGCTTGAGACATTGCAGACGCTTATGAAGGTTCATTTTCCTGGAAGCTTCAATTCTACTGACTCATGGACTCCTGTTTGTAGGGGGGCTAGCGAGGAAAGACGGGCTAAGGCTAAAAGGATAATGACTCTAAATGGTGTTGTTAGTGCTATACTATATTTTCACCCTGACACCTTGCTTGAACGGATTAGGGAAGTATTCATAGCCTGTCTCGCGACGGGTTATATACCAGTCGCTTGAAGGGAAACTAATGTAGTTTTTCTTGCCAAACCGGGTAAATGGGAATATACGGAAGCTACGTCCTTCAGGCCAGTAACCCTGACATTTTTTCTATAAAATAACTACAAACAAGTCGCCTTCTCAGCACAGTGTTACTAAAACAAATATAGATAGTGTAGAAAAACGCAAGTAGGAATGGACAGATACATAACGGTATTAAAAAGAGGTCGAAGCCCTAAATCTGCGCAGATTGCACCAATTTCTAAAGTACATAAAGACAAGGACTCTAACTGAATACATTCCCATAATCATTTTGCTATCTTAGATAGTGAAAGAAGTGAACATAAAACGGCACTTAAGTCGTTCAAACCACCTCCAGTTTATTTAAGGGAGAAAAATTCGAACGACTTAATATAAAAGTTAATTTCAGTTATTGGCGAGAACTCACTTTATGTAATTCCTATCAAGCGTGGTAACATTGATGAGACAAAAATACAATTTATTGATGAAAGCAGTTATCGTAAAGCAGTAAACGAGTTTGAAAACTGCAAAAAGAACTTTTATACCTATCAGCTGAAGATTAGCAAAGGTCTACAGGTAGTCATTAGATTCATACGTTGATCCAGCTGATATAAGAGCCGGTCTCCAAAAAGCGGGTTTTAAAATAAAAAGTGTAGATAATCTCCGTAATCGAGAACGTGTCCCCCAATCACTATTTCGCGTTGAACTGGATCCTGGAGATATCAGATTGAAGAAGAACGAAACGCACCCCATTTACAATCTGAAATACCTGTTACACCGTAAAATAACTGTAGAGGAGCCGCATAAGCGTCCAGGACCTGTCCAGTGTCTAAATCGTTAAGAATATGGTCATACTAGGGTTAATGTAAGTTGCCTCCGGTTTGCGTTGTATGTGGCGAGCTACATTGTTCCGCCCAATGCGACAAAGCAAGGGATGATTCGAAAGTTAAAAAATGTAGCAATTGCGGTGGAAACCACACTGCTAACTACAGAGGCTGTCCAGTTTTTTCCATGGAAAGGAAAACCACTCAGAAATTAAATACTTCTGCTAAGCCCCAACAATATCGAGCAAATGCTAATTATCCTCAGTTAGCCCAACCAACCAGACATTAGTGCATTCGTTAAACAGTTTTATGAACAGCATGATGCAAGAAATGGTACGCATGCAATCTATGATGTTGCAGGCGATAATAAACAAACCATGAACTGTTTAAAAATATGTTTCTGGAACGCAAACGCCTTACGCCAACATAAAAATGAACTCGAATACTTCCTCAAGAACCAACAGATTGATGTCATGCTGATTTCTGAGACACACTTAACTACAAATAGCTTTTTTAAAATCAATGGCTATATTTTATATGATACTAAGGACCCCCGTGGAAGAGCATGTGGAGGCTCAGCAATACTTATTAAGGCCCGAATCAAACATTATTTACTGCGTGATTTTTGTGAGGATTACCTTCAAGCAACAAACATCTGCATTGAAGAATTTCATCAAAGCATAGTTATTTCTTCGATCAATTCATCTCCTAGATTTCAAGTATCAGAGAGTCAGTATAGCGACTTCTTCAAATTACTAGGTCCCTCTGTCATAGCATCAGGCGACTACAACGCTAAACATACATTTTGGGGATCACGCCTAATATCTTCAAAAGGTCGTGTTTTGTTTGACACAATTTCAAAAATGCGTTTGAATGTGATATCGAGTGGACAACCCACCTATTGGCCTACTGATCGACAAAAAAAAACCTGATGTTATTGATTTTGGCGTGATTAAGGGTATTCCGGCAGAAATGATTACAGTTGAAGCGTCACTTGAATTATCCTCAGATCATTCACCCACTATCGTCTATATATGGGACAAACAAAACATCATATCACCAACGACTAGCACAAGCATTAATTGGTTGAAATATAGAAAGTATCTTAGTACTCATTGTTCGGAAAACATCCCGCTAAAACACCTGAAGACGTAGAGCGGAGTCTTATTGATATTGACCTAAACCCCAAATTAGCTGCCTAACATTTAACAATAACCCGACAACTAGATAGATACAATCAAATTTATTCTGCAGATATCGAACGTCTCTTGGCTGAAAAAAGAAAAACTCGAAGAGAATGGCAATCACAGAGATCTCCTCAACTCAAAAGCAGACTTAAAGAATGTTTGAACCGGCTAAGAGAGATGCTGGAATGTCGAAGAGTAGCATCCCTGAAAAACTATTTGGGAGACCTAGACGCAACTCCTCAATCAGATTATTCGTTATGGCGTGCTTGTAGAAACCTTAAAAGGCCAGTCTTACGTAAGCCTCCCTTACGAACTTCAGATGGAGGCTGGAGTGATACCGAAAAAGGAAATGGACATTTGAAAATGTTTTACCCCAAATATATCGACTGATATAGTTGAGTTACCAGTTGTCGAGGCTAGTGCTGCAGTACCGATAAGATTTGAATTTAGTGATCTTGAAAAGGCAATAACGGATTTAAACACCAAAAAAGCCCCTGGCGTTGATAAAACCAGTAACAAGATGTTATTTGAGTTGCTCCGTGTAGCTCGCAGAATCGTTCTTTTTATTTTTAATGCCATTTTACGTCTTGAGTACTTCCCCACAGAGTGGAAGGTGCTCTTGGTTACCATGATTCCTAAACCAGGAAAAGACAAAAATTGAATCATACAGACCTATAAGCCTTTTATCAAATATGTCATAGCTGTTTGAGAGGATGTTAATAAAGCCCCGAAGTAGCATCACGATATTTACAAGACCACATATTCAATTTAGAAAAATGGTTGAAGAAATGGAGAATAAAAGTTAATGAACAAAAATGTACTCAAACAACTTTCACACTGCGTAGAGAATCTTGCCCCTTATTCGCATAAATAACCAAACGATACCTCAGCTTTCAGACGTCAAATATCTCGGCATACATCTTGACCGGCGCTTTACATGGAAACGCCACATAGAAACAAAGTTAACACAAATAAAGTTGAAAGCAGTCCAACTAAACTGGCTAATTGGCAGAAATTCTGCTTTAGCTTTAGATTGCAAACTTTTATTATACAAGTCAATTCTAAAACCAATATGGTGTTATGGCATTCAATTATGGGGCACTGCCTCAGCTAGCAACGTAGAAAAAATTCAAAGACGCTATATAAAAAACTCGAACATCCCTGAAGATCTAAACGTGCCATCAGTTAAAACAGAAATAGCGAAACTTGCCATAAGGTATTTAAAGAAGCTTGAAACTCATCCGAATCCACTGGCCCGTAACATACTAAATGAACCTGGTAACATTCGACTAAGAAGGAGGGACACTGCTTCACTGCCCAGCACTGATGGGACTAAACAAGTATATTTATTTTTTTAGATTTAAGATATGAGTAATTATTGATAGTTCAATTATATTGAAAATACAATAAAAAAAATTGCGAAAAAACAACAATCTGTCAGGCATAGTTTCGAAAATTTTGGTATTGTAATTCAGCAACACCGGATCATTCCTTTGGAGGATCATTCCTTTGGCCAAAAACCACGCCCACCTATATTTTGATCACGGGGGATCAATAACCCCCTGGGAGGATGTTTGTTTGTTTTAGATTGGTAGGGTTTTTCTGCTTTGATTTGTATTAGAGAGCTTTATAGAAAGCAATACACATAAAGATAGCCAATGGACACACAGGGTACCCACTGGTAAATAGGAGCAGTTAAAATATATTAATATATAAGGATATTTTTTTTGTAAGGATTTCGTTTTTCTTTAGTCTGACCATTCTAACCCAATATAGATTGCAGAAAGGTCCTAAATTTACAAAAAAATTTCAATAAAACTTAAAAAAAATTTTTTTCAAAAATATTTAAAAAAAATTTACAAAACATTTTTAAAAATATATTTTACAAAAAAATATACGAAAAAAAATTTTTTTAAATTTTTCAAAAAATGTTCGAATAAAATTTTGCAAAAAATTTAAAAAAAATATTTTTACAAAAAAATACCAACAATTTTCGAAAAATTAAAACAAAAATTTCAGTATTTCTTTGAAAATGAAAATCATGACTGTAACATAACATATATTTAATATTAAGAATATATATATTGTTACGAAAGAATAATTTATTCATTATAAGCTCTGAACAACAATACTCTCGAACAACAACAACATTAATGGTTTATTTTCTTACAATGATGGAAGAAAGAAACGCCTCATAAAAACATTCGCATTTACGCATATACACACACTGATTAAATAAACACTCTTCTGTTAAATACACAGCCACATACATTAATACAAGCATAAACAAATAAACAGCCACACATACAGGTATAAAGAAATAAACACTCACTCAAACAGAAAACAAGAGCAATAACAATCGAACCTGCCAGACCTGTCTGGAATAGAACATTCTGGTGTTTTTAAATCACCTATATAAGTGAATCGTGCTGGCGAGTAGTATGGCAGTATTAATTTAAAAGTCAAAGAGTTAAGTTGTCGAATTTTAAGAGTGTTTAACAGTTTGCTGTATTTTTGAAAAGTGGTGTTAAATAAATAAAGTGACTTACAGTTAAAGTAATAACAGTGTGTATTTATTTTGCAATTAAAAGAACCCAACGTAAAGTATAAACGTAACAATATGTATGTATGTATGTATGTATGTATGTATGTATGTATGTATGTATGTATGTATGTATGTATGTATGTATGTATGTATGTATGTATGTATATAGAGTGACATATTTTTTTAAATGCGTTTGATTTTTAAATAGATGATATCTCTGTTTTAAAACCTAGGTACATTAAACACATAGACATCATCAGGATACCGATTACAAACTGTCAAAAATAAAATACACACGTTTATAGGTAAACAATTATTTTTAAGCCAGCAAAGCTACATGGATACACGACCACCGTTGTGGCTGTCGTCAACTTAGGCTAATTTCTATTTTATTCAACAAAAGAAAATGTCACAAAATTGTATATTACAAATTCATATACAAACAAAAGTTTTGGAGGAAATATTTATAATTTTTTGAAAAAGTTATTTAATTTTATAAAAGCAAAATAAGTATTTCTACAACAATGTCAGAGTTTATGATGTAGCTGTCGTCTTCAATATTATTAGGTAGCTGACAAGACGGCGATGTATAGAAGATTCGGCACGGCCGAATATAGCACTTGTACTTGTTTTTATTGGAATGCTTTAAATGTGTTTGACACAATATTTGTTCCAGATCATTTATTTTAATTGAAGCTTCATGATTGTCTCCAAAATATTCAGGTGTGTGATGGAAAACGATCGATTTTAAGAATTTTTTTTGAAGCAGTTGGGTTTGAAAAGTATATCAGATGATAAAAATCAAACAATAATTAAGAATTTCGACAAAAATAATAAATAAAATTGAAAATTTGCGAAAACTAAGTTTTATACAAAACAACAAAATCGTATTAAAATCGATACGTTTTCAAAATCATTTTCCATCACATACCTGATAATTTTTCTTTAAAGCGGTAGTCGCGTCATTTAGATGTGTGCCTTTGCAAACAAATTGTATTTCACTTAAACGAATTTTCAGATAAGCGAATTTCTCTTTAAGCGAACTAAAAGGCTTCAAAATTTAACCAAAACCGAATTTTCAGTTAGGCGTGCATGAAACCAAGAACTACCTCCCCTCAGTGTCTGATGGAGTCTGTTTCTCCTATGGGGCAGCTATCAGATACCCTGTATAGAGTAATTCTCCCCTTTATTAAGATTGGGTACTCTATCAGGGTATGTCCGTTTTTACTGTCCACTATCCGAATTCCACCAGCGTCTGTTTCCCATATTGGGCGGCTTGGTGGTCTGCCTGACACCCAGTCAGGCAGCTATTTTAACAAATGGCAGTATGTATAAAATGCAAACCCCCCCCCCCCCCCCCCCCAAAATGAAAGACAAGAAGAAAGAAATGAAAGACAAGTGACCTATGTATCTGGTGAAGGGCCTCATAATCTCCAGAGAACCTATTCCCGCGTCGTCGATTTCAGGTCGCGGTGAATCGAATATGTCTGAGATCCAGGTTAGCCCGATTGGAACGCCAGACCAGGTAATCTACAAAGTACTGGTGTCGAGCAAGTAGCATGTGGAGTTCTGGTTAAACCAAGGCCATCCAAATGCGGTAAGGTCACACCTAAATCAGGTGCCAAAAAAGGCAGCGAAGTGCCTTTGGATCTCACTCCATGCACTTCAAAAGCTGCCAAGGTCCATGCCGTCAAGGCTAAAACCCCTGCTTCGGGCACTGCAAGCTCACCCAGTGCCGGCTGTGAGCAGCGGAACTGCGAACAAGATTTCGGATTCCACAGTCTAACCTCCCCCCGGCCGAATATAGCACTTTTACTTTTTTTTATTGGAATGCTTTAAATGTGTTTGACACAATATTTGTTCCAGATCATTTATTTTAATTGAAGCTTCATGATTTTTTTTTTTTTCATATTATTTATTTATTGTATCTTCAAATTTTTTATGAACTAACAATAAGTGCTCAAATCTTAAAAGTTAAAGTAAAAAGTTAAAGCAAAAAAATAACAAAAAAATAAAATTAAACTAAAATACATATATGTACATATATACTGAAGTCCAGCCAATGCTAGACAAAAAACTGTATGATGAAACGGTTGTTGCTATAATAAATTAGTTACATCGGTGATGTTCGGCCAAGAGAAGCAATATTCCTCCTTCTTAGTCGAACGTAACCACGATCATTTAGGATGTTGCGGGCCAACGGGTTTGGATGCGTTTCAAGCTTCTTTAGATACGTTGTTACATGTTTCGCTATTACTGCCTTAACTAGTGGCACGTTTAGATCTTTCTGGATGTTCGAGTTTTTAATATACAAGGGTGCGGCTGTAATTATTCGTAAAATCTTATTTTGGCGCCTTTGAATTTTTTCTAAATTTAAAGCTGAGGCAGCACCCCATAACTGAGAGCCATAGCACCATATTGGTTTAAGGTTAAAGTAGAAGTTTGCAATCTAAACTTAGGGTTGAGTTTCTGCCAATGAGCCAATGTATTTGCACTGCTTTTAACTTCATTTGGGTCAATTTTGCTTCTATGTGACTTTTCCAGGTTAAGCGTCTATCGAGATGTATGCCGAGGTATTTAACCTCTGAGTTTTGAGGTATGGTCTGGTCATTAATTTGTATTGGAGGGCATGAGTCTCTACGCAGTGTGAAAGTTACGTGAGTGCATTTTTGTTCGTTAATTTTTAATCTCCATTTTTTTTAACCATAATTCCAAATAAGAAATGTGGTCTTGTAAGTATTTCGATGCTATTTGGGGGCTTTCATGAATGCTTAAAAAAGCGGTGTCGTCAGCAAATGTTGATGTGTGGACTCGACTGCTAGTAGGCATATCGGATGAATACAGCAAATATAAAACGGGTCCTAAAATACTTCCTTGGGGAACTCCAGCTTTAATTGGTTGAGGTAAGCTTAAAAAATCTCCTTCTTTAAGTATAAACTTACGAGCAGTTAAATAACTTTTTAACAATTTATAACAATTAGTCGGCAGGTTTTACTTTAACTTGTAAGCTAGGCCTTCATGCCATACTTTATCGAACGCTTGAGAAACGTCTATGAAAAATATTTTTTTTCCTCGAAAGCCCTTTTTACCACATTTACTAATCTGTGCGTTTGTTCAATAGTGCTGTGCTGTCTTCTAAAACCGAATTGGTGGTCGGAATACATCCTTTTTCACTCAGAATTGGGTTTAGCTTAGTAATTAGTATTTTCTCAAATAGTTTTGACATATTTGACAACAGACTTATTGGCCTATAGGAGTCTACCTTCCTGGCTTAGGTATCATAGTAATAAGGGATACCTTCCATTCTGAGGGAAAGTGCTCAAGGCGTAGAATGGCATTAAAATTAAATAGAATTATTCTAACTGATACCAGGGGAAGTTCCATTATTATCTTTTTGCTTGTTTTGTCAAAACCATAAGCCTTCTTGGTGTTCAAACTAGCAATTGCCCTTTCGACATCTTGTAAGTTAAATCTAAGGGGCATTACTGCTTCATCATCTATAGGTGGCAGTTCCACTACAGCAGAAGGTATATTCGGGGTAAATACGGTTTTTAAATGATTAGCAAATAAGTTTCCTTTTTCGATATCACTCCTTACCCAGCCTCCACAAGAAGTACGCAAGGGAGGCTTACGGTCGTTTAAGGTATCTTGTTGCACGCCATAATGAGTAATCCGATTGTGGGCTAGAGTCGAGGCCTTCCAAATATCTTTTTATTGAAGCAGTCCTTCGAGATTCTAGTAGCTCTCTTAGCCGTTTCGTTATTTCCCTTAGTCTGAATTTGAGTTGAGGCGACCTGTAGTTTTGCCACTCCCTTCGAATTCTTCTTTTTTCTGCCAAGAGCAGTTTGACGTCTGCAGAGCTAATTCGATTATATCTTGTTTGTTGCCGCGTTATTGTTGCATGTTGAACAGCTAATTTTAGGTTTTTATCAAGATCAGTAAGACACGACTCGATGTCTTTAGGTGTTCTTAGCAGTATGTTTTGTGAGCAATGAGTACTGAGATATTTTTTATATTTAAGCCAATCCACGCGACTGTTTAACGTCACTAGAAATCCAGTCGGTGAAACTATTTCTCGGGGGTTCCATATTGAAACAATAGTAGGTGAATGATCTGAGGATAATTCAAGTGATGCTTCAATGTTAAGCATATCTTCTAGAAGACCCTTAGCTACGCCAAAATCAATAACATCAGGAATTTTATGTGGATCTGTAGGCCAATAAGTTGGTTGTCCGCTAGAAATCACATTTAAGCGCATTTTTGAAATTGCGTCAACTAAGACACGACCCTTTGGAGTAATTAATCTTGACCCCCAGAACGTGTGTTTTGCGTTGTAGTCGCCAGCTGCTATAAAACAGGGTCCTGGTAATTTAAAGAAGTCCCGGTACTGACTCTCAGATATCGAAAATCTAGGAGGGGAATAAATTGAAGAAATGACTATGTTTCGATCAAAGTCTTCGAGGCAGATGTTGGTTGCTTGCATATAATCTGTACAGAAATCACACAGCAGATGGTGCTTTAGGCGGGCCTTTATTAATATTGCCGAACCTCCGCATGCTCTACCACGAGGGTCTTTTGTATCGTAAAATATATAGCCATTTATTTTAAAAAAGCTATTGGTAGTTAAGCTTCATGATTGTCTCCAAAATATTCAGGTATGTGATGGAAAACGATCGATTTTAAGCAGTTTTTTTTTGAATCCATATTTTAGCAGTTGGATTTGAAAAGTATATCAGATGATAAAAATCAAACAATAATTAAGAATTTCGACAAAAATAATAAAAAAAATTGAAAATTTGCGAAAACTAAGTTTTATACAAAACAACAAAATCGTTTTAAAATCGATACGTTTTCAAAATCATTTTCCATCACATACCTGATTATTTTTTCTTTAAAGCGGTAGTCGCGTCATTTAGATGTGTGCCTTTGCAAACAAATTGTATTTCACTTAAACGAATTTTCAGATAAGCGAATTTCTCTTTAAGCGAACTAAAAGGCTTCAAAATTTAACCAAAACCGAATTTTCAGTTAGGCGAATTTTTATTTTAAGCAAACTAAAAGGCTTCAAAATTTAAAGAAGTTAAGAATATTTAATTTCAATAAATTCTTTTCTAACCCTTAATATAAACTTTATAGAAATGAATTTAAGGCTTTCGACTTCGAATTCTTCCACAAGGTTATCCAGGGTAGTTAAATTGCGATTACGTTTATAATAAACAAAATGGCTCACGTACGTGGCCCTTTTTGCCACTGTATAAAATTCGAAGAAAAATCCAAGGGTTTTCCCCCTTTTTTTGAAGAAATGATTTTGTCTAAATATAGGAATTGTTTCTAAAAGAATTCTTAGGTGAAATAATTTTGTTTAAACTTACTTCAATTCCAGGTATTATAGAAGAATTGAGATGTTAATGATTTAAGAATTTAGAGTAATTTGTAATAACTAAGTCAACGAAGAAACTACTTTTCAAAGTAAAACTGATATTTTAGTAATTCTTGCAAAAAAAACCGACTTCAAAACAGATAGTTGGGTACCAGTTCAAAACTAAAAATGTAAGAAGTAATCTATAAGAACTATATATAAACCAAATAAAAGATAAACAAAATGCGCCGAAATTAGCAGGAAAAGAAGTAAAGACTATGTGAAATTCAAGCATCTCGTTATTACTGTTCAAAAGTTAAGCTATTTTCACCAACATCCGTCTTTTATGGGGACACCATTTAATTTTAAATTTGTATAGCTGTCATAGCGACCATAGTAATACACATTATGTGTAAAATTCAGTTGTCTATCTAAAACGGCTCAAAAGATAATGCATACATCAAATTTCATTAAATATAGGAACACCCTTTCATTTCCATAAGTCTCTATCTATAACGGTTCCAAAGACTGGTCCATATAAGTCAAATTACATCAGCTATGAGGACACCCTTTAAGTTTTTTGTACTTTTTATTGTTGACATAGTAATATTCACCTGGAATTCTGCCTAATTTTTGTGTGTTTGTCTATAACGGTTCAAAAGATAGCGCCATATAGGTCAAATTACATCAATTTTGGCGATACCCTTTAATTTCTAAATTCAAATTATAAACCTGTTATAGTGGACTTAGCCATACAGGTTCCTTGTGAGTTTCAGCTGTCTGTGTATAACGGTACAAAAGCCACATACATAAAAAGTCGTTAACTATTGGGACACCCTTTTATTTCCAAATTCAAATTTTATACTTTTTGTTATAGCGGACTTTATGTCAAATCAAATTTAATGAACTATTGGAGCACCCTTTAATTTATAATTTTGAATATTTATCCTTTTTCTTATAATTTTCATAGTAATCGACATTCTGTCAAACTTTCAAAGTTTTGTCTTTAACGGTTTACGGGCAAATTTTTTTTACTGTAGCAATTTTAGTGTTGCACATTTTTATTGCTTCTCGTTAAATAATAAACAATCGGGTATGTGATGAAAAACGATCGATTTTAAAAAAGGGTGTGATGAATTACGATCGATTTTGAGCATTGTTTTTGAGCCTATCTCTTAACATTTGGGTTTCAAAAGTATACCAGAAAATAAAAATTTAGACAGTAATGAGGAATTTAGACAAAAATATTATAAATAAAGAAATAAAATAAATATATAAATATTAAAAAAATTAAAAATTATTAAAAACAAATATTTATACAAAACGACAAAATCGTTTTAAAATCGATTGGTTTTCAAAATTGTTTTCCATCACATATCTGATTATTTTGCTCTGCCAATCAAATATTCCACTTAATTTTTTTTTTTGCTAAAATTAGGTAGTTTAAACCCTTTTTTTAATTTTTGGGTATAAATTAATCCGCAATTGTATAATGCAGCCAGTTAAGTATTTACTTTTTAAAACTAGTGATCAGTAACAGAACTTATACAATTTGATTTTAAAGTGCGATAATGTCATTTAACAATTTTTTCTTACAATGATTGATGGCAATGTCTTAAATGTAATAACAGATACCTCGTCAACTTTAAAGTGTGCAATTTGCAATAAGTCACAAAAAGACTTTCAAAATATTTATGACTCAAGTGATGAGTAAAATTATGAATATGGAATTTCTCCAGAATTAGGTGCATGAAGGTGATGTTTTGATAAAGAAAAACTCTCTGTTCAAAAAAATTATACAAAATGAATTTCTTAAGAAACTTGGGCTGAAAGTAAACTGCCCAAAGCAGGGGTATGGAAATACTAGCGATGGTAATATGTCCAGAGCATTTTTTGAAAATGATGAGGTAACAGCCCGAATTACTGGGGTCGACAATAATATTATAAAAAGGTTGGCAGTTATCCTAAATGTTATAAACTCTAGAGAAATGGTAAATGGCCCAGAGTTTGATGATTATGCATCAAAAACTACCCAACTTTTAGCTCAAATGTACCCTGAGAAGAAACTTACTCCTACGGTTCATAAGATTTTGGCTCATGGTAAAAGTTTAATTGAATATCAATGCCAACCGTTTGGAGATTTGTCAGAAGAAGCCCAGGAATGCAAAAACAAAGACTACAAAAAATTTAGATACACGAATACTTTCAAAATTTCACGGATTAGACAGAATTCGGACCTTTTCAATATGTTGGAGGCCTCTTCAGATCCACTAATTTCATTACGAAGACATGTAAGATCTCGAAAGGATTTGCAAGAACATAATTATAGTTCCGATATGTTAAGTCTATTAGATAACGCTCCCAATGTTAATGACTATTTCAAAGACTATTCTTGCTAAATAAAATATATACTAAATAACATTATATCTATAGCATAATATATTAATATTAAAAATAATTTAAAAATGTGTTTCTGTAATAGAAATAAAAAAATTTAATATTGGTTTAACATGTTATATTAGAGTGTTTTTTTCTAAACTTTCGGATTTGAACAACGTGTATTGTAAAGCGCACCGGGTTAAACTAGTTACTTAATATAAATTTACTTAGATTTAAATTTATTAAATGTATATAAAAATGGGTATTTGCAATACAAATAAAAAACTTATATTTAAAAAAACATGTTAACATATAACTAGAAAAATTATCCTATTTTAACCCCAATGTTTGGAGCACCCTGTACCTCTTGCAGTATTTTGTAAACATTATTTTGAAGCCTAAAGTGTCCTCTGTCAATATCCTTTTAAATCTTTAAAATATCTTAATTATTTCAAAAGTTATGATTTTTGCAACGAAAAAAGTCACTGTGCGCCGATACAACAACTTGATAAAAAAAAAAAACAATTATAAGTGCTATATCCGGCAGTGCCGAATCTTCTGTATCCTTCACCACGGTGATTTCATTTATACAGACATGTACAGCATTGTCCATATTGTTGACTCTTTACATAAATTAAAATAAGTCATATGAGAAAAACTCATACTTTAAAGAAATAGAAGACAGCGGCGACGCAGCTAAATGAAAACAAATTGTTGGCTACAATTGTCGCCGTGTTGTCAGCTACTTAATGATATTTAAGACGACAGCTACATCGTAAACTCTGACATTTTTGTAGAAATACTTATTTTGCTTTTATAAAATAACTTTTTTACAAAATTATAAATATTTCCTTTAAAACTTTTTGTTTGTATTTGAATTTGTAATTTGCAATTTTATGACATTTTCTTTTGTTGAATAAAATAGAAATTAGCCTAAGTTTACGACAGCCACAACGGTGGTCGTGAAGCCATGTAGGTTTGCTGGCTTTAAAATTATCGTTTACCTACAAACGTGTGTATTTTATTTTTGGCAGTTTGTAGTCGGTATCATGATGTTGACTATGTGTTAAATGTATCTAAGTTTTAAAACAGAGATCTCATCTATTTAAAAATCAAACGCATTTAAAAAATATGTTACTCTATATACATACATACATACATACATATGTTCTTAATATTAAAATATATTATGTTACAGTTATGATTTTAATTTTCAGAGAAATATTGAAATTTTTAATTTAATTTTGCGAAAATTATTAGTAATTTTTTTTTTAAATGTTTTGTAATATTTTATTCGAAAACTTTTTAAAAATTTTTTTAAAAACATTTTTCGAAAATTTTTCTGTAAAAATATCTTTTTGAAAATGTTTTGTAAATTTGTTTGTAAATATTTTTGAAAAAAAAATTCTAATTTTTCTTTAAAAATTTTATTGAAATTTCTTTTATTAAATTTAGGACCTTTCTGCAATATATATTCAGTTAGAATGATCAGACTAAAGCAAAAAGGAATCCTTACAAAAAAAAATTTCCTCATATTGACCCCCACGTGCTTTTGACTGCTATTTACCATTGGGTACCCTGTGGGTCCATTGGCTACTTCTATGTGTATTGCTTTCTAAAAAGGTCTCTAATACAAATCAAAACAGAAAAACCCTACCAACCTAAAAACAAACAAAAATTCCTCTTCGCAGGTGGGCGTAGTTTTTGGCCCGCAGCGTCCAAAGGAATGATCCGATGTGGCTAAATTGCAATCCAAAGATTTTCGAAACTATACCTGATAGATTGGTGTGCTTAAAGTTTTTGTATCTCTTCTGGTGCCTTGGAAAATGACATTTCAACCCGAACACGGACAGACGGACATCGCTTAATCAACTTCTCTATGTATAAGGATCCAAAATATATGCGGTCGGAAATGAATATTTTAGAAATTACATACGGAATGACAAACTTATACCAAACTTCACCACAGGTGGAAAGGGATCTGTAATGCCCAGCATCATACCCTACTTCACAGTTCTGAACGTAGACCTTTGTCTTAAAGTTTTGGAGATGAGGATGATGAAGAGGTTGTCCTTGCAGAAGAAACTTAACTGGCAAGTAGCGTTAATCGATCTTTTACCAGTCGTAAAGCAGTTTAACCTCCCCATGAGAAAAACACACCGAGCACCTAGCACACCCATTTTTCACACAGTTAAATTAATTGATAGCATATTAGGAAGAGATGTTGCCTCCCGAATGTTAAAGCCTGCAACTAAAAAAGTCCCAATCAAATGATATAAATCGCTGGATTGTTTTCGGGCAATAGGGAGGGTGCTATTGCCACACTTTGACGGCCGGAATAATATTGAATCGAGTTCATCATAATTTTATTAATATTATTATTATTAGTTGTATATGCTATTTTTAGAAGTTCTAGAAGTGTATTTTTGTGTTCATAACTTTATTTGTATGTAAATAACTCGTTAAAAACGGCACAATTTGTAATTTTAGATAATACTGTTTTTTTTAACGAAGCATTTTATTTACATGCACAGAAAAAATTATTTTTCAAATTCAAACAAATAATTTGCATAATCACACAATTTTTTGTGTGATTATGGTCCTAGAAGCAAATATGCAAATTCAAACAATTAAATTTAAAATTAGTTTATTGAAAATATTCCACGATTTTTTTAAACAATTAATTATGATATTTGGTAAAAAAAATGTATGGGCAAAAAATTGAGGAACTTATTACAAAATACAGAGAAATGCTTGAAACAGCCATCCACTGAAGGAAGGATACGATATGAATTCCTATGAAAATCTGTAGACACTAGTCATTGAAAACTTCAAACTATCTACTCGCACTCCAGAACATGTTTTCGAACCTATTCAAAACTTCGTTCTACCATTGCGAAAAGTCACGGTACCAAAATTCAATGGAGATTATTTGAAGTGGAGAGCCTTTCATGACATGTTTACACAACTAGTATACAATCAACATATTCCCGCGGTGCAAAAGATGTGGTACCTGAAGTCAAACAAAGCCTTAAACTACGCACCCGCTTGGAGCCTAGTGCAAGAACGCTACAACAATCAACGGGTTCTTGTATCATCGTTAATGCAACAGCTTTTAGATCAGCCTAATTCTGGACCATCAACTGCTGCAATCAAACATGCACTCAACAACATTGATATCGATACGACCTCGTGGGGCCCCATGCTGTTTCACATACTGGTTAAAAAACTGGATAGGGGCACTCTTATTCCATATGAGAGGACCATCAGTAATCCAAAAGAACTAAAAAAAATCAAAGACCTCTTTAAATTTCTGGAAAATCGCTTTCAATCCCTAAAAGCCATCAACCAGAAGGAGAAGTCATCAAAGGTGTACGTTTCCGCTACCTCAGCTAAACAAATAGAATTCAGTTGCGCACTATGCAAAACCGGCTCTCACCAACTGTATCGGTGTTAGGGCTTTCAACAACTATTACCATCAAGCCGCCTTAGTTTCGCTCGAAAACGAAACCTGTGCGTGAACTGTTTGAAAACAGGACACGCTGCAAAAACTTGCACATCAAGATCATGCATGACATGCAAGAAAAGCCACAACTCACTACTTCATCTAGACTACAACCCCCAGTCATCAAAACAAGGATCAACAAGTGGAAGGATATCCCAGATGGCGACACCATCTGCGACTACTCCACCTAAAATTATTGAACCCAATATGAATAAAGCCATAACTACCTCTCTCGAAGCATCCTCACTAGCAGCCGCAAACGGTCAGTTGTCCAACTCATACGTTCTACTCAGCACAGCTTTAGTAAAAATCAAAAGTGATACTATGGAAGTTGAATGCCGCGCCTTACTTGACTCAGCGTCACAAGTCAATTTGATTACCGAACGTTTGGCGAAACGACTTAACATTGCAAAACAGATGTCATCAGTGAACATCAATGGAATCGGTGACTCTAACACCAAAGCTAAGCACCGAGGCAATGTGGCCTTATGTTCTAGGATTAATGGATATTCAACACGCCTGGAGGCACATGTCTTGCCTCGAATTATAGCATGACAACCATCAAAATTTATCGACATTGGAGATTGGCCACTACCGAAAAACCTTATGTTTGCTGATCCAGCGTTTAATAAGTCAAATAAAATCGATATATTGCTGGGTGCAGAGCACTATCACCATCTGCTCGCTATTGGACAAATAAAATTATTTCCACAACTTCCTATATTACAACACAGTATTTGGCTGGATTGTAGCAGGAAAAATAAATAGAGAACATCTAACAGACGCATCTTGTGAAATATGCATCGAAAATGAAGGGCTTGAAGCTTTCATTGCTCGACTCTGGCAACTAGATGAAGTTAAAACAACTAAAAAGCCGCTGTCAATAGCCGACAGACAATGTGAAGAACACTTTGCACAAAATACAACTAGAAACCACCAGGGCCGCTTCACACTCAAAATACCATTTCATCAAAACCCCTATACTCTAGGCGACTCCCATGCAATTGCCTTTAATCGATTTCTCGCTCTAGAACGACGTCTGCAAAAGAAGCCGGAATTGAAAGCCACATACCCAGAATTTATGGACGAGTATGAATCAATGGGGCACATGACAAAATTGGTAACAGAATACATAATTTTCCCAAACTACTACATCTCAAATCATTGCGTATTAAGGCCCGAAAGTTCAACTACTAAGCTCAGGGTAGTATTTGATGAATCGGCTAAAAATTCATCAGGACACTCTTTAAACGACACAGGTTTAAATCAGGACACAGATTTAAATGTATTAAAAACTCTTCAAATATCAAGACACATTTTAAGGGTAAAATTCCAGAATCCCAACAACTACACATTTTTACAGACGCATCTGAAAAGGCGTACAGAGCTGCAGCTTATATTCGATCAGTCTTCAAAGATGGCACTATCATGGTACACTTACTCTGTTCTAAATCCCGTATCGCTCCACTCAAACGCCAAACAATACCACGATTGGAGCTGTGTGTAGCCACACTTGGAGCCCAATTAGCCACAAGAATCAGGGCTGATCTTCGATTTAAAAGCCCTGTATGGTTTTGGACTGATTCAGAAACTGTACTCTTATGGATTAATTCATCATCAGCGTCATTCAAGACATTTGTAGCAAATCGAATTTCAACAATACAAGAAGAAACCCAGGCAGAACAATGGCGTCACGTAAGTTCCAAGTAAAACCCAGGTGATATATTATCTCGTGGAATGTTTCCAACGGCCCTTAAGAAATGCACTCTTTGGTTTTATGGTCCAACATTTCTGCATGGCGTGGAGAAGGTGTGGCCACCTAATTTCTCTCTAAGTTCCAAAAAATTTCCAAAGAAAGGCAAATCTGCTTGAATCACGAGCAATGACCACCTTTGTTTACAAAATTAACCACAAAAATTCATTTCACCGTCTACAGCGTATTGTTGGTTACGTTTTGCGCTTCATTAACCACACCAGATGCGACAATCATCAAAATTAATAACGACAACGGAACTCAACCGAGCACTGATTCCTATTATTTCACAAATGCAACTCTCAGAATTTAAGGAAGAAATAAACCAACTGCGAAAATACCAGAATATCCAGAATCTAACACCCTTTTTGGATAAAAATGAACTAAGTCGGCGGTCAGCGTGACGCTTCTTCATTGGCATATGACTCAAAACATTAACTTCTTATTCTATACAATGATCCCATTTCAAAATTGATATTCAATATGGTTCATGAAGATTACAAGCATTGTGGTTCGCATACATTGTTAGGATTTGTTCGACAACGTTTCTGGCCAATTAAAGGAAAAATTATGGCAAGAGCTACAATCCATCGACGTACGACATGCAGCAGAGCCAAGCCAGAGCTACTTCACCAAATAATGGGAAATCTACCTTCAACACGTGTCACGCCGGCGCGGCCGTTCCTTAATGCCTGAGTCGATTACGGTGGCCCAATTACGGTACATTACAAACTTAGGGGAAAACGACCGCACAAGGCCTACATCGCTGTATTTTGTTGCTTTGCTACAAAGGCAGTACATTTGGAACTTGTAAGCGATCTCACAACTGAAGCATTTATAGGTGCTCTTAAATGTTTAATATCCCGGCGTGGACATTGCCAAAATTTATATTGCGACAATGCAACAAACTTCCTCGAAGCGAAAAAATAAATTGCATCAACTTGCCACAATAATATATTCATCAGAGGCACAAGAAGCCATTCCGAATGCTTGCAGCAAAAGGAGTATACAATTTAATTTCATCCCGCTAAGAGTTGGCAGCTCGATCATATCTGGCTTTCATTTTATCACTGGTTAATTTTATACGACTCCGAACGAATTCGTGAATCTCCTGGAGGTTCCTTTGTGCCTGACTAGAGTTTTCGCCGTCTCCGATGATGGCTTAACACCAAACTCTAAATCTGCAGGCAAATTTAGCTCAGATCCAAAGACTATTTTCGCGGGTGTTCGTGAGGTGGAATCGTGAACAGCTGACTTATATGCCAATAAAAGTTTGGGTATATGCTCATCCCAGTCCCTCTGGTGTGCGCTGACCACTTTTCTCAGGTATTCCTCCAGGGTTCGATTGAATCTTTCGACCATGCCATTAGATTGCGGATGTAACGGTGTTGTTCTGGTCTTTCTTATTCCGTATACTTCGCACATCTCTTTGAATATAGCGGATTCAAAATTTCGTTCTTGGTCGGAGTGTAGTTCTAAGGGAACACCATAGCGACACACCCAGTTCCTTAAAAACGCATCTACAATCGTTCTGGCTTCTTGATTGGGAATGGCATATACCTCCGGCCATTTGCTAAAATAGTCCATGACCACTAAAACGTAACGGTTTCCAGCATTACTAGCAGGGAAGGGACCTGCTACGTCCATCGCTATACGTTCAAAGGGAGGGCCTGAATTGTACTGCTGAAGCTGCCATGTACTCCTGGCAATTGGCTATCCACTCGGCTACGGCTTGTTAACAGCCGACCCAATAGAACGTTGTTTTATCTTTTCAAGCGTCTTCGTTACACCAAGGTGACCTCCGCTAGGACCATTGTGGAATTGTTTCATGACCTCTTTGATCTTGGAGGATGGCACAACGATTAAGTCTATCACAGTTTTACCGTCTGTGCTTTCCCAGGTGCGACATAAGCAGCCATCCTTCAACCTGAGACTGTTCCTCTGGGCCCAATATGCCTTCGCCAGTGGACTTTCTGGTGAGATCTCCCTTCGCGTCGGTCTTCGGTCTTCCTCTTTAGCCGCTATAACTTTTGCCAATATGGGATCGTTTCTTTGTGCAGTCGGTCATAGCTCTGAAGTCACTCTATCCAGCGTGCAAGCTGTCCTTCAGGGCTCTTGAATTGCAGCAACCACCTGAGTGCGGCATGATCTCTCCTCAGCGTAAAATGTTGGCCATACAAATACTAGTAGTAGTGTTTTATACACTCCAATGCTGCTAGAAGCTCTCGTCGCGTTACGCAATAGTTTCTTTCAGGCTTCGAAAGTACTCTGCCGTAGTAGCCTATAACCTTTTCTGTCCCATCTACGACTTGCGACAGCACGTCTCCTATTCCATATCCGCTCGCATCAGTGTCTAGCACGAATTTTTTTCCAGCTACTGGATATGCCAGGATAGGTGCCACACACAACAATTCCTTGAGCTTCTGGAATGCTTCCTCGGCTGCTTCACTCCACTGGTAAGGTCGCGACTTTTTGGTTAGTTCATGTAGGCTCGCAGCAACACTAGCAAAATTTGGCACAAATCGTCTGTAATATGTGCAGAGTCCCAAGAAACTTCGTAACTCGTGAAGATTTTGAGGACGAGGCCAGTCCTTTACTGCCCGTATTTTATCTTCATCGGTTGATATGCCCACTGCTGTTACACGATGCCCCAAGTATTTGACTTCCTTCTGAAACAATGCACATTTCTTAACACTGAGCTTCAGTGCAGCCGCTGATATACGCCTGAAGACTTCTTCCATATTCCTTAGGTGTTCATCGACAATTATGGTGTTCCCATGACAATTATGTCATCCAGATACACCAGGCATGTCTTCCAATTGAGTCCCTTTAACACTTGTTCCATTAAACGCTCGAAGGTGGCTGGATCGTTGCAGAGACCAAATGGCATAACATTAAACTGCCATAAACCATCGAGAGCACTAAAAGCAGTTTTTTTTCATCTTTGTCAGATATCTCGACTTGCCAGTAACCGCTCTGTAAATCTAGCGTAGAAAACCACTTGGTTCCTGCTAGCGTGTCCAAGGTGTCATCGATTCTTGGTAGCGGATAACTGTCCTTTTTGGTAACATCGTTGAGCTTTCTGTAGTCAACGCAGAATATAGTGCTGCCATCTTTCTTCTTTACTAAAACTACCGGCGAGCTCCAAGGACTCGAAGATGGTTCGATAATTCCGTCTCGCTCCATTTCGTTGACTAGCGACTTTACTTTGCTCCGCTTGGCTAGGGGAATGCTCCTGGGGGCTTGTTCTATGGGCCTCGCTTCGCCAGTATTTATTTCATGCTTCACTATTGCCGTTCTACCTTGGCTTTTATCTTGGCTTTGTTTCTGTCAGGTGGCTCCAGCTCTGCTACCCATTTCCCCACCAGTTCTGCTAGTATTTCGCGCTTTTTAGTTGACAGTTTTTCAGGCTCCGAGTCTCTCTCGCAATCAATTATGGCCTCTGCTGGTGTACATTGAGCTATCTTTTTTACCAATTACTTTTTCCCTGTTGGATAGATTTAACACTCTCACAGTAATTTTTCCATTCTTATAGTTTTCACGAGGGCTTTTCCTGTTATTGTCTCACTCTTAATTCCTGATGGTTCTACCACCCACAACGTACCCATATTACAGGTTCTGCCTGAGGTGGTAATTTCTGGGATATTTCGACGTTTCTCCAGATCATTATTTGTTGCCCCATGCGCAGATCGACTCCATGCACAAAATCTGCGCCAATAATAACTTCGTCCACGATATCGGCAACAATAAACACATGGTCCACACTCATGTTGGCTATAGTTAATCTGACTTTGGCCTTACCATAGACAGTAGCAAATTCTCCGGTAGCGGTGCGCAGACTTACATTATTTAATTGATCTACTTTTCCCTTTACTAAATCTGGTCTTATTATAGACTGCGACGCTCCTGTGTCTATTGCCATAATACGCTTTCCTCCGTTGATATACCCGCTTGCAGTAATAATGCTGTTTTGCTGCTGCATCACAGATATGGAGATTGTGGGGCCCTCGGTTGTGGAAGCTAGCTCATGCCTCGTAGTGCTAGCTCTCTTCAGTTTAACGACTCTTGAGTTATTTTGTGAGTCGCACGTTTATTGTTTCTTGGCGGCGAAACAGATCTGGCTCGTTTTCTTGCTGCCTTACAGTTTCTTTGAAAATGGCCGACTTTACCGCAATTAAAGCACTTAGCGTTTGTATTACCTTGTCTTTCATCTAAGACTTTCTTTACCGATTCAAGTATTGCTTTATGTCGTCCATTGTTGTTTTCTCATCTTCAGCAGCTACTTCAACTTTTCGCGGTCTTGAAATGACTTTTTCTGTTTCTTAAGCCAGAGCGTAAGTAATGGTTTCAGCAAAGGATGTGTTTTGCTTAGCGAAAACCGCGTGCTTAATATCTGGGTCACGAATACCCTTAACAAATGCCTCCACTTTGAACTATTCTAGAAGTGGATGGTTTTCCCCAGGGTATATTAGCTGCACCAAGCGCTCTATCTCCATGGCGAAATCCTGAATCGTCTCATTTGCTCTTTGCACCCTGCCACGTAGCTCCATTCTATACAGCTTCTTTTTATGATCGCCACCATATTTGCGCTGTAACGCCACCATTATGTCCTCACAATTATTTCTGCAGCTTCTTGGTAGGCTTTCGAGGACTTCTGCTGTAGATCCTTTAAGTGCCAGAATCAGCTCAATCGCTTTTTCTTCATTGCTCCATAGATTTTTACTGTGTCGAACTGAAATTTGAAGACGTTGTAGGGTACGGTGCCGTCGAAACTGGGAGCTTTTATCCTATTTGTGTTTTCAGTCACTACCCGTACTGGACCTTCTCTTATTTCCAGACATATAATTTTGTTTTCAAGCACCTGTACTTCGACGCCACTAGTTTCTAGAAGATTCACTTTTCTGTTTAAACCAGACAGTTGCACTACTACGGCAGAGATTTGTTCGTCGAACTTGCAGACTTTTGTTTCTAAGATGTCAACACGTTTATGGACGGTTTTAGAAATTTCCTGTAGCTTTTCGTTAACTTTTTCTAGTTTCTCGCTGTTAGCCCTAGAAGCTTCCTGTACTTCACCTCTTACTACAGCTAACAGTCTTTCTCTGTTTGATCTAGAAGCTTCTTGTACTTCACCTCTTACTTCAGCTAACAGTTTTTCGCTGTTTGCTCTAGAAGCTTCCTGAACTTCTCCCATTTTCTCCATCATAGCGGCAAACATTCTATTGAAGTCCATGCTACTTGCTGTTGTTGTTTCACGGCTACCTACCTCTGCCACCTCTTTTTCATCGAACTCATATGCGTCAATGTCCATGCCACGACGCTTGAATTCATCTATGAGCCTCATCTGCAGTTCTGTTTTGTTACCTGCTGTTGGCAAATCCAGCTTACTCAACTCCTTTTTAATCTGCTCCACTTTAAGATCTTCAAATTTCATTGTTGTTTATTATTTGATTTTTTTTTAATTTATTTTATTTTACAATTTCACTTCTGTCACCAATTGTTGCGGTTTTACTTTACGTTGGGTTCTTTTAACTGCAAAATAAATACACACTGTTATTACTTTTACAGTAAGTCACTTTATTTATTAGTACCACTGTTCAAAAATACAGCAAACTGGTAAACACTGTTAAAATTCGACAACTGAACTCTTTGACTTTTTAATTGATACTGCCATACTACTCGCTTTCCAGACAGATCTGGCAGGTTAGATTGTTATTGCTCTTGTTTTCTGTTTGTGTGTTTGTTTATTTCTTTATACCTGTTTGTGTGGCTGTTTATTTGTTTATGCTTGTATTTATGTATGTGCACAGTGTTTATTTAATGTGTGTGTGTGTATATGCGTATAGGCGAATGTTTGTATGAGGCGTTTCTTTCTTTCATCATTGTAAGAAAACAAACCATTAATGTTGTTGTTGTTGTTCGAGAGTATTGTTGTTCAGAGCCTATAATGAATACATTCTTCTTTCGTAAACCAGTTTCTAACATTAAGACATAGTTTGGGGTGAAATTTGGTAGTTTTAGTATGCCCTTAATAAAATATCTTTGCAGTTTATCCAGCTCTTCAAAGTGCATACATCCCCAAATTTGGGCCCCATATGATTGTTTCAAACGACTTACAGCTTCAAATAACCGACACTTCGTTTTAAAAGAAATATTGTTTTTGTTCAGCAATGAGTTCCACGTAACATTTATGCTATTTTGTGCTGCAGTATTAATATTTAGTATGTGGAGTAACCTTTTCGGAACCCAGATTGATATTCATTGATGATGTTATTTTGCTCAGTCAATTGGTATAGACGATTATTTAAAATACCCATCATAATTTTTGCAACACAATTCATAAACGAAACACCCCTATAATTACACGCCAGGCTTTCGTTACCTTTTTTAAATATAGGAAAAATTACACTTAAGGTGAATGTTTCGTCGACCTTCATTGAGTTGTATAGATTGTTGTAGCATATAGCCAATTCTTCCAAAAGTTCAATTGGAGCATTCTAGAAAGGGATCTTCTATCAGCAAGGACGCATAACTGTTTTGATGGGGTATTTGTGCTGCTATCTTTGACCGCGTTTAATTTAAATTCCATTTCATTATAATATTTTAATTGACTTTCTTTACAGATTTCTTTGTACTTTATATTTGCTGATAAATAATTTTGCTTATTAACGTCATTATTACATTTTTTTTATACTTTTTTAACATTTTAAATGACATTTGTCTAGCGTTTTCACATTTCCAATTGAACCATGGGTTTTTAGGTGCTAATAATTCCCTCTTATTATTACATTGTTGTACAGAATTTTTAATTATATATATTAAAGCAGATAGATTTATGTCGGAATTATTTTCTTTGATTTGAGTTATACGTGTTGAATATATTTGCCTCTTTCTTTTTCATTCCACCTAAGCTTCGGTAACAGTATTTCCGATGTAGTTGCTGATTTTTTGACATTTACATTAAGTACAAAATTTATTGGCAGATGATCTGACCAGCTTTTATCATCTATAGAAAATTCTCTGAAATGTGATAGAATATCCAATGATGTAGCACACATATCATTAACAGAATCTCCTACCCTGCTTATATATGTAAAATGTCAATTTTCATCACCCTTAATGGCTCCGTTTAGTACTACTAAACCATAGTCATCACATAACTCCATAAACTTCTTTCTTTCTTGTGATTTTCTTCTGCCTAAATAAGCAGCACACCAACTCTGAACCTCCTCTTCTACCATCTGTTTCATTTCGCCAATTCTTACATTAAGGGGTCCAACTACCAACGCATTTTCAGCACCATTCTCAACAAAAAAGTTTTTTACTACTCCAAAATCTTCTTCCCAGTTTGCACCACGTAAATATAAAGGATATATTTTAACCTCCTTATCTACTGTTGTGATATTTATAACATCTATGCCTGATATGCTACTAACTGTGCACTTTATTTATTTTTGGTTTATGTTTTTATTTATTCCATACAAACAACCTCCGATAGCTCTGCCATATCTGCTTATTCTGTGGGCTGATTTCCAAAAATTGTTAATCGTCATTATAAAAGAAGATAACGTTACAGTCATGAAATGGCACTTGTGGTGCGTAGTAAAAATATACAAAGGGCACGACAAGGTTGTAAGAGTGGCAGATGTCGAGACAGCTTCTGGTATCCTTAAAAGAGCAATTCAATATTTGGCTCCACTCCCTAAGCTCAATGACGAAACCGAAGCAGAAGACAAACAACAATGTCCACAAAGCACAGAATATTCCAAAGGGTTGTAACATTGTTCCTGTTGCCGACAACACGTCGCTAAAACAGTTGGAATACAGCAACCAATGGCTATACACTATGCAGCCTTCCCGAATAATAGCAGTGTGTGGGCAAGAAAACTCAAATCTAAATTTAGTTCAATCAATTATACTATCAAACAAATCGGTTGTATTTTTGCTTTCCTCCAATCTACACGATAACCAAGTTGAAGTGCTTGTGTTATCACATACATACATGTCCCGGTGATTCCGCCCGGACAAACAATTCAGTGACCAGCAAACTAGCTGAGTCCATACAGTGCTTACAAACAAACAATATCGACAAAAGATACAACTTTTAAAGATAAAATTATATTTATGGCTTCAATAGTTCCTTTACGACTAAGAAGTGAAATCGCTGAGCATTGGAAAAATCCTCACCCATCATCAGTTTATTTTTGCGTAAAAAATTCCGCGTGAAAGTGAAGGAGAAGCTTGGGCTGAAAGTAGACTGCACAAAGGGGTATGGAAATACTAGCGATGGTAATATGTCCAGACCTTTTTTTGAAAATGATGAGGTAACAGCCCGAATTACTGGGGTCGACAATAATATTATAAAAAGGTTGGCAGTTATCCTAAATGTTATAAACTCTAGAGAAATGGTAAATGGCCCAAAGTTGGTTGATTATGCATCAAAAACTTTCCAAATTTTAGCTCAAATGTACCGTAAGAAGAAACTTACTCCTACGGTTCATAAGATTTTGGCTCATGGTAAAACTTTAATTGAATATCAATGCTTACCGATTGGAGAGTTGTCAGAAGAAGCCCAGGAATGCCAAAACAAAGACTACAAAAAATTTAGATACACGAATAGTTGCAAAATTTCACGGATTAGACAGAATGCGGACCTTTTCAATATGTTGGCGGCCTCTTCAGACCCACTAATTTTATCACGAAGACATGTAAGATCTCGAAAAGATTTGGAAGAACATAATTATAGCTCCGATATGTTAAGTCTATTAGATAACGCTCCCAATGTCAATGACTATTTAAAAAAAACTAACTAACGAAAACCAATTATTCTAGCTAAATAAAATATATACTAAATATCATTATATCTGTAGCATAAATATATTAATATTAAAAATAATTGTGTAATAAAATGTGTTTTTGTAATAGAATTAAAAAATTTAATATTGGTTTAACATGTTATATAAGAGTGTTTTTTTCTAAACTTTCGGATTTGAACAATGTGTATTGCAAGGCGCATCGGGTTAAACTTGTTACTTAATATAAATTTACTTAGATTTAAATATTAAATGTATATAAAAATATGTATTTGCGATACAAATAAAAAACTTATATTTAAAAAAACATGTTAACATTTAACTGGAAAAATTATCCTATTTTACCACCCTGTACCTTTAGCAGTATTTTGTAAACATTATTTTGAAGCCTAAAGTGTCCTCTGTCAATATCTTTTTAAATCTTTAAAATATCTTAATTATTTCCAAAGTTATGATTTTTGCAACGAAAAAAGTCAAAAG
Source organism: Phasia obesa (assembly GCA_949628195.1). Lineage (NCBI taxonomy): Eukaryota > Metazoa > Arthropoda > Insecta > Diptera > Tachinidae > Phasia > Phasia obesa. The sequence goes on along the minus strand of OX451215.1, from coordinate 140,097,076 downwards.
GCGCCGATGTGCGACGGCATCTCAGAAGCAAAAACTGCAGAAAGTTGTTGATTATTTTTTCTATTCTGAAAGAGACGGTTTAGGATGTACAACATTATTGAAACATAATATCGATACTAAGGATGAAAATCCCATTAAACAAAGATATTACCCGACATCTCCGGCGAGGGAAAACTATTGTGTGAGGAAATAGACCGCATGTTGAAGTTAGGAGTCATTGAGGAGTGCCCATCATCTCCTTTGTCATCACCTGGGGCATTAATTGTTAAACCCGGAAAGGTGCGATTTTGTTTGAACAGTCGAAACAACTAAGGACGCATTCCCTATTCCGAACATAAATGGACTAATTTCGAGACTTCCTCCAATTTTTTATATTCCCAAGGTGGATTTAAAAGATGCGTTCTGGCAGATAAATTTGGATGTAATCTCAAGACCCAAGACGGCATTTACAATTGTTGGAGAAGGATCTCTAAAAGTTGATCCAGTAAAGGCTGATCCAATTTCCTGTTCCAAAAACAGTGCGTCAACTCCGCCAGTTTCTCGGTATGGCCTGTTGGTACAGATAATTCATTGATGATTATGCTACCATTGCGTTCCCAATGTTCTGTCAAACTTTTGTCAAAAAGTTAATTCTTTGTGTGGACAGAGGATGCACAAAAGCCATTCGAAAACATCAAGAAGAAGCTGACTTCAGCGCCCGTGTTAGTAATGCAATGCAATGCGATGTCAGTATGTTTGGAGTTGGAGCAGTATTAGCACAGCGTTATCACAATGGAAACGAATGGCCAATAGCGTTTATATTACAGAAACTTAACAAAGCCCAAAGAAACTATACCATCACAGAATTGGAATGTTTAGCGGTAAATTGGCAATAAAGACATTTAGACAATATATTGAAGGCCATGAATTTAAAATCATCACTGACCTCGCCAGTCTACAGTGGGTCATGAGACAAAATGACCTATCCGGTAGGTTGGCTGTAAAATTACAAGGGTTTGATTTTACCATAGAACACCGTAGAAGTACAAACAATGTTGTGCCAGATGCATTATCCCGAGCATTTGATAATGATAAGATTGTGGCCGAGATAAATTTACAAATCTTACCATCCGTGGATATCAATTCTAACGTATTTGATAGCTCTGAGTATACCTTGTTGAGGGATAAATTTTCAAAATCAGAATTGCCAGATTGTAAAGTTCTTGATAAATTTATTTACAAAAGGCCAAAGTTTTCATACGGAAATCTGGATGTATCGGATTGTTGGAAATTGTATATTCCTTGGACTGTTGTCCAAGGTGCTGGAGGCGTTGATATTCTAACGCAAGAATTTGGCAAAGGAGGTGTTCGATAGTTTCCTCCTCTTCTTCATCTTGACAACTTCTTCAGAAATCGTTGTAATGGAGACCCATTCTTCTTGCCTGAGTTCCGAATAGGCAATGCCCAGTTACCGTTGATATTAAATCACAATAGCAAAGCTGTTTTTTTCTGAACCAGTAGAGGCCAGATCGTCCTCGCCATTTGACAAGTCGACTCATTGGACCATCTTACCTGGGCCAGATCATATAAGGCTCGATTTATTCAATTCCCGCAAGCAGAAAGAGGAATGCCACAATAGACGTCAATGGCGCTATCGTTGAGCAAAGTTCCCTTCTTTGCCAGTTCATCAGCAACACAGACGTTACAGTCATTTGGAATTCTGAAACACATCTTGATTCCAAACTCTTCCATATTAACTCCACCCCCAACCCTATCGCCGCTTTTAGAGCCATCCGTGTACACACAGACTGCTCCAGGTGAAGGTGCAGGACCCTCCGTCAAGTCAAAGCTTCTTGTGAAGAGGGGTATTCGGGTACAGTAGTCAATAAGTCCGGGAATGACGTTCGTGTTTCCCAGAATACCGGCATGACCCCATGGCCTATGGTTCCATATATTTGTGACATTCAGTCTAATAGATGTTTTCAAAGCCAGCCCCCTGACCAGTTGGTCTACTGGAAACCAATTGAGTATGGCAAAGAGTGCCTTCGTCGGTGTTGACCTAATGGCTCCTGTTATAAGGATAGTCATAATTCGTAACACACCTTCCATAATAGATATGTTAGTTCTAATGTCTAGTGCTTTCCACCATACAATAACTCCGTAGAGTAAGATTAGCTTGATTACCGCTTCAAGTAGCCATTTTACAATACTTGGATTCATTTCCCAAGTTTTCCAATGGCTTTCCTACATACGTATATTGCCGTAATGTCCTTAGAGGCTCTCGCCTGGATGTTAATTTTCCAGGATAATTTACTATCTATGATTATGCCTAAATATTTCGCTCTCTCAGATAGAGTAAGAGGTATCCCGTTCAAAGTCGGTAACCTGAAAGATTGAATCTTGTATTTCCTAAAGAATAATAAGTTCGGTTTTGGTTCGATTAACACTTAGCCCGCTCTGTCCTCTCCAGGAGCAGATCATTCTGAGTGCCGTCTCCAATCTTTATATGATAATGGATACCAGACACTGCCACCGCCACATCGTCTACGTAGGCGACAGTCATGAAGTTCAAGGAGTCTAGATCCCTGAGTAGCCTATTTATTGCTACATTCCATAGCAGTGGGGACAATACACCTCCTTGTGGCGTGCCCCTAACCACACTTTTGGAAATACACGCCGCGCCAAAGGTGGATGTTATTGCCCTGACGCTCAGCAAGTTTTTTACAAATCTAATGATTGATTGGTCAATTCCCAATACCCTAAGCGATTGAGTTATTGCCATCGAATCGATATTATTAAAGGCACCTTCGATATTATTTAAGGCACCATTGTATAGTTTTTATGCTATTTTTTGTCTATATGTCCCACAAGCGAATGAAGCGCCGCATGAGATGATTTCCCTCCTTTGGGGATAAATATCACATTGCACTTGATCCATTGATCTGGAATATATGACCAAGGCAAGCTTGATATATGTCTAGCAGCCAGGGTGTTACCAGATCTAGATTGTTTTGTAGATCAGCGGGAATAATACCATCCGGTCCTGGAGATTTATAGGGATGGAAGCTTTCGATCGCCCAGTGTAGCTTATCCACATAATGGCGCTCATGGTGGGATAGCAAAGACAGTACATCGCATAAGGCAATTTTTCTTCTGGCCCAAATTAGTTAGCGATGTTAAGAATTATGTGTCAAATTGTTTCTTATGCAAAACTTCGAAGTCACAAACAAATGCCTTAAAACCACCAATGGTGAAATGCTCATTTCCGAAAGACCATTTCAACGGCTATATATCGATCTTATTGGCCCGTTACCTCGATCTAAAAGTGCACATATTGGGATTTTAATTGTTTTGGATCACTTTACTAAATTTACATTTTGAAACCATTAAGAAAATTTATTACAAAACCAATTATTGAATACTTAAAAAATTAGGTCTTCACCTGTACCTGAATATATCGTTTTTGATAATGGTAGTCAGTTTAAATCCACTGAATTTAAAAAAATTATAACCATCAATTTACGGCTGTACACAGTCCTCAATCCAACGCGAGTTAAAGTGTCAACCGATCGATCAACGAAGCTCTCCGGTCATATGTTCACAATGATCATCGTCATTGGGATGAGAATTTGGATAGTATTAATTGTGCAATTCGTAGCAGTGTGCATCGGAAAACAGGACGGACACCTTACGAATTAGTATTCGGAGAAACAATGATAACATATGGACAAGACTACAACATTTTAAGAAAGTTTAAACTTTTGGTGGAAACAGATACAAAAATTAAGAGACAGGATAAATTTACACTTTTAAGAGATTCTATTCGGACAAAAATTACTTTTCATATCATCTGCTTTGTGAGGGCGACAATACTATTTTTAATTTTACACACGTTTTTCTATGGCTGTAGTAAATTATACTGTCTTGAGCATGGTATAATAATACAGGTATATGCAAGGCAAATTCAAAAAAACTAAGCAACCTGTTTTTGCCCGACTGTGTCAAAATATTTTACTAAAATATAAATAACATGAGCTGTGTTCGCAAACATTTCTATGAAAAATTATTCATCATAATAAAAATACCCAAACATTGTAATAAAATATAAAACTGGCTTACTTTAAATAATTAAAATAGATTATATGTAAAACGAAGCATTTTAGGAAATGGTTTTAAATATTGAATACTCCGTACATGGAAGAATAAAAAAATTTTAGTTATTTATTTAACATAAGTAATGACATTTAATTTAAAAGTTATAATTTATGAAGATCAATCTCCAATAATTCATTTTGATCAAGATTAAAATTGCTTAAGTTCAGTTTTCAATGTTATTCCGGTCACCTGTCCAACAAGCCATAATAAAAAGATAACCAAAGCACCTGGCATTATTCTAAAGAGCGCTTACATTGTGGGTTTCAATACATGACTGCTGAGTTAATTTCGCCTTCATTAAAGAACTCTGTAGATATATAGGCCTAGAGCCTAAAGCCGATATGGCTGCTTTAAGCAAGTCAGGTGCAAGTCATTAAATGGGCTGCATAATGCTCTAGCAGCAGCATCAACTCCTGCTGACCGTGTTATTTTATTGTCATTAGGTTATGCCGAATACGAAATTTCCGCCTACGAGAAATGATTTAAATTCACTTGCAAAGTTTTACTTAAAACCTTAAATATTTTTTCTTTTCTTTAAGTAATCATTGCAAGTTAATTAAAGGATTAAATAAAACACAGCAATTAGTTCACAATGCACTCAGTAATAAAAAAAAACTGTATTTTGTTTTTTTTTCAAATTATTAATAATTTTAAAGTGCGCGAACAGAGTTTTATACAAGGTTTGAGATTTTCAGATAAGCAAATTTACAGCTGTTCTAACAGTTTTACCTATATAATTATGCCATGGTCTTGAGATTTTAAAAATTTATTTGTATTTTATAAAATTTTCTGATTGAGATAGTCTTGAATTTATTTTTGTTTTTCATTGTCAAAATGTTTAAAATTTTTTGTTTCCACATTGAAAAAGTTGTCAACTTGTTTTGTGCCGGTGTGATAATTAAAAATAATAAATTTAATCTTGGAGATTTATCTTATACAGAAAAAATCATTGGAATCCTCATATACAGTTTCTTTTTATATGCAACTCTCTTTTTACGAAAGGACTGAAGGATTCAAATCTTTTTTCCAGATTTTCTGGTCAGTTTTTTATATAGGTAACTGCGTTAAGACGAAAAGAATTACAGAATTTTGAAAAGTGCACACCAGACTCAACAAGCTATAGAACAGACTCCGTAGTATTTTCTGTTTTTTTATGGTTAAAAGTGAGAAGTTTTAAAAAGAAATTGTGACTTATCCTGATTATTTTTCAAAATTTTTTTAAACCTACTCCGGTATCTAATTAATTTTATTTTGGATATTTGTATCAACTAAATAGTGATAAATAGTTCGTAAAATTATTGGTTTAACATACTCTCGAAATTTAACATATACTCGAAAATCGATTGGAAGTGGTCTCAGACCTCGCTTAAGCCAAAGTGAAGCTGCGTTTACTTATGTTAATTCCAGTTTCTACACTTATAAAATAACGTAAAACTTTAAACTGCTCTTCTGTAAAATTTACTTTTTTACCCTTAGGTTCCTTTTATTAGTCGCCGTCACATACACTTATAAAAAAACTAAGGATAACTCCACAAACACACCCTACACATGTCTTAAGATAAATACCAGCTTATTTTCCAATTTAAACTTATATTTTTGTTTATTCGTGGGGATGACGTTATGCACTGAAATTTAAATTATTAGCAGGAACGCAATCCAATATATATCTATATATATATATAAATATATATATATATATATATATATATATATATATATATATATATATATATATATATATATATATATATATATATATATATATATATATATATATATATATGGAATTGTATTATGGAATTGTATTATTTAAACCAGAGATCAATTATTTTAACGCAAAGAGCATATCGCCGACATTATTGAAAATTTGATTATGAGTGATGAAGCTCATTTTCATTTGAATGGCTTTGTTAATAAGCAGAACTGTAGGTTCTGGGGTTCTGAAAATCCAAGAGCCATTCATCAACGCCAATTGCACCCCATCAGGTGTACAGTATGGTGTGGGATCACATCTGAAAATGTCATTGGGCCCTACTTCTTCGAGAATGAAGATGGAAGTGCTGTAACCGTAAATGGAGAGCGGTATCGGTTTATGATAGAAAATTTTTTACGTCCTGCTCTTGAAAACAGACCTGGTATGTGGTTTCAGCAGGACGGAGCCACTGCCCATACTGCCCGAGACACAATGGCACTTTTAAGACAAATTTTTGGAGAGCCCTTGGTTTCTTTTGGCCCACCCTGTATATATACCCTCCCCAACGACGAGCACAGCCGAAATTAATAGGAAGCCCCGTTCCCGAGTTAGTACATCGAAATGAATAATCGTTACACTTCTTTAAGGCTAGTAAGCTTGCCAAAATTTCCGGTATAAAATTTTTGTATTTATTTCTACAAAAAAAAATTCTAATTTGTAAATTATATAAATATACATAAATTATAAATTATAATTTTTTTGTGCATTGTACAGAAAAAATTCCGTGACTATTAATTTTCCTTAAAGCTGACGGGAAAAACTCTCCACTTATTGTTGTAATAGACAAAAACACCAACAACAAAATTTTCAAAAAATATTTCATATATATAAATGGTCCTGCTACAGTTTGTTGTTAACAACTTCTTTCTATATGTACATATCTAGCACAATTGATTTATCTAAGACGTTTAGGTGAAGAAACATCAAACGACCGTAATGTCACAATATTGCCATATATTTTCTAACAAGCGATCCACTGTTTTTTGGAAAGCACATTCAGATTGTTGTACCCTATAACTCATATCATGCAAAAAAATATTTTGTATACCCTTTCATATTTATTTTGTATACGCATTCATATCTACTAGAAGTACAGTTATGCCAAATATCAAGGAAATTCGGGAAATATTTTTATGGATTGCCCGCATCACGAATAACGCCTCATATGTGCGTACATACATATGTGTGCATATTAGGGATATAACTTTTTAAATTTTTTTTTTAAATATCGAAATTGGCATAGCATGGTCCGATAGAGCATAAACAACTATAAGGGCATGTATATTTATTTTTTCGCTTTTAAAATTTTAATTTTCTTTTTGGTTAAAAAAAATTAATAATAGGTTTACTTAAAACAAAAAATTGCTGAAGTATGAAATTTCATTAATATTTAGAGATGGTAAGAGATTTTTCCGCAACCCAAAAAGTATCTTTTACCTTTTTTAAAGATACAAAATGAATAAAAAACACCGTATAAAATTATGAATAATATTGCAGCCGTTTAGAAAAACCAATTGGTGCGTGAACTTTTTTAAGAAAAATTAGAAAAGATTATGATTTTCGTAGTTACTAGGACATGGTTGACCTCATGGTACTATGCCAAAAAATTGGTTAAAACCCTAGTGTACATGTGAGGTTTTATGATAAGTTTATTTTTATTGTTACTTACAATGGTCTCCAATGATGTTTTCCCTTATTTCTTAATACACTATTAATTGGGTCTTTTCCACCAGCTAATATACTGGCGTTGTGCACTGCACTGAAATGTGCTAAGTCAGCACCATTTTCTGGAATTTCTTGTATGTGACAATTAACATAGAATTCATTCCTTCCATGATAAACAAACTCCTTTGACTTAATTTCTTTTACTTCTGGAAGTTCCCAAGGCTGCTGATTAAATTCAGCATGATACCAAACAAATATGTTGTCACTTATTTCACGTGATATCCATTTCTTCACCTTTGAGTTCAGTGATGCTAAAACAGTAATGAATAGTTAGGGAAGTTTGTAATAAAATATTTTTCCAGTATACTAACCACAAGTGCTATATGGTATATTTATACACTTTCCATCACTTCCGCGAAATCTCCATTGATGAAATGGACATTCGATTGTGTCTCCAATAACTCGACCACCCACACCTAGATTTGCTCCCATATGTGGGCAATAGCCATCCAATACAAACACTGACTTATCTAATGTGCGAAATACGACGAACTGTTCACCTAGTGCAGATAAACTTTTAGATTCACCAGGTTTAAGTTGTGATGATTCTATTAAACTATACCATCCATTTGGATATGGCGGAGGTAGTTCCTTTATTCCAATTTTACGTAGTTTTCGTATTCTGTTTATAGAATCTTTTTTTCTAACAGCATCTAAACTTTTCTTTTCTCGAAGGATAACACTATATCCGACGTCATCAATGTTCTACAATAATAATAATAATAATAATAATAATAATAATAATAATAATAATAATAATAATAATAATAAAAATAATAATAATAATAATTTATATTTTGGGTATTAAAACTTTTCTAATTTTAATTTTTCATTAATAGCGTGCTATCAACCCAAATTATAAATTACCTGAAGTTGATTACTACGGACAAGCTAGTCTAGATGGACATTTTGCTAAGTGCTCACTTTAGCGTCATCAGGAAACCTTAACCCAAATTTTAGATGAGCTAATGTTACTCTTATGTTGAGAATTTTTATATGACTAAATAAAGGTACGGTCACATTAGGCAAATGTTAGCTTCAAAATTGTTGGTTATTGTTTGATTTAAATTAACTTAAAATATTTTAAAATTTGTTTTGTGGTCACACTAGGCACATTTATTTTCCCATTTTTGTTTGTTCAAACAAAAGCAAATATATATTTAAGAAAACATGTTTGCCGTGTGGTCAGAATTAAACCTGCAAAGGTGTAGAGAAACCACTACATGTAGGCAGGCTCGAGTGGTGTTTAAGGAGTCCATGGGAAGGCCAGTAAGGTACTCAGATACAATAGAATTACCTTATTATGTACATAAAAAACATACATAAATAAATTTAAAAAAAGCTTTAAAAATTGTATGGAAAAAAAATTTAATAAATGGCATTTAAAAGAAAATTTTCAATTTTTTTGTGTCTATACAACATCTTACGTTATTGCTTTCGTTTTTGGGACTCCTGCATAAAAGTCATATCACAAATAATACAAGTAATACAATAGCTGTATTTTTGGTTGTTATTTAATATACGGGTATGTTCTGTAATCCGAAACCGAGTGAAATTGAAATCCAATAAATTTTTAAAGAAAAATATAACTTAGTTGCGGCTATTATTTTTAAATATTAGCAATCAAAGAAGATATGTGAATGATCTTTAATCAAATGTATAAAAAATAATCTAAAAATATTGTAAGATTTAAAATTTACGACAATTTAAAATTTCATTCGGATTCAATTTCACTCTGTTTCGGATTACAGAACATACCCAATAGTGTTTGTCCTTTTGCTTAGTTTTAGCCAAGAATGAAATATCACTAGAGTAAGGATGTAAATATTGGGATTATATATTAAACAATTTGTACAATCCTCCTTGTATTTAGGGCTTATTCATTCCTTTATGTTTTTTTAATTGAATAAGAACTGAAACTTAACTTGAGAAGTTGTTTAGGGAACCATGAAAAGATACATTTTTGTTTCAGAAGGAAATGCTAGGAATTACGATGTAGAGAGAATTCGCATTTTTTTTTACTGTCGTCCACTTTTCTGTTGACACACATTGTTGGTTTTACGGGTTTACTAAGCAAGTTCGAAAATCACAATTTTCGAAATCAATTTTTATATTATGTTCGCATACCCCCTTATTGAAGTTCCAAACAGTTCTACAGATATTACAAATACATACATTTTTTTTTTTATATACATATATTATAAAATGTCGATCGTTCACAGTGATGAAAATTTAACTCTGACAGCAGAGGCCCCTAAAACACGGCAATGTTCCATCTGCACTAAGGTGTTTGTGATTGAGGATGTCGTAATTTCCACGCCCTGTAATCATATCTTCCACAAGGAATGTATAGTGGTTGTCCTCAGGGAAACTCAAGGTTGCCCGATCTGCGGAAAAGCTTGTATGCCCACTAAATAACGTTCTTACAATATTTTAGCAGACACTGAACAGCCAATTGCTATTCCAAAAACTTCATCTCGTAACGGATCGTCTAGACAAAGTTTGGCAGACAATACATTGACAACTACACCTTCTTTAAATAGAAACAACGAACAGTTAGGATTAGATAATTTACTAAATATATCACAGGGAATTTGTCAAAATATTCAAAGTATACCACAAAATCCAGATGCTAACAACGTAAGTGACAGCACACTTCAGTTTCTTATCAATGAAGCAGTTAGAAATCAGTTGGCGTCTTTACACATAAATCAGCAGTCTATATTTAGACCAAGCATTCAAAGTGCAAATAATAGTAATATAGCTCCTCCTATTAATGATAGACATAGTTTTGGGAACCGTGCTGTTAATGGTAATAATCACTTGAATAGGAATTCAGAAAATGTCAAAATTCTCGGAGTACTCCATTTGTTCAGAATTTTAATCTTACCACCGACAAAGTCTCAAATATTATGTCAGGATGGCAGTTAAAGTTTAGCGGTCAAAATGAGGACGGGTTATCTGTTGAGAATTTTATATATAGAGTGCAAGCTCTAACCATTCAAAGCTTACATGGCGATTTCGATATGTTATGCCGACATATTCACCTTCTTTTCACTGAAAAAGCAGTGGATTGGTTCTGGCGTTTCCACCGATCGTGTAATAGGTTCGATTGGGAAACCTTGTGCTTCGAGCTTAAGCATCAGTTTCGTGATCGCAGAACGGATTTTGATTTAAAGAAACAAATCCGCACTAGAAAGCAAGGTGAAAAGTTCGACACTTGTTTTGATGCAATCCTACAGATTACTGACCGGTTGCACAATCCTATTAGTGAATTCGAACTAGTAGAAATAGTAAAAAGATATTTAAAACCAGAGATTCGATATTACCTCTATTTCCCAGTTAAAAGAATTTGTACGTAAGCACGAGATGCTTGAAGAGGAACAACAAAGTGTTAGGTCTAATAGAGCTTTCGTTCCCCGCAAATTCGTTTCCGAATTAGATCCTGAGCCACTAGAGAATACCGTTATAATAGAAGAAATAAAGGAAGTGGAGTGTTGAAACTGTTCTGTAAAAGCTCATCGTTTTGATGAGTGTTTGAGTGAAAGAAAGATTTTTTGTTATGGTTGCGGGGCAGCAAATGTATTCAAACCGAACTGCGTCAGGTGTAACAAATTTTCAAAAAACGTACAGACCCACAGCAAACCAAGAGCCTTTCAATCCAAATCAACTCAAATGTAAAGTCAAGAGGTTGTCAAGCCATTGATAATAGTTTGGACACCAAACAAGAAAATTTTATCTCACGACATTTCAAACCATATCACGTTAGGCTAAGAGAATATGAAGAAACCAAATCGAAAATTTTTAGTGAAGAAGTTAGTATAGTTACCAAAAAGGTTAAAAGAAATACTAAGAGACTTAGAGAATATTTTAAGAAAATTGTGAAAGATAGAAAATATTTTTGTGCCGCAATTATATCCAATATAAACAAATTTGATATACGTCCCTTTGCCACCGTGCAAATTTACAATGAGGATATAACTGGTCTAATAGATACTGGAGCTACTATTTCTTGTATTGCTGGGGATTATGCGAAAGCATTTTTAGAAGGCAAAGATAAATCGTATAAAAAGTTCAAAATCTACTTGAAAACTGCTGATGGAGCAAATCATTCTGCTGTTGGTAGTGTGACAACTTTAGTAACATTTCGCAATACAACAAAACCACTTACCTTTTTAATAACGCCACATTTGACACAAAATTTATATTTAGGCGTAGATTTCGTTAAAACATTTGGATTAGCGATACGAAACCAAAATTGGCAGCTATCGAAATCGATAAAAATGTACATGCTGTAACGAAAGATCAGAATATTTTTTTGCAAGAAAAAGAAAACTAACTATATTTTCTTTATGTTTTTATATGAGGCCTAAAATTTAGATTTTTTTTGTTTATATTAAACCATTCGTAATTCTCAACAACAAAAAAACAAAAGAAATCATTGTAAATCGACTTCAAGGACAACAAGCAGAAGGCCTTCAGCATCGTTGGAATCGATACCCTCCTGTAAGTCATAACTTAAATTTTTTTTTATTATTTTATTTTCTCTTATTATAGTATTTTCTTGGTTATTACTAAATTACTATTTCATTCATAAAGTATTCATTAATATTATTTTTCATTGGTTTTTTTTATTAAATTTGAAGTTTGTTTTCTCTACAAAAACAAAGAAATCTTACTGCATTTTTTTTTTTTTGAATTACATTTATACCTAGTTTGTTAAAGGCTGCTTTAAAAATCTTTTTTTTTATATTTTGTTTATTTATAAGTACTTTAAGAGAAAATTCGATGTAACGTTAAAGAGAATTTTTTTCTCTCATAATACTTTGCCAATTAAAATGACAAAATGCTAGTTTAATTTTGTTTTTATGTAGAACTGCTGGGACGTAGGTAAGGAGGGTTCGTAAGTCATGACAGGGTTTTTTTCATAAAAATATTTATATGTGGCTTAGAAGAAAACATGGTTGGGTGGGTTTTGAGCCTTAACCTTTAACATCAGGTTAAACTAGTACGATTTAAGATAATAGTGAATTATTTTGTAGCTTTGTGATATGTTATCCTTTTTTTTTGTATTATTAAATTTTCTACAAACCTACAGGGCAATGAAATAGCACGTAAAATTTTTTTGTATTGCACATAAAGGTCCCATGGAACAAGATCCCCGCCCATTTCTCCCGAACAGGCTAGCTGTTGCTTTAAATAAATTAAGATTCAAACAATTAATTCGCATAAATAGAACATTTTTTGTTTGAATATGGTTCTATAAACAAATTTGTAAATTCAGACAATTAATTTTAAAATTAGTTTATTGAAAATATTCCCCGATTTTTTCAAACAAATAATTGTAATATTTGGTAAAAAAAACTTATTGACTTTAGAAAAAATTTTCAAACAAAACATTTGTCTGAATCAGACAAAAATGTTTACTGAAAATTATAAAAAAAATTAAAAAAAAATATTGTCTGAATCAGACAAAAATTTTTCTGAAATTTAAAAAAAATTCAAACAAATAATTTATCTGAAACTAATGAAAAACTTTATTGAAATAACAAACAATTTTAAAACAAATAATAAAAACTAAATCAAAAACAGTTTTCGCTAATTGTGTTTAATAGTAACAGTTTTGTGAATAATTTAAATAACTCGACTGGGTAAAATTTGCCATATTAGAAAAAAAAGGCCAAGACGAATCACTTTACAGGATGAGAAGGGCAAATTATTCAATTTCGCTGTTTCTTAAAATATAAAATTCTATATATTAAAAAATGTTATCTATATATGGAATTTGACATCTTGAGCAACAGTGAAAATTATGTTTCTCCCTTTTTCTTTTTACTTTGGTCAAATTATAGCGACTAGTTACTTGTATATTTTAGGCACAAAGCGTTTCCTCTTGAGCACAATTGGGACAAAATCTTGTATTTGATTGATCTAAATTATTGGTATGGAAATTGTTTGCTGGTCAAAAGCATATGTCATACATAAATATTTACATAAAGTTGGCAATTGCCGCCACCTGAAAAACTGTGAATAAAAATCAAAAATAAAAATATATATCTGTGGACTTTTGACAAAAGCACATAAGTCGACTTAAGAAAATTCGCCAGATTTTTTGTTATAAAAGTAACTTTTTAAGGCGGATTTTTTCGTCTTATCGGCATACGCATATGCCGTTTAGTTTGTGTGATATCACACACGAAAAATCAACTTAACTGAATGTTCGATTAGCTTGCATTTGACAAAACAGCTTATTTTAAATATGTTGAATACATTTAGCAAAAATCATAAAAAAAGGTTAACTTCCTTATGACAAAACATCTTATCTTATTTTAATAGTCTGCTTTTTCTCTTGACATACTTTTCACAAAACAACTTATCTCAATATATTGGCTTTTGTTGTAAGTGAAATAGTTAAAGCAGCAGACTCACATCGAAATAAGTTTATTAAATGAATCAAAATTTGTGAAAGTTACAATGCGACAAAACAACTTATATGGAAATAAGAGCTTTTGTCGAAATTTTAAGCTAAAATATAATTTTTTATGTCGTTTTAAGGGGTTTTGTCAAATGCATTATATGAGAAAATACAAATAATTAAGTTGTTTTTTGTAGAAATATACGGTATTTTCTTTATTCATCTCAGTTTTATGCTTGTGCCTAGTAGTGCCTAGTATATTATATTATATAAACTTTACATGGAAAAAATATCTCGACCAGTGTCCGAACCAAAGTTTCAACAAATATTTCATACGCTAGATATTTATTTCAAGAAACCACAACTTGATTTATGCACTCGATGTGAAATTTTAAAACCCAAAACTAAAAATGCCTAAGATGTTAACGTGAAGGCTGAACTTTCCTTGCAATTATCTACACACCATAATGAGGCTGATTTCGCTTACGATCAAAAAAGAAACGATAAAGAGCTATCTAAAAGTGACAAATCCGTCAGAATGTTTTCATTTGACTTACAACAATTTCTTCCAACTCCATACTTGAACGCATCAATATTCTTCTACAAACGTCCTTTGTGGACTTTTAATTTTACTATATATGATGGTGCATCTAAAAATGCTCATTGCTATATTTGGAATGAAACTATTGCCAAACGTGGTGGAAACGACATTGGTTCCTGCATTTTTAAGTGTCTCACTGATTTACCAAATTCAGTGAAACATGTTATTTTATATAAAAAAAATCTTCAGGCTCTATTCAACATCCTCATGATTGGGTAAATTTAATTGCTGCTACAAATTCAAAGTATAAAGTTCACGAATTGAAACAAGAAGACTTTTATGATTTTAAATCTTTGTTAAAAGAAAGATATAATTGAAAAACATGTAACACTGCAGGTTTGTTAAACTAATCTATTTACCATTTTTGTCTATCATATTACTTTGTTTATTATTTTTAGGTGAAAAACTCGAATGGAAGCTTGTTCGTTGGATGCGTTATGAAAATAAACTACCAGGAATTTTACAGTACAAATGTTCTCTAGAATTAGCGGAGTAGTTCAAAAGGTTATATATCGAACCGCGCCGTCGAAAAACTGAATATCGTCCTTTAAGCAAAAGCTACAACAGTAACCTGCCCATTTCAATTAACAAAAAGCGAGATTTGATTGAGATGCTGCCGTTAATAAACAAAAGTTTTCACCAATTTTACTATGATCTGAAAGTCAAAGGTGATTGCGAAATCGATTCAGATTTGGATGAAATGGATGAAACACAATAAAAATTACATACTTATAATCCATATCGAAGTTCAAAATTATTTTATCATTATTAACTAATAAACATGAGTTACATATACAAGTAGTAGCATATGTACAACTTATATACAATGTATATAGGGTGTCCCTTATAAGACAAAAAAATTTTTTTTTCGAATTTCGAAACGCATACCCTATAATTTTTTTATATATAGAAAATTATACCTAAATATGAAATTTTACTCTTCTATCATGATTGTAACCCGTGGCGACTAAGGCAAGAAGTTTTACATAATACAGTAAATGAGAACAATGAAAAAATGAAAAGATGCATTAAGAATATTTTATTAAGAATATTTTAATATTCCAAATTATATGGGATAACTTCTTTTTAAAGTGTTTTTTCTACAGTCTGGATACAGGTTTCTGTGTTCCTCAACACAGCGCAACAAAAACTGTTTTTGCTCTTCATCAGCAGTAATAAGTCCGTGAAAATCTTCCACAAGTTTGACTGCTCTTTCAGCAGCATCGTTTACCACTCGTAAAAGACTTACTTTTCGTTTGGCTTCCAGAAATGCAGCGTTGTTTATCCAAGACGCCACATTTGTGCGAAGAAAACTATCATCGATCTGTAATCTTGCAAGAAATACTTTGCTTTTACCTGATACAAAGCAATCAAGTGTTTTAGCTGAAATAAAGAAAGGTTGTAATAAAAGTTGTTATAAAAGCATTCAGTACTAATTTTTCAAAAAATATGATTTAACACAAAGATAACATTAAAAAAAAATAAATTTGACTCACCAAACAACGATCCTGACATTTCATCGCTGTTTGGAATATATCGTTTGTTAAAATCCGATATTTCCTCCCTGTTTAAGTTAACAACCATATTTGTTTTTGTTTTGTCATCCACTTCGTCATCAAAAAGTGATAAAATGACTGCCTCTTCACTTAAATACCATAAGTGCTTACAAAACTTACTTAGAGCAGCATTCGAAATTGTTTCGTCTATTTCATTATAGCCTTTGACAGCTTTCAAAAAACCCAAATCCTGATTAGGTGCTTTTACAGCTTCTGTACACTCGAGCCATGGCTTTACGTAAATTATCGCAACAAATAAGCAAATGTCCTGCAGAGCACTTTTATCATTTGCATCTATGTTGATCTGGGACTGGAGCAAACATATTTTTAATGAATAAATGGCTCTGGCCATCCATCGTGCTTGGTGTAAGGCTCCGGGGGGCTTGATTTTTATTTTCTTTTCTGGATCGCCATTCAAAAACACAACGCAGAGTTCTACTAATTCACGATAATCTTCTCTTATAAAAGTTTTTGCCAATGCCGCTTTGTAATACCTTAAGATGGATAAAATTTGTTCATCAGGAATGTGCTTTCTAACGAAATCGATGCATGGTTCAATCTTATTCGAATCTATATTTTTCCAATTGTCTCTAGTTTTTTTAAAAAGTGGTATTTCTGGAGATCGAACATTTTGCTTAATTTTGGCTTCAAATACACTTTTAAGCACTAACTCATAAATATGATGACGACAAGCGAAAAGCACCAGGTCTCTGCCCAAACTTTTCTCCAAAAGAGCACAAGCGCAATTAAAACGGCCAATGTTCGTTGATGTTGTATCACAACAGATTATTTGCACCTTGTCAATGAGATTCCAGTCATATAGAGCTGTTCTAATAGCTGTTTCTTGGTGTTTACCAGACGAACTCTCCAATTTTGGTACTGCAAGAAGTTGTTCCTTGTCGCTATAAGAAATTATAATTGGCAACCTCTCCTCTTTGGAGCTTCTCACGTCTAAGCCGGGTAAAAGTTTGCCATCCCAATGGACGGTTATGATATCAGGTACGTTGTTCTTAAAGTCACTTTTTATAGTTTCTGCACGTGATTTCTCATTTGTGTACGAATTCGCTGAATGGAAGATTTATTTATTGCAAAATCGTCGCATTTCAGATCCAATGCCTCTAGGATAGCCTGAATAATATAGACAGAATCTCTTATACTTAGCTGGCACCTGTCTAAAACTGCGACTACCTTTGGTGTTATCAGATTTTTTCTTCCTCTTTTTGAACTGTCGCTCTGCAAACTTGTGCTTGCCTCTGGCTGGATTTCGTCGTCGTGGGAATATTGTGAATCTTCGGTATCAGAATTTAATATTTCTTCCACGTCTAAAACTTGTCTGCATTCAGCATATGATGTAGAAGTCGATGCAACTTCCGAAAATTCTTGTTGCCTTAATTTTCTTGTTTCTTCGAGTAATAACCTTTTTCTAGATCTTTCCTCTTTGTCTGCCAAGTTTTTATCTATGCCAGCAAAGCAACCCGGTCTACCCGGCTCTCTCTGTAGCTTCAAAAATGCTTTATCCTCTTCTATTTTGATAATTTGAAGGGCAGCAGCATGAGCAATATCAAATAGGTTATCAAGATCACTTTCAAAATTACTTTCACGGGTCCTATAAATATCGAGACTTTTCTTACAATTTTTTGCAACTTTTTCCAAAGTGTATATTTATCTAAAAGCTTCTTGACACAGTTCGGAATTGCCTTTGTAGGAATTCTTGCCTTCTCCCAAAAAATTACACATTCTCTAATTACTAGATTTGCACTTTCTCTAAGATCGAGCTTGACTTCGCGCATATTGTAAAAAAGCACAGCGAGAACTTGTCTATTAGATGGTAGTTTAGCACCATTAATTTGATGACAAGGCATTCCGATGAGAAAAATTTTTTGTTTTCCACTTCGTAATTCGACGGACATTTTTTTAGTTAAGGCACCGAACTTTATAAAACACACTATTGAAATTGAAAATTGCCACCGCAAACAATACATTAATTTGACAGTTGAGCAAAAAGGAGAATCACCTTTTTAGATAAACAAATATATATGAAAGCTTATTTTTTTGAAAGCAATGTAAACGATCGCAAGTCGCCACGGTTTACCATTCTTGTATCAATGTAAAATTTTTTCTGGTGGCTTCTTAGATTATTTAGAAACTTTTTAGCGGGTATGCGCAAAAAAAAAATGACGTCCAAAAATAAGGGACACCCTAATATACATATATGAAATAAACTTAATTTATATTAATAAAAATAAAATAACATTTTATTTGAGACAACTTTTATTAAAAACAACTTATTTAACATATTTTAAATGGATTTAGTCTGGCAAAAGACCGTAAGTAAACATATGTGGACGGAAATTTATTAATTTTACTTTTGACAAAATATCTTATCTCAAAAAATGTTACTTTTTCTCGTAAAAGTTCGTATGACAAAAGAACATATTTAATGTTGTTTATTTCTTTTCTTTAAGAATACTACTGTAATAGTTGTATTAAACAAATTCAAAATTAAAAAAAAAAAACTAAATAACACAAAATTTTTATTTTTTCTTAAATAAGAACTCAAAAACTATGAAATGCATTTTATTAGTATTTTTTCTCTCCTGAAAAGTTTGAAAAACGGACTTATGTGCTTTTGTCAAAAGTCCACAGATATGAATATCTAGCAATATCTTCAATAAAAAATTTGAACATTTTTGCCTTTTCCTCTGCAGCTAATGGCTTTTGAATGTTTCAATATTTGTGCTTTAAATATTTTTTTACTAAAAGACTTGAAAAAATCAATATAAAATTTTTTGTTACTTTTTCAATGCATGACAGAATGTGTTGCGGTGTTTTGCGAATGAATAATTATTAATAAATGGGCCTAAATAAAATATCGTGTATAATATCTGCAAAATTGTCGTATAATTAACCGACTTCTTATAAGGTGAAGGTTATCAAATCGTCTGAGTTGACTCCTAGAAATCATTTAATCCTGAACCTTATAGATTAGTTCCATTCAAGAAAGTTCAAAATTTTAAAAATTAAAGGTTGTGCATCGGGTAAATCATGTATGATTTTTACGTGTCTTTTGAACCATAAAGGGCACCAATTTCATATTTTAACAAACTAATAACAAAATTACCCTACAGATTAGTGTCCTTATAGTTGATGTAACTTGCAAATTAGGTATAATTTCAGATAGTCCGTTATGACTGTAAGTATAAATATTTCAAATTAGAAACTAAACAGTGTCCCGATAGGTGATGTTATTTTATATATGTAAATACCAAACTTAAATTTTGAAAAGAAAAAAAAATGTATATACTTTTTTGCTTTTTAATTTCATTAGGTTGTATAAAAGGACGTAGTTCCCCTTACTAAAATAATATTAGAGGCTGTTCAAAATTTAAGAGTTTTTTAAATTTAATTTTTACAGACGAACAACATTTCTATATTAATAAATTTAGTTTTATCAATTATTTTTATTACGGCAACACTGTTGGCAGCAAATTAAAAACCAAACAAAAGTATTATTAGATTCAAACAAAAAAGTTTTTGAAAATCAATAAATATCACACTGTGTAATTTTTTAAGTCATGGCAAAATAACCATATACGGACACCACTACGTGATAAAACACCAAAAAAAAAGACCCCTGTCTCCCAGTTTTGCCCAAAGTACTCCAGGTACTTTGTCAAGGTCAAAATCGCAAAAAACTTTAAAAAAATCAATTTTTTTTACCTTTTTTCCCCTGTTCAGGTCCATAGTCAGTCAGTTCAACACAATTAGCGAAAATTGTTTTTGATTTAGCTAAATTATTTGTTTGAAAATTGTTTTTTTTTTCAGATTTTATGTTTAATATTTTTTTTTTTAAATTTCAGTTAATTTTTTATGTGATTCAGACAATTTTTTCTATTTTTTAATAATTTTCAGTAAACTTTTTTGTCTGATTCAGACAAATTTTTTGTTTGAAATTTTTTTCTAAAGTCAATAAATTTTTTTACCAAATATCATAATTAATTGTGTACAAACTTCATTTGTACAAAAATATTTTTTTCTTCATCTTTATAAAGCAATTATAAAATAATGAATTTTAAATCTAAATTTTGAATTTTGAACCTAATTTTATATTAATTTTGAAATCAAGAATTCCGTTAAAGAATTATAAGTGTAATATTGTCAAAGTTTAACGAAACAAATGAAATATTTCTTAAAAATGTAAAGTTAAGTCATTGGAATTTAAAACGTGTAATACTAATAAACGCTTAAATTTTCGTGGCAATATAATTGAAAAATAAGCTTACTTTCCTCTTGCAACTCGAGCGGTTAACGTCTTGTTAAAAAAAAAATAATAAAAATTGTAGCAACTTTACAACCAAGAAAAGAAGTCGAAATCAATCTAATTATTTACCTACAAGAAGAAATAAGTACCAATTTCAGTGGTAATCATAAGGTGAGCATTACTTTTTTTCCAACCCAAACCTCTAACAAATCACAAACAAAGATAACTCAATTAATCGGGTATGTTCTGTAATCCGAAACCGAGTGAAATTGAAATCGAATAAATTTTTAAAGAAAAATATAACTTAGTTGCGCCTATTGTTTTAAAACATTAGCAATCAAGGAAGTTATGTGAATGGTCTTTAATCAAATGTATAAAAAATAATATCAAAATGTTGTAAGATTTAAAAGTTATGATATTTTCAAATTTCATTCGGATTCAATTTCACTCGGTTTAATATCTTTTGTTTATTTTTCACCCCTTGATTATAATTATTCTGCGAGTCATTATAATAGACATATGTATGTACATAACTACATACATATGCATCTCTTGTAGTTTTATTAATTTAAACAACAACGTCAATAACTGGCAGTTTATTTGTTCATGGTCCTATACGAAGCGGCAAATTAATAACACCAACAACACTCTTTTTGGTAAACTCATAAGAAGAAATTCACGATTGCAATATGAGGTATGTAAATGAACCTTAAAAAAGTAAATAATTACTCAATTGTTTAACTTACATAATAAAGCATTCAACAAAAGTTTAAAAACAAAATAAAGAACCGATCGAAAACAAAAACACCTAGGTACCTCAAAAGTGCAATTAAAAAAAAAAATTTTTGCAAAAAGTCAAAAACGCTAAGAAACGCAAAATAGTGGAAAATATTAATAACGGTACATATACATGTGTATAAGTATATGCACATATTCCCGGTTGATTTACATATATAAAAAAAAAGCTAAAGTATAAAAAAAAATACAACGGTAATTATTTAAAATTAAAAAAAAATATACTCCAAAAAAGTGGAAAAAATAACAACGGTAAACGGAAAGTTACCGGTGGTTATAGATATAAAATTTCTAATATATAGCAATTGGCGCCATATTAAATATTTTACATAACCTAAAATTATTTTCTACAAATTATTTCAATTTTGAATTTAATAAAAAATAAAAATAAAATTATTTTCTACAAAAATTTAAATTTCAAAGTTGTACATAATCCAAAATATTTCTCCAAACTTCTACAAATCATTTAAATTAACTGTTACATGTGGATGTACATGCACAAGAGTATATATATAGAAATATAAAATCGACATCAAATAGTGCTCTTAAAAATTAAAGAAAAAATTATTTTACGTAAAACAAGTAAAAAAGAGAAACGAATGTCATCACAATTGTTGTATGCTGCTTTATACAAGGTATTTACATATTTACTTGTTTTCCTACATATGTATGTTTATTTAATACCATACTTAAATAATTCCAAAAAAAGAGAATAAAAGCGTAACAAATTAATATTTCATGTTCTTTGATTCTCTTAAAACATTTATTTATCTCAATCAGTGTTACCATTTCTGAAGATTTATCTTATTTTTAAAGTTTTGAGATTAATAGAAGATTTATAAAAAAGTAATATTTAGTACTTCTAGCCTATTACACAGCTGAATTTGATATCAATAAGTCACAAGAGAAAGATTTTTAAAAAGGAAAAAAAAAAATTTTTTCGGTGAACTTCAAGATTTTTGAAAACAAAATGTGGTAACATTGATCTCAATGCTCTTAATTTAATTATTAACTCATCAATAACATTCATACATCCATACATAGTGAGAAACAAAAAGTTTTCCTTTTTATTTTTGTACCTACTTTCAAAGAAGATAATAACATTTAAGATAAAGAAATGTACAAATAGGGAAACTTCTTGGAGAAATAGAGTTTTCGTGATAATAAAAGTTAACAATGAATAATATCAAAAAAAAATCTACATATTACAACACAAAAAAGGAAAATAAATAAAGAAACTAATTAAAAATACAAAAAAAAAGTTTATTATTCTGCTCGAAAAAAAATACAGTCCACTACAATAAAAGAAACACACGTAAAATAAGAAAACAACATAGAAATTTAATAACTCTAATTATCAAAAAAGAAAACAATTTTTTTAAAGTAAGTGTGCTCAGAAATAAATTAACTGCTCTCCTATAAGACTTAATAAGCTCTTTCCGTAACGGGTTGCCATCGTAGTTTTTTCCCTTCCCTGGATAAATAAAATAAAGTGAAAAAAAACTAATAAAAAAATAAAAAAAATTGTAATAAAACAAAATATAAAAATTTTTTTCTCATGAAGATATAAATTATTGAATTATTAAAATAAATTTTATAATTCTTATCATTCTCCATTGTATTTTAAATAATACTTTGTTTCACTATAAACTCTTAATTATCTAAAAGCAGAGACAAAGGTTATAAATTTCGCTACTCTATAATGTGTATTGAGGAAAAGACATACAAATTTCATATAAAAAACGATGCGAAATTTTTAGCTCGATACTGTAGACTCTTATTTGAATTCATCATAAATTTACCCTTATTACAGAAACTCTAAATCTATAAAAACCCTAAACTTTTGTAGTTGAAAGTTAACAATCCCGATAACCCTATTTCATTATAACAAAGACAATTCTTACCAACCCTTTGTTATAAGTCATGAATATGCCTAACTCCTCTCGCGAATTTTATCCTTCTCCAAAGGATCATTTTCAATTCGATTGTGATCAGTTATTGAAATTTTGTGAAAAATTCAATATAACCCCAGTTGAAGAGCAAACTGAGACAAATTCTTGAGATCAAACTAAAAGATTTGGACTCAAGATGGAGTAGAGTAGATGCTTCCTATGAAGGTGTAATATTAATAAAAGATGCGGAAATTACACTCGAATTCAGGCAAGAGGCCGCAGAAAGATTCGAAATATGTACAAAAGCATACTACCAATGTTCCTCCCAAATTTTAGACTTGATAAAAGCACTCCGTTTAGAAAACCCAAACAACCCGATATTTCAATCAACCCCAACTTATTCTATGCGCCCTATTGCTTCTGCCCAAACGTTCTCACTTGATAACTCGATAAATTGTATTAAACTTCCCCCTTGTGACACACAAATTTGTACAGGCAGTTATGAACAATGGCCTTCATTTCGCGACATGTTCACATCTGTATACATAAACCACTCGAAACTTACCCCTGTCACGAAACTTTATCATCTGCGAAATAAAACCAGAGGTGAAGCAGGCGCTATAGTGAAACGATATCCTTTATCCCATAACAACTTTGGGTTGGTATGGAATGCACTCAAAACCCGATACGAAAATAAACGTGTCCTAGTCGATAATCAGATAAAGGTTCTTTTTGACATACCATCAGCAAAAAATGAGGATAGTGAATCAATAAGACGAATACAGTCGTCTGTAAATGATTCATTAGCTACACTAAAAACACTGGGTGTCGAAGTAGAAAGCTGGGACCCGATTCTCATTCGGTTGATCTCGACCAAACTCCCAGATGTGACGC
Source organism: Phasia obesa (assembly GCA_949628195.1). Classification (NCBI taxonomy): domain Eukaryota; kingdom Metazoa; phylum Arthropoda; class Insecta; order Diptera; family Tachinidae; genus Phasia; species Phasia obesa. The sequence goes on along the minus strand of OX451215.1, from coordinate 140,073,050 downwards.
TGGCCCTTTGGGATCAATCGCTCACAAGACCTCGTGAGCTTCCAAAATGGACGCAGATGTCACAATTTCTTGTTGATAGGTATGAAGCAGTGGAACGCCTAGCTAGCATAAAAACATCTAAAGATTGCTTCACTATCACAAACCCATCAAAATGAAAAATACAGACATATATGTCTCAAGAGAATTTGTGCAAGCTATGCAGTAAAAATCACTCTCTTAGAATATGTGCTAAGTTCCGCACTTTCACGGTACAATAGAGAGTTGATTTTGTTTTTAAAAACAAGTTTTATAATAACTGTTTGGCCACATCCCACCTCAAGGCAAACTGTAATAGTAAGCATACTTGTCTCTATTGCAAGAAGCCTCATCACACCCTTTTACATATGAAACAAAAAACTCAGAACTATGAAAACACTTGGCACAAAGATAGTTCAAACGATACCACTGAAATAAATCCGCTAAAAACAGATATCCAAGACCCTAGAACCGATGAACTTCCTAGTACATCAAGGAAAATACAGGCCAACTGCTCCATGAGCGACGAGAATATTTTATTACGTAAGGCACTAGTGCAATTAGAGCACAGAGGAAAACTCTTTACCGTTAGAGCCTTGATCGATCCAGGGTCTCAACGAACTCTTTTAACTGAAACAGTAAGACAACGCCTATCACAGGTCTTACTACGAGCAAAGAGTGCGACTTAGTTCTGTACGCAAAAAGACACGATCTCCGAGTACCTATTAAAGTCATAATTTTGCCTAGGGTAACAAATATCTTCCCACCTACTCTATTGAAGTTCCAATATTCTAGCATTGAGAAAACCCTAGCAAAAGATAACAGCCTTCAAGAACAATATAAAGCAGTTCTTAATTAATATATTACTCTTGGCCACATGGAAGAAATTCCATCATGCGAAAAATGTAATCAAGGTAAATACGGATCTTTTTATTTACCTCACCATGCAGTGGTTCGCCCAGAACACAAAACAACAAAAGTTAGAGTCGTTTTCAATGCCTCACGGAAAACAAAATCAAAATTTTCGCTAAATGACGTCCTATACACAGGCCCCACTCTACAAAACGACCTAATATCTATACTTATAAATTGGAGAAAGTACAAATATGTTTTCAATGGCGATATAGAGAATATGTATCGTCAAATCCAAGTACACCCGGCTGATAGATCCTTCCAAAGAATTTTATTCCAGACCCATATAGACGGCCCAATTAAAGATTACCAACTGAAGACATTAACGTTTGGAGTAAATTGTGCTCCATACCTCGTAATTCGAACACTTCTTCAGCTCACATTAGAATGTGAACTATTACCGCAAAGCAGCATCAATTCTGCGTACCGAGACTTATGTCGATGACATTCTGTCTGGAGGTTATTCACTAGAAGAAACCATATCTGCACAAACTCAGCTCATCGACGCATTGAAATCAGCTGGGTTCCCACTGAAAAAGATGACTGCAAATGATCCTCGGATACTTTCTCATATAAATAAGGAAGATCTATATAATGAAGAATTTCTGCGATTCCATGAGACAAGTTCCACCAAAGATCTTGGTGTCAAGTGGAACGCACTTACTGACTTATTTTCATACAATTTCTCTCTAATAATAGATCAATCTACATTTATCACAAAACGACAGATTCTCTCGACTGTAGCAAAACTTTTTGATCCCGCCGGTTGGATAGCACCCATTATAATAAGGGCAAAGGTACTAATGCAGCAACTATGGTTAGAAGGGATAGGCTTGGATGAAGAAGTTTCACAAGAATCCCTACAAAAGTGGAACGATCTCATAACTGATCTCTTCCAAATAGGTACAATTTCAATTCCCCGTTGAATACGTTACTTTCCTTCAGAACTAATACAAATTCATGGGTTTTCTGATGAGTCCAAGGCAGCATACTGCGCCATAATATTTATTCGCTCTAAGGATAAATTTGATAGTTACTTCTCGAACCTATTAATAGCTAAAAGCAAAGTAGCTCCCATTCAAACAGTCTCTCTTCCCCGCTTAGAACTTAATGGCACAGTATTACTAGCGAATCTTGTCAATTATGTGATATCTTCTCTAAAACTCAACATTGATGAGATAAATCTATGGACAGATTCCTCCATAGTGCTAAGTTGGCTCTCAAAACTACGTTCAGCATGGGAAACCTATGTTGCGAATCGAACTTCTCAAGTTCATAGCTTAGTACCCAATGCAACATGGCGACATGTTCCAAGTAATGATAATCCAGCAAATCTTGGAAACCGAGGCTACAAGGTAGAAGATCTAGCTCAAAATTCTCTATGGTGGCACGGACCACAATGGTTATCTGAATCGTCAACAAACTGGCCAAAACAAATCCTTTAACACTCAATCTAGGCACGCTGAAGTTGAAGATAGTGATATGTTAAACAAGTTTTCGTCATATAATAGAGCCTTACGAGTTCTGTGTTACGTGTTTAGGTTCTTTTATAAATGCATAAAAAATATCAGATCAGATGTCTCTCTTAACGCATCTAGCTATTTAACCCAAAGCGAAATGAAATTAGTCAAATTCGACTCATTATGCTTACACAGAAGACCTTTTATCCCGAAGAATTTAAATGTTTATCTAATTCTCTAACGTTATCTGATAAGAGCGCTCTAAAAATTTTAAACCCTCTTATTGATGAAAACTCAATATTACGACAATGAGCGCTACCCCATAATAATACCAGGTAACTCTAGATTCAGTAAACTCTATCTTACTTTTCTTCATGAATTCCTTTTTCATGCAGAATGTAATTTAATATGCAGAATGTCACAGACTGAATTTTATATTTTTAGACTCAAACCTCGAATAAAAGCAAGCAAAAGATGAAATTTTTCGTCACCCTTACAGATAACAGGAATAGATTTTGCTGGTCCCTTTCAGCTCAAAGCTTCGCCATTACGCAAATCCACTTTGATTAAAACATACGTTAGTGTTTTCGTTTGTTGCAGTACAAAAGCATTACATTTAGAACTTTGCTCGGACCTTTCTTCATCTGCGTTTCTAGCGGCATTCGCCCGATTTGGCAATTTATCCCGCCACACGCACCTCACATTTTATACCTATCAGCTGAAGAGTAGCAAAGGTCTACAGGTCGTCATTAAAGGCGTAGATGCATACGTTGATCCAGCGGAAATAAGAGCTGGACTTCAAAAAGCGGGTTTTAAAATAAAAAGAGTAGATAATCTCCGAAATCGAGAACGTGTCCCCCAACCGCTATTTCGAGTTGAACTGGAACCTGGCGATTTAAGATTAAAAAAAAAAACGAAACGCACCCTATATACAATCTAAAGTATCTGTTGCATCGCAAAATCACAGCAGAGGAACCACATAAACGATCAGGACCCGTCCAGTGCCTAAACTGTCTAGAATATGGTCATACTAGGGCTTACTGTAAGCTGCCTTTTGTTTGCGTTGTGTGTGGTGAGCTGCATTGTTCCGCTCATTGCGATAAGTCAAGGGATGACACGAAGGTTAAAAAATGTAGCAATTGCGGTGGAAACCACACTGCCAACTAAGAAGACGTCTCAAAAACCAAATACTCCCCCTAAGCAAAAACAATATCGACCAAATGACCATTACCCTCAGCTAGGTCGACCAACCACCCAACATATTTCATACGCTGACATGCTAAAAAACAACCAAGTTTATAAAGCGCCATCGTCAGTTAACCCGAACCAACTTTTGCACCCGGAACCTAAGAACCAAACACCTTCGGTTAACTATAGTCGTCTGGAAGGAACCATTGAGACATTAGTACAGTCGCTAAACACTTTTATGAGCTCTATGGATGATATGATGCAAGAAATGTTAAAAATGCAATCTATGATATTGCAGGCAGTACTTAGCAAACCATGAACTGTTTAAAAATATGTTTCTGGAACGCGAACGGCTTACGCCAACATAAAAATGAACTCGAATACTATCAACAAATTGATGTCATGCTGATTGCAGAAACACATTTAACAAGAAATAGCTTTTTTAAAATCAATGGCTATATTTTATATGACACCAAAGACCCCCGTGGCAGTGCATGTGGTGGTTCAGCAATACTTATAAAAGCCCGCATCAAACATTATTTACTGTGTGATTTTTGTGAGGATTACCTTCAAGCAACAAATATCTGCCTTGAATAATTTCATCAAAACTTAGTTATTTCTTCAATTTATTCACCTCCTAGATTTCAAGTATCAGAGAGTCAGTATAGCGACTTCTTCAAATCACTAGGTCCCTGTTTCAGAGCATCAGGCGACTACAACGCTAAACATACATTTTGGTGATCACGACTAATAACACCAAAAGGTCGTGTTTTGTTTGACACAATTTCAAAAATGCGTTTGAATGTGATATCGAGTGGACAACCCACCTATTGGCCTACTGATTGACAAAAAATACCGGATGTTATTGATTTTGGCGTGTTTAAGGGTATTTCAAGAGAAATTATTAAAACTGAAACATCACTAGAATTATCCTCAGATCATTCTCACCCACTATTGTTTATATATGGAATCAACAAAATATCATATCACCAACATCCCGGACAAGCATAAATTGGTTGAAATATAGAAAATATCTCAGTACGCATTGCTCGGAAAACGTCCCGCTAAGAGCACCAGAAGACATAGAGCAGTGTATAATTGATTTTGATCGAAACATCAAATTAGCTGCCCAACATGCAACTGTAACCCAGAAAATAGACAGATGCAATGACATGTGTTCTGCAGATGTCGAGCGGCTATTGACTGAAAAAAGAAAAATTCGTAGAGAGTGGCAATCATATAGATCTCCTCAACTTAAAACTAGACTTAAAGATTGCACGAAGCGGCTAAGAGACCTACTAGAATCTCAAAGGGTAGCATCTCTGAAAAATTACCTGGAAGATCTGGACCCAACCCCACAATCAGATTATTCATTATGGCGTACATGTCGAAACCTCAAGAGACCAGTCGTACGTAAGCCTCCATTGCGATCTTCTTGTAGAGGCTGGGCAAGAAATTATACCGAAAAAGGTAATGTGTTTGTTGATCATTTAAAAAACGTGTTTACTCCAATTGTCTCGACTGATATAGCTGAGCTCCCACCTATCGATGTTTGTCCGGCAGTTACCCTAAGGTTCGAGCTTCGAGATATTGAAAAGACAATAACTGACTTAAACACTAAGAAAGCTCCTGGCATTGATAAAATCAGTAACAAGATGTTATTTGAATTGCCCCGTATATCCCAAAAAATCATTCTTTTTGTTTTTAAAGCCATTTTACGTCTCGAGTACTTTCCTACAAAGTGGAAAATTTCTTTGATTACTATGATACCTAAACCTGGAAAAGACAACGCCAAGGTTGAATCATACAGACCTATAAGCCTATTATCAAATATATCAAAGCTGTTTGAAAAAATATTAATAATTAAGTTGAACCCAATTCTGAGCGCCAAAGGATGTATTCCAAACCATCAATTTGGCTTCAGAAAACAACATAGAACGATCCAACAAACACACAGATTAGTAAATGTAATTAAAAAGACCTTTGAAGAAAAAAAATACTGTTCTGCACTTTTATGTTTCTCAAGCATTTGACAAGATATGGCACGAAGGCCTTATATACAAGTTAAAGCTGAATTTGCCCAAAAACTTCTATAAGCTCATAAAAAATTATTTAACTGATCGAAAGTTCATACTAAAAAAAGGAGATTTCTCAAGCTCGCCTCAGCTTATTAAAGCCGGAGTTCCACAGGGTAGTATTTTGGGACCCAATTTATACTTGCTGTACACATCCGATATGCAAATTAGCAATCAAGTGCACACATCAACATTTGCTGATGACACAGCTTTTTTAAGTATTAATGAAAGCGCGCAAGTAGCATCACAAGATTTACAAGATCACGTACTCAAAATGAAGAAATGGGGAATTAAGGTGAATGAACAGAAATGCACTCATATAACTTTCACACTGCGTAGGGACTCATGCCCCTATTCGCATAAATAACCAAATGATACCCCAGCTTTCAGACGTCAAATATACATCTTGACCGGCGCCTTATTTGGAAAAGCCACATAGAATCCAAGTTGACACAAATGAAGTTAAAAGCCGTCCAACTAAACTGGCTTATTGGCAGAAACTCTATCCTCAGCTTAGATTGCAAATTACTCTTCTACAAGTCGATACTTAAACCAATTTGGTGCTATGGGATTCAATTATGGGGCACTGCCTCAGCTAGCAATGTTGAAAATTTCAAAGGCGTCAAAATAAGATTCTTCGAGTCATCACAGTTGCTCCCTGGTATATCTAAAACTCTAATATTCACAAAGATCTAAACGAGCCAACAGTAAAATCAGAAATAGCGAAACATGCGGTAACGTATTTGAAAAAGCTTGAAACTCATCCAAATCCACTGGCGCGTAACATTCTTAATGCTCCTGGTTACATTAGACTAAAAAGAAGAGATACAGCTTTTCTTGGCCGTACAATAGAGGGATGACCCGTAAATAATTTCAGCAATCGTGGAACATACATTTTTTTTGTCATGCACTAGCTGGACTTCAAAAGTATATTTTATTTTAGACTTAAGATATGAGTAATTATTGTTAGTTCAAACATATTGAAGATACAACATGGGTGGCCTATGTGAAGCCGCAGTGAAGAGCTTTTTTTCATTTAAAGGGGGTATCTGGTGCACAAAGCTTTACATTTGAGGAATTGTCCACTATCCTAACCAGGATTGAGGGTGTTCTCAACTCTCGCCCTATTTCAGCATTATCAGAAGACCCAGCAGACTTAACTGCCCTAACTCCCGGTCACTTCTTAAGAGGTGCTCCCTTGTTGGCTTTCCCGTGGCAAAACTGTACCAATATGTCTCTTATAATCGATGGGAAAAGCTAAAGGTTCTCCATCATCAGTTCCTAATCCGATGGAAAGAGGATTACCTTAAATCTCTTCACAAACAATATAAGTGGAAGAATTCAGCCCCGAACCTGCAGGTAGCAGATCTTGTCGTGGTAATGGATCACTTACAACCTCCTCATGAGTGGCGACTAGATAGGATTCAAAGGACATACTCAGGTCAAGAAAAGAATGTACGGGTAGCAGACATACGCATAGCCACAGAAGTTATCACCCGACCCATTGTAAAACTATGTTATCTGCCTTTCTTGAACGATAGAAACTCTTTCTAAAATTGTATTACCTACATCATAGTTCTAAGTCATTCTGTGTACTTCTAACACAAGGTTCTTTAAAACATCACATAAACCTTATCTCTTAAAATTACCCAATCTTATACATAGTAATTATTATTATCTAATTGTTTAATTTCCCCTAGGAACAATCGTCGTCTGACATCAACTAGCCAAATTACAAGCCGTAGTTCCCACAATACTTGTCTACGTAGAGACACTAACGTTTACAAATGTGTGTTGTGTAAGAAATACCACGCCTTAAGATTTTGCAAGAAGTTCTTGAACATGACTAACCAAAAGAGAAAGGAATTAACTGACCGACATGGCTATTGTGTGAACTGCCTCGATCGAAGTCATGATCTGAGAGCTTGTACATCGTTGGGTACGTACAGGTTTCACCACACATTACTACATCCAGAACAAGAACGACCTAGAGCCTCTAAAGCTAGTAATAACAAACGGGTGCACCAACGTCAACATTAAAAGCCATCTAAACATCAGAAAAAGGGAAATGGAGAGCCTACTGCATCAACCACCACGAACACGAAAATAATTGTAGAGGCTATTAAATCGTTGGCCAATGTTCTCTGCGCCACCGACCGGTCACCATCTGTTGTCTAAGAGCAAGGCCGGCGCCATGTACAAACTTCATTTGTACAAAAATATTTTTTTTTCATCTTTATAAAATAATGAATTTTAAATCTAAATTTTGAATTTTAAACCTAATTTTGTATTAATTTTGAAATCAAGAATTCCGTTAAAGAATTATAAGTGTTATATTGTCAAAGTTTAACGAAAGAAATGAAATATCGCTAAAAATGTAAAGTTGAGTCATTGGAATTTAAAACGTGTAATATTAATAACCCCTTAAATTTTCGTGGCAATATAATTGAAAAAGAAGCTTACTTTCCTTTTGCAACTCGAGCGGTTAACGTCTTGTTAAAAAAAAACAAAATTAATAAAAATTGTAACAAATTTACAACCAAGAAAAGAAGTAAAAATCCATTTAATTATTTACCTACAAGAAGAAATAAGTACTAATTTCAGTGGTAATCATAAGGTGAGCATTACTTTTTTCCCAACCCAAACCTCTAACAAACCACAAACAAAGATAACTCAATTAATCTCTGTTGTTTATTTTTCACCCCTCGATTATAATGATTCGCAGAATATGTACATAACTACATATCTCTTGTAATTTTTTTATTAATTTAAACAACAACGTCAATAATTGGCAGTTTATTTGTTCAAATTGTTTGAAACTATCGTGGATTATAAACTAAAAATCAATAAACTAATTTTAAATTTAATTGTTTGATTTTACAAATTTTTTTTAGCACCATGTTTAAACATGGAAATTAATTGTTTAAATCTGAAAAATAATTTTTTCTGTGTATGCTAGACTTTGGGAATAATTTTCTTATAAAAATTTAAACAGAAAACGTTCTGTAAAATTTGTAGAATGCTACTTACGTAATACAGTGGGTCAGAAACAAAATATTTTCGAAATTTCGGAATACCAAGTCGGCTGTTGAAGGCAATAAATCATTTCTTAGTCTGGAAATGTATACCAGTAAAGATGGTTATTTCTCAAAATATTACAATTTTATAAATTTTAAACAAAAAGCAGTATTTCGCATTTGTATATGGGACAGCAAAATATTCAGATACAACAAACATTTTCAAATTGATCTTAAAAAATTTAGAAATTAAAAAGTGTCAATTTAGTACGGTTTAAAAGGCCATATCAAGGTTTTTAAGACCGTATTAAGTCTTTCTAAATCGTATGCCCGAGGGAAGAGAATTCTGTTCTAATAAAACAGATTTTATTCCAATAATTTATTTATTAATTTTACTGAGTAAATAACTGTATATTAATGTCCAAAAATAAATGGACACAAATATGTATGTACATACCTTTTTCCAATTACATGGCACGTAAAATATCCAATAAAATATTGCAATTCCCATAATTGTGCCACAAAGTTTAATGACACTTGTAAGAAATACTCCATCTTCTAAAAAACGCTCCAACGTGTTAACAAAATTCATTCCTTCGAATGTGTTAAAAACTAGACTTTTATTTAATTTGAGTAATTCCATTTGTTCAACAATAATTTAATTGAAGATAGTTCATTTGTTCAATATTAACTCTAAATTTTTAAAACTGAATTCACTTTTTAAGAAAAATATGCCCACAATGTACTTCTACAAGTTTTACAACTGTACGAAAGATAAAATTTGTGTTTAAATTATAATTTAATCGTTCTAAGAAGTATTCAAAATGAAAATTTACAAATACAATATACAAAAAAATAATCAAAGCATTCGGATTAATGGTGCGATCGCTTTCTTTTTGTTTAGAGAACTAACTACAGTTTCTTCGGGTATTTTTTTATAACTTCAGCATCATCAAACTCACTTCCTGCATTTATACTGTTTGAGGTGATTACTTTTTCATTTCAAAATTATTCTATGTGTGTATGTAACTTTATACATTCATGCAAATTAAGGTTTTTTGCATATATGTAAATGAAGGTACTTGCACCTAAATAAGTGTGTTTGGAAACAATAAATTTTTATTAGGATATAACTTTACTTGAAATTAAATGCTTCGCAAAGTACTTCCAAGGTATAAAAATACGTTTCGTGTTTTCTAAAAAAAAAACATTTTCATAGTTTTTGTTAAAGGTTCTATGTGATTTCTATTAGGTGTGGTAATATACATATGTAAATGAAACGAAAATGCAAGTAAATGATGAAAGCAGTTTTCGTAAAATAGTAACTATCAACTGAAGAGGATTAATCTCTAGGTACTTATAAGGGTATGAATGTATGCTTTGATCCAGAGGTAAGTAAAGCTGTCTTGCAAAAAAAATTGATTTAAAATAAAAATTGTATCTAATATCTGAACATGACGATATCCCACTGAAAAATAATGAAACGCACCCTATGTAGCACGTACAATATCTATTACACCACAAAATTACCTGATATGTTTTAATTAGAATAATTAATTAGAAAAATTAATTATTTATTCTTACACCAAAAGCCGGGGCATATAGAATCTGTCATACGTTATACTTTAGTCCCGTTCCACCCTTGCAATTTTTATTTTGGCAAAACATATATTTGTTGTTGGGAGAGGAAATAAAAATGGCAGCGGTACGATGTTTCATGTATTTGAAACAGTGTTGGGATCTGACAATGTTTAAATTGTACCGCCACAATTATAAAATTGTACCAAAGTAGTATCAATTGTACCAAAATTTGGCATTAAGGAAAAAAACCTAACGACTGCCCCGGTAGGCTAGTAGGTAGTGTGCTAGTCTATCAGCCTGGGGGTTGTGGGTTCGATTCCGACCAAAGACTCTGGGTGTTTCACTACAACGAGTGAAGTTCTGCATTACTATGCTCGGTAAATAAAGTTAGAATATAATTTGTAATTATATCGTAACATTAAATAAATAAAAAAATATTTTAGGGCATTTAAGAATAATGATAATTGAAATTAATTCATCAAATTTCTGTTTTGTTACTTATTTCATAAGCACAAGAAATAACTCAGCCATTTGTAAAGGGCTAGTCCGATTGCTCTAAAATATCGCAGGAGCATAGCAGAGGAGTATCTCAGCTTAAGTTTTGATGGTGGGTACCATCCACTTGCCAGGGGTGGCACTATGTTTTCTCAAATTTGGGTACCTCGGCCATGCAATTTAAAATCTTAGTTTTTTTTATAAAAAAATTTTTAAGGAATATATAAAAATTTGAAATCTTTTTGTAAGCTGACAATATGTACGTTTAAAACAAATTTCGTGTAAAATTGATCAGCTCTGTAAAAGATGGAGGTCCTTAAATTTGACCTATTTTATATCGAAATTTTGAGTTTAGCCTATATGTTTTAAAATCCCAAAACTGGGATCGGAAAAAACACTGTATACTATTCCGGAAAGTATTTCATGACCGTTAGTTCATATGTGGGCTTTATGGCAAAAAGACTTATGGCATTAATTTTGGGATTTCATTTACCTCTGCTATATCCAAATTTTGGAACAATCGGCCTGGCCCTTTACATATGGCTGACATATTTCCAAAATATTTTGATTTTGCCCCACTGTGCAATGCTAGGAGTTGGTTACCCTACAAATTACAGCTTTTAATACTCCGCGAAAGACACTGGAATTATTTGAAGGAATGAAAATTGTTAAAAATCTGTAATTCAGCAAAAAGGCTTGCAACTAAATTATCTCTTGCTTATATGAGTGCATAAAAGGGTTATGAAAGTAAATAATAAAAATCGTGAACATAAATCAAGAATAATTATTTAATATTATGCTAATTACCCATAACGTTTTTTAATAAAAATGCAATTTATTTGTTGGGGGAAAATGTTGGGAAGAATGTTGCAATTAAGTTAGTTAAAGGCAGGGTTGGAGAGTTATGTAAGTAGAAAAGTTTATTTTACTAAGAAAAATTAAAAAATTTTGATTAAATAAAAAAACTTATCGAATAAATTTTATATGAAATTGTACCAAAAAATCATGAAATGTACCACTGTACCACCGATGTGTCGATTGTACCAAATTTGGTACAATTGTACCACAAATCCCAACACTCTATTGTTGTTGTTGTTTGCTCTTTACGACATGAGAATGACTGTATAAAAGTATACAGTCGTCAGAAACACAATTTATAAAGTATGGACACGAATGCAACTTCAAAAGAGAATTGAAAAAATGTTTCAGAAACAAAAATTGCAAGTGTAAATGAATAAATGAAAGAATTAAAAAAAATTGAGCAGTATTAAGGCCTGAGCACATAGAATCCGTCATACGTTATACTTTAACGTTCTCAACTGAAATCAATGTAACAACGGAAGAGGTTGACAAAATGACTTCTTTGTAGACAGATATTAAATCAGAAAAGAAAACACTTCAAAAGCTTTTTTCTCCATTTTATTCTATAAAATTAAATTATTTTGTTGTGTTTTGCTTTGTTTTTACTTCCACTCAACACAAAAATTTAATTTTGAGAGGGAGAAACAGATAAACCAATTTATAGCTTTCAACGTACGTCAAAAGTTGCCCAACTTTCGTACTTTGCGATGACGGAGACGTACTGATTGAGACAACACCGATTAGAAAAGACGACGTATAACGAATGACGGATTCTATGTGCCCCGGCCTTAAATATTTTGTTGACGGATATTAAATAAGAAAGTAAACTACTTGAAAAGCTTTTTTCAACATTTTACTTTATTTAATTCATTTATTTTGTTGTATTTTTTTTGCTGCCATTCAACACAAAAATTTAATTTTGAGAGAGAAAAACTAAGTGAAACTAATTTATAGCTCTCAACGTACGTCAAAAGCACTGTTGCCAATTTGGAGATTTTACAGCTAAATCTAGCGTTTTTGCAATGGCAATCGTGGGAAAAATGGTCTTTTAGCGGTTAGCGGGAAATCTAGCGATTTTTACATTGATTTTAAGAGATACAATTTTTGTCAAATATCCAATGCATTTGAGGAAAATAAACTTTCTGAACCGAGCAAAAACTTTTTTGTACAGAATGACAGTTAAAAATTTTTTTCGTGACTTTACATCTTTCATGCGAGAACCACGACTTTTCAGCAATAGTGCCGTTTTTTAAAGTTAAAATAAGATATAAGGCTAAATAACTAGCTCTGGGTTAAAATTTTATTCACAATAAATCGATTGCCACGGTGTCTATGGTATTTTTTAAAACATTTACAATTGTATGTGCCGTAAGTAACAGCACAAAAATAATCTTATTATTTCAAAAATATATGGGAAGAATTACTCCACCACAGTGAGATGCAAACAAAAAACAACTTTATCTGGATGTGCTCCGGTAGAAAAGTAAGTGTTCTTGTCTTTTAGTTTGCGGGTTGCATTTGTGTCACTTCAGCAAAAGGTATTAGCTACTACGCGTGTAAAATTAAGGGCCCGATTATCGTTTACAACACAGAAAAGTTGTGTTGTCTCGGCTACAACACACCTTAAATTTGTTTTTCGATTATGATTTACAACATCTAAATGTTGTGTATGTCACAGAGTTGCGGTTTATGTTAGTACTTGTTTTCCATTAAAATACATCCCTGAATACTAAAAACTGTTGAGGTAAAAAAAAATTCTTATTTTGTTTTAAATTTAATATTTATATTAAGTAAAACATTTATAATTAATAATTATAATATTCATAATTAATAATTATAGTAATCAAGATCAATAATTATCATAATCAATGAGGGCAGAAAAATTACACCTTGCTCGTATCCGGAAAATAATTCGTGATAATTCCAACCTATTGGAACTTCCAAACATTGAGTAAAATTTTTTTTAAATGAACAGTGTTAATTACAATATATTTACATACATACAATATACATAATATATACATATGTACATACTATTTGTATATTTGTAAAAAAATTTTCGTACAAACAAGAATAGCTTTTTGTTTTTGCTGCTAAACAATTTCTTAAAACCATCAACCCGATGTTCCGCCATTCCGCCGATTCTAAAACTCTGTAACGCACTTAGATTTTTGCTGATGGAAGCTCTCAAAGAAGTAGCGGAATTGATTTTAATATTGGGGTTTCGCAACCAGCTGTTTGCCGCATTTTGTAAGTTCCAAATTTTAGCCTTCCCGGCCAATATCTGGGGGGTTATTGCGTAATTCGATTCGAAAGGAAATCCTTCGAATTTGTATGACTTTAACATTGTGTTTCGAAAACGATTTTTTTCGATTTGAAGTACGCAGTAGCTTCCCTGGATTTAGTTGCATCACCTCTACAAGCGTTTCCATCTGCTTTTAATTTGTTATTTTTCAAAGAAGAATTTTAAGTTATGATTATAAACGTCTAGCGAAGATAATAAAAAAAACAAGTAAAAGTGCTATATTCGGCCGTGCCGAATCTTCTATACCCTTCACCACGGTGATTTTATTATAATGCTGTACATACAGATATGTACAGCATTATCCATATTGTTGACTCTTTATTTAAATAAAGTCGTATAAGAAAAAATCCTCCAAAACTTTTTGTTTGTATATGAATTTGTAATTTACAATAATAATGTAATTTGTGACATTTTCTTTTGTTGAATAAAATAGAAATTAGCCTAAGTTGACGACATCCACAACGGTGGTCATGTAGCCATGTAGCTATACTGGCTTCAAAAAAAAAAAACGTTTACCTATAAACGTGTGTATTTTATTTTTGGCAGTTTTTACTCGGTATCCTGATGATGTCTATGTGTTTACTGCACCTAGGTTTTAAAACAGAGATCTCATCTATTTAAAATCAATCGCATTTAAAAAAAAATCAAACGCATTTAAAACAAGTAAAAGTGCTATATTTGGCCGTGCCGAATCTTCTAAACCCTTCACCACGGTGATTTTATTTATACAGGCATGAAAACAAATTCCGTTTGCTACAATTTTTAAAAAACATTTTTTTTGAATATTTTTCTGTAAAATATCTTTTTGAAAATGTTTTGTAAATTTTTTGGTAATTTTTTTTTTTTTTAATTTTAAAAATTTTTTTTTTTTTAAATTTTATTGAAATTTTTTTTGTTAAATTTAGGACCTTTCTGCAGTCTATATTGAGTTAGAATGGTCAGACTAAAGCAAAAAAAAAAAAAATCCTTACAAAAAAAAAATTTCCTCATATTGACACATGGGGGGTCCTTTTAACTGCTCCTATTTATCAGTGGGTACCCTGTGGGTCCATTGGCTACCTCTATGTGTATTGCTTTCTATTAAGGTCACTAATACAAATCAAAGCAGAAAAACCCTACCAATCTAAACACAAAAAAAATCGCCCCTCGCAGGGGGTTATTGATCCCCCGAGATCTGTATGCACTCCTTGCGATCTACCTGTCGCAGTCTAATATTTATTTGAGAAAAAAAGGCAAAACAGAATCATTAAAGCTTAAAAAAAATTTAAAAAAAACCTGTAAAAACGTGAAAAAAGATATAGGTGGGCATGGTTTTTGGCCCGTAGCCTTCAAAGGAATGATCCGATGTTGCTGAATTGCAATACCAAAATTTTCAAAACTATGCCTGACAGATTGGTGTGCTTAAATTTTTTGTATCTCTTCTGGTGCCTTGGCAAATGACATTACCACACTAACACGGACAGACGGACATCGCTTAATCAACTTCTCTATGTATAAGGATCCAGAATATATATACTTTATGGGGTCGGAAATGAATATTGTAGAAATTACAAATGGAATGACAAGCTAATATATACCCTTTCCACCTGTGGTGAAGGGTATAATAAAAACTTAAAAATCTTTTTACATTGCAATTTTTCAACAGACAACAGCTAATAAGCAGTTGTAAGATTTTAATGTGCGTAACAACACATAGAAACACATGTTGTAAACGATAATCTCTATAAATTTTCATAGACAACTAAAATTGTGACGCATGTGATAAGTGTTGCAAATCGTAATCGCAATTTAAAATATACATCACTAAAAAAGTTAAACGGTAATCGGTGCCTAAGTTACACCTTTGAATGATTGTATGCCACTATTTTTGTGGAGTTTGTACAGGTCATACCGTTTGACATATCAAAATGAAATTTAGTATGTGCCTTTGGTATATGGAGATGAAGAGCTGCATAATTTTTGGGCTTGATCAGGAGGGGGCAAGGGGTTGTTTCCTTACCTCCAAATTTTGTGAACGCTCTACAGGTCATACCGTATGACATATTAAAACGAAATTTAGTATGTGCCTTTGGTATAAGGAGATGAAGAGTTGTGTAATTTTGGGCATAATCGGGAAGGGGCAAGGGGTAGTTTATTTACTCCCAAATTTAGTAAACGCTCTATATGTGCCTTTCGTTTATGGCGATCAAGAGCTGTAGAAATTTTCATCATAAGCGGGAAGGGGCAAGGAGTAGTTTACCTAACACCCCAAATCGAAATTAATTAATTTTTCGATTCGAATATACTTCGAACTCTTATTCTTTATGTAATATATCCATAAAAATATCTGTTCCCATTGGGTATGGTAAAGTTGAGTGTAGACCACTCCAGGAAATTGTAAGAAAAAGTCGGCACCAGTGGTCAAAAGTTAAAAGTTGCCTAAATTTCGTACTTTGCGTTGACGGAGACGTACTGATTGTGACAACACTCATTAGAAAACTTGTATTTCAACTTTCTTGTACGTTGAAAAAGACGATGTATAACGTATGATGGATTCTATGTGCCTCAGCCTTAAATATCACTTAAAGCTAACATCTATACACATAACATAATATTCACCCCTATCGCGAATAATCGTTCCCATGAAAAAAACTCCCAAATTTGTCTATCGTGAATGATTCCAATAACAATTTACTTGTATTTTACGATAGAAATCATTCACTATAGAATTTTTGGGAGTTTTTTCATGGGAATAAATATTCGCGATAGGGGTGATTGTGTACAGAACACGAATATAAATGGAAAGAGTGAAAAATAAATAGAAGTTGAACTAGTAAGTTAAAGATGGTAACATACATATCATTCCTTCTCACTTTAGTGGAAAACTCAAATGTTATACGTGTTAAGTTATAAAACTGCCATATATGCGTTGAAAAAGTCGACGTATAACGTATGACGGATTCTATGTGCCCGGCCTTTACATGTGGGTTACGTTTTTCCGTAAAATTTTTTTAATTGATTTACGTGAGCTACACTCTGAGTACCATTTATATTAATGCAATACCTAAAGGCCGGTGCACATAGAATCCATCATACGTTATACGTCGTCTTCTTCAACGTACAAGAAAGTTGAAATACAGCTTTAATAATTAGTGTTGTCACAATCGGTACAATTGACGTACGTTGAAAGCTATAAATTTGATTCTCTTTGTTTCTCTCTCAAAATTAAATTTTTGTGTTGAGTGGAAGCAAAACTAAAACAAAATACAACAAAATAATTTAATTATATAGAGTAAAATGGAGAAAAAAGCTTTTCTCGTGTTTTCTTTTCTGATTTAATCTCCGTCAACAAAGTACTCATTGTTAAACCCCTTCCGTTGTTACTTTGATTACAGTTGAGTACGTTAAAGTATAACGTATGACGGATTCTATGTGCCCCGTCCTTTAATAATCGCCAACAAAGTACTCATTGTGGCAACCTCTTCCGTTGTTACTTTGATTTCAGTTAAGTACGTTAAAGTATAATGTATTACGGAGTCTATGTGCCCCGGCCTTAATACTGCTCAATTTTTTTCAATTCTTGCATTTATTCATTTACAATAATTATTTAAAATATTTCTATACCAAATAATTTCATTTACTTTATATTTAGTTATTTTAATTTCTTTATTATGTGTTTTTTCTTTTTCCGTTTTTGATATATTTATTCTACTTAGGTTTGTCTTCATGTTTAACATTTTTGGATTAACAAAATCTAGTAATGTTTTAGTGTAACAAATAAAACGTTTTGATTTGTTTAATTTTGAATTAGAGCTCAGTGCTCCGCGATTAGAGCTACTAAGTGTTGTTTATTCAAAGTGTCTTATTCTAACAAATTATTTCTTCTTATATACTATTCGGTTGAGTGTTTTTCCAAATTACACTCAACCTCTTATTTCTATAAATCCATAGGTCACTGGTTCATATCCGGTTCGAAGGACCATGAATAAATTTAGGATAAGTTGAAGGATTTATTGTCCAATTAATAAATCCTTTTTTTTGCTTATAATTTCTCAAGCAATGAGAAATTATAAGGGCGAGAGATTTTTGTAATGAAATAAAAGAAATTAAGCCAAAGGAATTAGTGTACGAGCAAGAGTTAAGAAATAAAAGCAAGAGATGCTTACCAATTTGATGTAGAAATATGAGTGATTATTTATTTTTTAATATTATGCCGCGAAGGCTTTTTAGTACACAATTATTGTTTCATTTTCAGTTGTTTCATTTTTCCAATATTGGTGATAACAAGTAAATTAGTTATAATAAAATTCATTGAATATAAAAAACGCTAGAAACTATTTATAACAATATTTCTTTTAATTAAAAATTCATTTAGAAATATAGCATAATAATAATTATAAGTAATTAAATATAAAAGAAAATAAAAACTATATGCTAATTTGTCCACTTGGCATAATTAATTATTCATATCTTAACATTAGTAAAATAACAGGCATTCATGAATTTTAAGTAATTTACAAAATTCAGGAATAAGTGAAATTTATTAAATTCTTATTATTTTTATAAATTTACTTAAATAGAACAAATATTTTGCAATAGAAAAGTGCTGATCGTTGCATTATTTTGCAGAATACGGCTGTTGGTTTCTTCAACTGCATGCGGGCACTGTAACATGAGCTTCTTGGTGTTAATGCAAGTGTGTCGGCAATTAAAGCTGTTAATAATAGTACTTATGTGATAGTAACACTAACCGATCAGTCACACTACAATAGGCCTTAAACTGAAAATTATATAAGCTGGTGCTAACTCTTTTGTTGTTGGTGGTGTTCTATATTTTAGCAAAAAAAATTTTAATTTTTTATTCCCAAGGTTTGTGTCTCATTTTTGGTTCCAATAAATATTTTTTTAACGTGGCTTTAACAGTTTGTACTGCTCTTTCAGCAGGCCCATTAGACTGTGGATGACACGCTGATGACTTAATTACCGTTATTCCGTTATTAGTACAAAACTCAATAAACTTTTTTGAACGAAAGGGTGGACCATTATAGCTTACCACTTCTGATAGAAGGTGGAATATGTAAAAAACGATCTTTCATTGACAACATAAGCTGTAGAAGTTTTCACAATTTTGGCATCAATCCATTTAGAAAAATTATCAACTGTAACCAGTATAGTTATATGTATTTTCTATTTTACAATGTCGATATTTATTTTCTCAAATGGCTTTTTAGAAGTAACTTTTTTGGTATTTTGATTCGAGCTACATGCTTCACACGATCTTATATATATTTCATATCATTACAGTGTCTATTCCGTGCCACTACACATAAGTTCTCGCTAACGATTTCATTCTGACTATGCCATTATGTCCATAAAGACTCAAGTACTTTACTTTGTAAAGTAGTATATTCGGTATTACCAGCCTCTCTCCATAAAATAAGCAATTATCTTCAGTTGTCAACGACAACCTTTTGACGTAATATTTCCTCAAATTTTCGGGTACATGTTCCGGCCAACCAAAATGAATATATTTTTAAACTTCCGTTAGTTCAACATCATTATCATATAAACGTCAGAGTGAGTCAGCATGACACTTTTTGACCCCTTTTTATACCCTTCACAGGTAAAAAGGATATATATAAGTTTGTCATTCCGTGTGTCAATTTTTACAATATTAATTTCCGATCCCATAAAGAATATATAGCACCCTAAATACAAAAGGGTCACAACTCAAAATTTTGCAAAATTCTATAGCTCTATGAAAATGAAAATCATGAGTATAACAAAATATTTTTAGCTCATATTAAGAATTTATATAGAGTAACATGTTTTTTTTTTAAATGCGGATGAATCTTTTAAGAATTGTTTTCTTGAAACTTCGTCGAGTGCAGCTATATGAACCGCATCCCGAAGTAATGACAGAAAAGTTCCGGGGTGGTGGTTCCAATGTGGAACCAATAGTTGATATATATATATATATATATATATATATATATATATATATATATATACATATATATTGCTTGCTTAAAAATAGCAACAGCACCAAAATCTTTGCTTTGCTTAATCTTTTTCAGCAAATAAAAAATCTGAATTTCTCAGCATTTATATAACACTTTGTTATAAGCAAAGCAAAAGCAAAAAAAAAAAGAAGAGCAACTCATTTGCTTAAGCTTACTATGTGTCCCTTTCTGCAGCAAAGAAATCAGCAAAGCAATTACTACGATTAACAGGAACTAAAACGCCTTCTTTAGACATTTCTTCAAGCTCCGCATCCACTTTACTTTTTAATCCGAAATGCACAGAGTGTGCTTTGGCAAATATGCTTCCTCTTTTAGAACTATTTCCGCAACATAATCTTCAATTGTTGAATTGTTTTCTTTAGAAAATAAGTTATTATATTTTTAAAAATCAACAACCAGCAGTTTATAGGATTAAATAGAATTTACACTATAGAACGTTTTACGCCACTGTGAAAATAATTCCTCTACCCAGTTTCGTCCTATTAGTGGTTTAAATTTATGTTGTTCGGATTATATTTCTTTTCCCAATTCAACATTAACAAGAACCGTTCCAATGACATCCACATTTTCACCAGTAACAACCCGAGAACTTTCAATTTAGCTTTTAATTCTTAAATTAATTATGATAATACGGTATATAGCAAATAGAAACTCATGCTCCCGTATGTAACTCCATTTCAACAAGGACAAATACAAACAATGATTGTGTATAATTGCAAAAGTATAAATTATTTAAATAATCATTACTTGCATAATCACTGCAATAATCACGAATACAATAATTCTTAAGCTTATCATCCATTTCATTTCTTCTCTTTTCCCAGCAGTTTCTCTCATAGTGACCACACTTTTTACAAAAAAAAACACACACCTTATATCGGTTTTGCAGCAGCCATATCCATAGATAGTGTCATTTGAGATGCTTTTTCAAAACTGTTTAGTCCACTTTCATTTAATATTTTATTTGGTTTATTTTCGTTTATTAAATCACACACAATTTTGATCAACAAAGCTTTTTCTAGAAGTAATCCAAAGTCACATTCCTGTGCGAGCTGCTTGAGTTCAACAATATAGTCCGCTATTGTTTCCGTTGATTTTTGTTCCCTCTAGAAAAATGTAAAACACTCCACAATAATGTTTTTCTGTACTTTATAGTGCGTATTTAACATAAAAATTTTGTCATCGTACTTAAAATCGGCTTCAGTCTTCGGGCCAGAAGTGAACACATGGTTTTTCAGAGCTCGGCTTATTAAAAATGAAACTTTTTCGGCATCATTTTTAAGTTTTTTAAGTGATTAAAGGTGATTTAACCGGTTTATAGAAAGGGTAAAATCCTCACCTATACACTTTTATTGTTTCAAATAAAGCAACGAGGCCTTCTGCCATTTTAATATGTTAAATTTTTATAGTCGTCGCCAAATGATATGTTTTAATTAGAATAATGAAACACACGAATCACTGATTGAAACTGAACATAAATGTGTACATAAATCGAATATAAATGGAAAGAATCAATAATAAATAGAAGTTATTTAACTAGTAAGGCAGTGAAGGTAACATACATATCATTAACATAGAGGAATCAAATAAGCGATCAGGTGCCGCTTATTCTATGGTAAAAATGGTTTCTCAACAATAACATACTCCTCCCTAACGACCATAATCAACGCTAATTAACTATATTCAGTAAGCCCAGCCAACCAATTAACATGTTTCGTACCCCGATATTTCGAAAAACCAATTGTTTTGCAGTACATTATGCTCCACCGATAAGTAATTCGAATCCATTTTGCACCGGAAACCTAAAGAACAAACTCCACCTTTTAATTTTAGTTTTGTTATAGCAGTCATAGAGATTTTATGGAAATTTCAGCAAAATTTTTGCACAAAAATATATGTTTCTGGAATGCAAACGGCATACGCCGACATAGAAATAAGTACTATTTGTACTAAAAAACGTTATAAACCGCTAAATTTTTTGTTTAGCGGTAATTGAACTTAAAAAATTTAGCTATTTTTGAAAAATTACATTTAAATTCCAGTATATTTAAAATTATTTTAATTTTAAAGCGATTTCTGTTTAGTAGGTTATGGCATTTAATTATGGATATTATTCGATTATATAATGACTAAGGAAAATTTAATAAAAATTTAAGAAAATTATTCAGGTAATCGACAGTTTGTCGCATACTAGGCAAATTTTTTTTTATTCGTTTCTGACACATAAACCTTTCTCAAACAACAACTTGTAAAGTTTTTAGAAAACTTAGTTCAGTTTTTAATACAGTTCTATTTTCAAGGTTTATTAAAAAAGTCCATTGTAAATGGTTATGTAAGCAAACAGAACTTGGAATGTCGAAAATCCTCACAAAGCTTTTAAGAACCTATATACAAAAAAACCTATACAGATAAAGTTGTTTTTTTGTTTACATCTCATCCTGGTGGAGTAATTCGTCCTGTATATTTTTGAAAAAATAAGATTATTTTTGTGCTGTTACTTACGGTATTCGATACAATTTGTAAATTTTTTAATAAATACCATGTCACCTACCACATAGTCTCCGTAGCAATCGATTTATTGTGAATAAAATTTTATCCCAGAGCTAGTTATTCAGCACTTATATCTTATTTTAACTTAAAAAACGGCACTAAACTTGCTGTTGTTGAAAAGCCGTGGTTCTCGCATGAAAGATGTAAGAACCACAATGTCACGAAAATATATTTTTAACTGTCACTCAGTACAAAAAAAAAAATTTTCAATTTGACAAAAATTGCATCTCTTAAAATCAATTTAAACATCGCTATTTTTTCCACTAACCGCTAAGAGACCATTTTCCCCACGATTGGCATTGCAAAAACGCTAAATTTATCTGCAAAATCTCCAAATTGGCAACAGTGTCTATATATAACTATGCAAAGGCAAAACTTCGGAATCCTTTTTCTCCTCTGTTTGTCAACTGATTTTGTATATTCTTTTACCGGTTAGTAGATATTGTCGTCTTTATTTTATTGAAATCGGTCAGTATTTAAGGAATAAATAGCTCTTTAAATTGCTACCACTACACATGCTATAAATACACATATGTATATGTGCTAGCCATAGCTACCAGATTTGACGATTTATCGTCATTTTGACGATTTTGAGTCTTAAAAAAGACATGGTGACGGTGGGACGATTTATACCCTTATTTTGAAGATTTCATATAATTCAAAATTTGCATTTCCAATTTGATTTGATAATATTTATAAACCAAAAAAATTTTGTCAAACGCTTTGGGAATTTCTAGAAGCTGTTATTGTTAGAATTTAAGGGATGTACGAACCATTAAATTTAGTAAAGGTTTTTTTCATTTCCATCAAATATTGATAATATTGTCACCGCTAAGTTGATTTTGAGTTACTATATAAATTCCATAAATAAAATGTACGTAAGTTTTCAAAAATATATTAGGAATTATTAAACACATAAATAAAATGTTTCAAAGCGAGAGTACAGAAATTCAAAATGTATATAAATAGATACAAAAATTTTTGAAAATTCTAATGAGTAACTTTTTAAAAACTAGTTTGCTTAATACTAAAAACTAGTTTGCTTAATTGATTTTAAAAACAAATACAATTTTTAGATATATTTATATATAATTAAACTGTAACAGGTACATTTCTGTACATGAAATATTTATTGAAAATTTTGTTGCTGGTGCAGTTAGTAAACGAAATGGAATACAATACAGCAATTTTTAGAATTTTATACGGACAAAAATTCTGCCTATCTGTATACGCATCACGTAAAAACTACTACATGAAGTTTTATAAATTTTTGTGACGAGGTACCTTAGGATATCGGTTAAAATATAGAGAAAAATAGTGGAAGTACCCAAATATACCGACGTAAAGGTAAACTTGACAGCATCATTTAAAAAAAAAGTAACTTCAGGCAATTAATGCCTATATTAATCGTGTTACTTCCTTTGGAAAGGTAAGATAAGGCAGAAGGATAGTGATAGTATAGCTTCACTTACGGCAAAACTGCAATTAAACGTTATGTTTATTTTTTATAACAGTCTTGCAGCGCCTCTAGTGTTATTTACGCTTTATTTATTTTGAAATGTTCATAGCTACTTTATAATTATTTTACTTTGCCATGGCTGAGTTTTGAACTCGTGAACATTGATTTAGTAAGTCAACGCGCTAATCACTTAAGCTAGAGCCTTTGTTCCTGAGTACCTTACAGCTAGTTATTTATAATTGTGTTAATTTTTATAAAGGGCTATGTGATCAGATATTATCAAGACTTGATTTTGAAAACAAATTCAAAGTTCTAGGCCAAATTAATCTTTTTAATATTATTAATGAAGCAAAAGGTTGGTTTTCTGAAATTACGAGTATAAAATAAATTTCCTATTTTGTTGAAGACAGTGATAGACAAGAGCTAGAAACTGATTCAAGGCAATTAAAATTATTAGACCTAAAACTAAAATAAATAAACTAATTGGATTATTGGAAAAAATATCACAGTTGCAAACGAGAGATTTTCGTTTTTACTTTCCCATTCTGACTAAATTTTTAAAAAAATCCTTGTTTTACCACATTTTTCAGCAAATGTGGAAATAGTATTCAGGTAATTATAAATAAGAATAAAGTAAAAATTCCGTTTAATTACTAAGATTTGTTGATTTAAGAGTTGTTTGATATGTTTGCCTTTAATAAAAAAAATATTGGTAAAAAGACATTTGACGATTTCAATAAGCAATTTTGACGATAATGACGATTTTTTCACAATAATATTACATCTAGCAGCTATGCTGCTAGCTTCAAGCGATTGAATTCTCTTGTTGACAGTTGTGCTGACAAATAAGTACATAGCGCAGAAAAACTTAATTAAACAGTAAAAGTAAATAATTCTTGCAAAAAAAACCGACTTAAAAACAGACAAACTTAAAATCATGTTTCTTTAAGAAGGTAATTATACAATGATTATATTATATTCGAGGAAGATCAAATCCTGCTACAATCTTCCTCCAATATAATATAATCATTATATAATTACCGTCTTAAAGACGGTAAATGTCGTACCACAAACTGTCAATTCAGATAAAAAAAAAACTAATTTTTGAATTCAATAATCTAAAGCAAATATCAGTCGATTTTCTAACGCGGGAGCAGTGATTCCGGAGTATATAGGGGTTCTGGTCTTTTTTAGGTCAAACCAATGCCAAACGACTGTCTGTGTACAGCGGATCAAAAGTTTGGTTATATACATTAAATTACACTAACTATTACGACACCTTGTAATTTCCGAATTCAAATTTTATACTTGTTATAGCGGTCGTAGCAATATAGGTTCATTGTAAATTTCAACCGTCTGTCTGTAACGGTTTAAAAGTTTGGTCATATACATCAAATTACATAAACTATTGCGGCACCCTGTAATTTATAATTTTAAATATTTATACTTATTATAACAGACATAGTAATGGACATTCTGTCTAATTATTAAGTGTTTATCAATAATTGTTTAAAAGATAGGGTCATATATATCAAATGACCTATTGGGACACCCTTTAAATTTAAATTTTATTATAAATACTTGTTAAAGAGGACTTTGTCATACAAATTCTTTGTATATTTCAACTTTGTGTCCATATACATCTACTATTGGAACACCCTTTAATTTCCAATTTTGAATATTTATACTTGTTGTTATACTAGACATAGTAGTGATCATTTTGTCTATCTTTCAAGTGTTTGCTTATAACGGTTCCAAAGATGAGGACATAATGGTCAAATTACATCAATAATGGGGACACCCTTTAATTTATAGATCCAAATTTTATACTTGTTGTAATAGCGGACTAAGCAATATAAGTTCTTTGTAGATTTCAACTGTCTTTCTTTAACAGTTGAAAAGTTTGGCCATATATATCAATTTTACATTAACTATTGGGACACACTTTAATTTCCAAACTCATATATTACACTTGTTATTTTAGCGGACTTAGCAATACAAGTTCTTTGTAAATTTCAACTGTCTGTCTATAACGGCTCAAACGTTTGGCCATATATATATCAAAATAAACCAACTAATGGGACACCCTTTAATTTCTAAATTTTAAATATTTATACTTATTATAACAGACATAGTAACGAACATTCTGTGCAACTTTCAAGTGTTTGTCTATAACGGTTCATAAGATAGGACCATAAAGGTGAAATTACTTCACCAAAGGGTTACCCTTTAATTTTTAATTTTATTTTTTAATTACTTTTTGTTATTGGGAGCTATAGTGATACGCACTTTTTTTAATTTTAAATTGGTGACCTATAAAGTTCATAATACACGTAAAAAACATGTATTTTGTATGGGGACACCCTTTAATTTTTAAAATTTAAAATTTCAATCTGTAGCCATAACCTTTCTAATAGCGCAAAAATTTTTAAAATCGGTTCAGAAATGACCGAGTTCTGAAGGCACAAACATACAAAAAAAAGCAACACAGAGAGGAATTGATAACTTCCTTCGGTTAAAAAAATACACGCAATCAACATCTATACCTGCGTAGTAGGCGGTGGATTCTTGGCACCTGACAAAAGGTACATGTACACGCGTAACACACGGGTGTTATTTTATTTTGAGGATTTTCCCTGCAATGGAGGAGATGAAAACAAGGGCCCAAATCAAAAGGCCTAGAACCGAATATGAAACCATTGGCGAACTTCAACGGGATTTAGCGGCAAAAGTAGAAATAATCGATAGAACGAAAATCGATTTTATAAATGTTCTCAATGACTCCCCTTAAATGGAAGTCGAACTACCAAACTCCATATAAAAAATTTTAAATTCGCCTTAATATTTCCTCTTTGTAGTGAGGTTGCCTGATGAACCTGGCCTTCACCGTACTTTTTCGGTAGTAGAAAAACATATTTTTTATTATCGTTTTTATTAATTTTTTATTCTGTAAAAAATGTTACTCCTTAAAAAAATAGGAATCTGTTCAGTTTTGATCTGTTTTTTCCTTATTTTTTAAGAAGAATTTTTTAAGAAGAAGAATTTCAGCTTTTTAGAAAACTTCGATGTTTGTAGATTTTTTTTTGTTAAATTTCAATTTTTGGTTGAACTTTTGATTTTTAAATTAATGTTTATTTTTTTGCATTATTTTGATTTTTTGTAAAGTTTTGATTTCTTGATAAAATTTCTATGTTTCTAAACTTTTAAAAAATTTCGATTTATGGTTAAGTTACGACATTTTGATTTAAATTTAAAATTTCTATTGTAGCATTAATTTCTATAATTTACATCTACAAGGACTTGTCGTTTGGTAGGGTCATGGGTATGGCTCGCTGTAGTTAAATATACTGTCAGTATTCCGACCTATACTTCGTAGCAATGGCGAACGGTAACTGGTTCCTAGTAGGGTCTTACCTCTTAGAACGCTGCACAATGGTCAATTTCGCGAGATAGCGGTCAAAACTCTATAACTTTTGACCGGATTGGTATTTTTTTACGCAATTTGTTTTGTTCAATAGGAGGGACTTTAAGCTTCAATTTGCGTGTTCAAACGTAAAAATCGACTGATAGGAACGTAAGAATTGTGGAGTTAAAAATTCATTTTAATTTTTTGTTGAGTTTCCATGTAAAAGTTGAATATTTTGACATTTTAAATAGGTATTTTTTTATAATTTCTTATTTTCTTCAATCGTATTTTACAACCAATACTTATTTATTATTCCTAAACTTAATTTTGGTCAGAAAATGCCAACATTTGGCCCCTGACATTTATTTAGTCTCAATATTCACAGGGGCCAAAGGTTGGTTTTTTGGAAGAAAGCTTATTCTTGTGAGGATTAAACTGAAAAATAACACTGAAATTCCCAACAATATCAATACCATTTGGATATATTATATACAGAACACAACATCGATAAAATTTTAAGTAAACTTTTAATATTGATTTAAAGTGCACATATATTTTATTTAAATGTATTAATAAAAATTTATACTAAAATTAGAAACAAATTATAATCTTTAAACTAGTATTAATTAAACAATATTAGTAAAAATTTCTTCCAAATAGCTTTGATTTTCATTTTGCAGTAGTTGTTTAGCTTCTTCATCTAACTCTAATGAGGTTGATTTCCATTTTTGTCGAATACTGGACATATATGGGTCTGATGTGCACAACAAAATATTAATAAGATCTTCATTAGTACAATATCTGGAAATTGTTCTTGTATTGTGCTCGCGAAAGAATTTGTAGTCTTTGTTCCTTTTTTCTTGCGCTTCTTCTGAGAGATCTCCAATTGGAAGCATATTGTGCTGAATTATTTGTTCTCCATGAAACAAAATTTTGTGAACTGTGGTTGCCATATGTCTCCAAGAATATTTTTGGTTATAAAGGGTTGCTGTATCATTAGCATACTGACCAAATTTTTTTGCATCTATCTTTTTGCTACATGCTATAACTTCTAATATGATTTGGAATCGTCGTATTAAATCATAATCTACTCCAGTTATAGGAGCTGCAGTTTCTGGATCGGAAAAAATCTCCTTGCTGTGTTTCCATCATTAGAATTTCCTTCTCCTTGCTTTGGCTGGTCAATTATAAGGCCTATCTCGCGGTATTTTTCTTGAAATTCTTTTTTCTCCAAATTTTCTTTGTTGTTTCTCACTGTTTCGCCTAACGGGCCAAATTCCAAATCGTATCCCAATTTAAGAATATGCTCCATAAAACGAATTCTAGCATGAAGAGGTGACATTCCAAATTCATATACTTCATTAAAACTATCGTCTTGTGTCGGTAGTTGGCTCAATTGACTTGATGTTTTTTGGCATATGGTGCAGCTTGACGAAGACTTCGTTTTCCATCGATCATTGTAAGTGACATTTTAAAGTTAACTTCGATGCATTGGTCATTAAATTCAAATATCACTGGTTGAAGTTCTTTAATTTCATCTCTTATTTTGCCAACTTCTTCAGTTATGACATCTTTAGTTTCTTTTTTGTAAGCAAACTTTATTGGTCTACAAAATTTTGTTGACGAGGGAATTTCATTCTTCCATACATCTATCTCTGCAGCTCTACTAGTTGACGGCTCTGAACCAATATAAGTTTTTGTTAAACGTAATGGAACGAAAGAAATCATGAATAAATTGGCATCTGCATTACATTGTTTGTATTGTTTCTGGCCAGAGGACCCATCACATCCCCATTCAGAAATTAAAGTCATGCTGCAATTTTTAAACTTCTTTAAATAGTCAGCATCAAATGTCTTTAATATTCGTTCTGCAGTGTGTTCAAGAAGATCCTGGAATTTTATTTCTGCTGAACTTGAAGTTACACTAATAGCAGTTGGTGAAGGTAAGCAATCAAAAAATAGTGCAAATGCTTCTTCTGGAGTAAATTTATTTTCTTCAGTTGGTGTCGGCATACTTTCTAAAATCCTTTTTGTGCGTCTGGGGCTTGCTTCCACTATTTTTTCAATGATAGCAATTTTACTCTTTTTAGTTTTCGATGGTTGAATTTGATGCAGAACTGAATCCTTTATAATGCTACAAGAAACTTCTTCATTGATATGTTTAAGCTTGCATCTTCGTGATCTTTCACTAAAATTATCAATTGACTTTGCTGGTCGACCACCTTTTCCAGTTTCCGTGGTAGTTACTCATGGCTTTTTAAAAATAAGTTTATTTCTTAGCCATTCTTGGTTGCGTGATTAAAACAATTTCTTGTTTCTGGAACATTGATTGTACCGTTTTCTTAAAGTATTTAAAAAGTTTTTTATTTTTAAGTTATGAATTTTAATTTCTTGTTTGTCGCATATTTTGAAGAATGGATTATTCATTATATGTAAAATAATGTCGTTTTCATCTTTCCGTTCAAAATATATATCAGATAGAACACTATAACTGAATTTAGCCATTGTTTAAACAATAATGAAGAAAAAAAAATTAATGCATGGATTAATATACTATTGCTCGAAGTTTCAACATGATCTTTTTTACCTCTATGAAACATAATATAACAGGTACTTGGTTTTACCAGTTATTTCCATTGGTTTTAAATTTATTTGCAATTTTTAGGTATTTAAGTTGTGTAATATTAGATGGCAATAAAATCATTTTTTACCTTTTCCAAATGAATTGCTAGATACCTTATAATTTGAGAGTTAACAGGTACTGGCAATAATATAACAGGTACTTGGTTTTACCAGTTATTTCCATTGGTTTTAAATTTATTTGCCATTTTCAGGTATTTAAGTTATGTAATATTAGATGGCAATAATATCATTTTTTACCTTTTCCAAATGAATTGCCAGATACCACATAATTTGAGAGTTCTATTGTCATTTTTGTCAAAATTTTGATACACCCTTCTATGTGGACTAGGTCCAAATATGGGCCAACTTCTCCTAATTTCAACTTTTTATTATTTTTTGGGTCAACTCTTGTACAAAATTTCATCAAAATATATGCATAATAGCCACTTTCACATACAAATAACTTCTCAAAAAATATGACGTGCATTTGTACCGAATATCTTACCTTGGGTCAGAAAAATTGCTGTAGCTCAAAAAGTGCAGTCCCGATGCATGGACATGTATATATAGGAATGTAGGGGAGAGTTAGGACTACAAAATAGTAAATTTGTGTTTTGACTCAGCTTGACTCAAAGGAGTTGTGCTCTATGAAGTAGGAAATTTGCGAGAAATTTGACCTTTTTAAAAAAAAATATTTAAATTGTTCTGAAAACAGTAGAGCTTCAATTTTTTACCAGTAATAGGAAATAAGTTTTATATTTATTTCGTCCAAAAATCTTGAAAAACAAAAAAGTTATGATCATTTAAACTTTAAAAATTAACTATAAATATCAAAAATTTACTAAATTCTGAAAAAGCCCATTTTGGACATCCCTGTTCTTAGTGAAACAGTTGAAATAGAGTTCTAATTTTTTGGCTCCCGAGGTTTACTACTGTCTACTTTCATATGAGTCTAATAACTTTAAAATCGGAGAACAAAAACAAAAAGGAGTTTTGGCCGCTATCTCAAAATATTTACCACAGTGCGGCGCTCAAGGACGAACACAAAAGTCTAAAACTGGAAAATAAACTTCGAATTCAGAAGGCCTTAAAGGAACTGATGGGTATACGAGTGGATGCAGTTCAACAAGGAACTGGGTCTACTAACGATGGAAATACTTCCAGGCGTTTCTTTTCTAACCCCGCACTTGTTGCCGATGTGACTGGTGTAGTGGAGCAACTAATTAATCGATTTCGCATTATACTACAAATAATAACTTGTGGCAATAAAGTTAATTCCTTGAAGTTCAAGAATTTTGCTCAAGATACAGGAAAACTTTTTGTTGAAAAATATAGTTGGTATTATATCCCAGTAACAGTACAGAAAATACTGATACACGGAAAGGATATCATGGATGCGGCAATACTTCCTATTGGAATGCTGAAGAAGCCAGAAACAAAGATTATAGATTAAGGTTCTCCAGAAAGTGTGATAGAGTTACAACAAATACAGATTTTTTTCATCGACTTCTAGTATCCTCATAAACTTTTATAAGTAGCATTAGATGTCAACCCCGTTAACAGGTTCTGGAACTTGATGAAATGATAGATGATGAATAAACGTCTATATTTAAATGCATGTATTGCAATTTATTTATCAAATAATTAGGTTTGGTAAAGAAACAAAAAGTTGTGGGAAAAAATATAATATGGGTTATATGGGCGGTGGGTAGTGGGCGTGGCCAATTTTAATGAAACTTTATTTTATTCTTAATTAAGGTATTAAAAGGCGCTGTGCCAAATTTGGTGGGTAGTGGGCGCGGCCAATTTTGATAAAACTTTATATTTTTCTTAATTGAGCTAACCAAAGGCTCGGAGAAAAATTTTAACATTCTACGGGTACTCTTTATATTTTTCGCCAAGCATTGTATGAACCAATCCCACTGTGCAGCGGCCGAAGTACAACATCTACTGTAAACAATTCAATAGTCTACTGTAAACAATTCAATACCTATTACGGTTCAAAAAATAAGGCTATTTAAGTAAAAATCATGTCTCTGTCGCAACACCCTTTAATTTTGTTATTTGTTATAGCGGCCATGGCAATTCTCTTTTTATGAATATATCAAGAGTCTACCTATTACTATTAAAAAATAAGTCACTATACGTTAAAACATGTCATTGTCGGAACACACAGTAATTGTCATATCGGCCGTGGCAACATATCTATTGACAAAATTTTAAGAGTCTATCTATTACGGTTCAAGAAATAAGGAGTTATACATGAGAATCACGTCACTGTCGGAACATCCTTTACTTTTTATTATTTGTTATAGTTCCATAGTAAAAAACCTTCTGTAGAAACTTCAAGAGTCTATTTATTACCGTTCAAAACTTAGGCCATATACACGCAAAGCACGTCATTTTCGGAACATCCTAAAGGGTTTAAGGTTAAGGTAATTTTATATACTTC
Organism: Phasia obesa; assembly: GCA_949628195.1. NCBI lineage: Eukaryota > Metazoa > Arthropoda > Insecta > Diptera > Tachinidae > Phasia > Phasia obesa. Next base: position 140,040,650 of record OX451215.1, on the reverse strand, counting down.
TTTAGAAAGCGAACATAGTGTTAATTACTATCTGCAAATTTTAAGTGGTTGCCTCCTATAGCTCAAGACATAAAGGCAAATAACACTTCACTTTCGGTACACCCGTTAAGTTTTAGTATTCATTGCTATAGTGTCCACAGTTATACACCTTCTGTGAAAATTTCAAGAGTCTACCTATTATGGTTCAAATACATATACATGCAACTCACACAACTATCGGAACACCCTTTATTTTTTGGTTTATTTTTTTAGACTTAGCGAGCTAAGTTTTAATTACTGTTTTTAAATTTTTAGTGTATGCCTACTACAGTTCAAGAAATTTTTTTTTTTTTTTTATAATTCATTTATTTACAATCTGTTTTTACAACAATAAGCAAATTTTATAATCTTATTTTAACTTAACCTAGTCTGGATCTTTATCCAGTTAAATATCTACAAATTAATTAGATTGTAGGAGATTATTTTCTGTAAGGTAAATCTAATATATGAAACCTTTTAAGTCTATTGACTTCTTCGGTTTCATCTAACAAGCATATTGCTAAAGGATTTCTATGAGTACTGAGTCTGTCTAAGTATCTAGAAGTATGTTTGTTTATCTCATCTTTAACTGTTGGAATCTGTAAGTCTTTGTGAATATTGTTATTTGTTATGAACCAAGGAGCGTTTGCTATTAATCTTAGTGTTTTAGATTGGTATCTTTGAAGAATTTCAATATTTGAATTACTAGCGGTGCCCCAAAGCTGTATTCCGTAAGTCCAAACAGGTTTTAATATCGTTTTGTAAAGCAAGAGCTTATTTTCAAGTGATAGTTCAGATTTAGAACCTAGTAGCCAATACATTTTTCTCGTTTTTATCTTTAATTGTTCTCTTTTAGACTGTATATGTTTTTTCCATGTGTTTCGTCGGTCGAGATGGAGACCAAGATATTTGACAGTTGTTTGTTTAGGAATAACTGTACCATTTAAAGCAACAGCTGGACAATCTTGTCTTCTTAGAGTAAAAGTAATATGTGTGGATTTGTCGGTATTTACTTTAATATTCCATTTTCTCAACCACCCTTCGATATCATTAAGTTGCTGTTGAATAATTTCTGACGCAATGGTAGGTGAATCATTTGCTGCTACTAATGCTGTGTCATCAGCATATGTTGCGACAGTTACATTTTCATTTGTAGGCATATCATATGTAAATATGGTGTAAAGAACAGGTCCTAGAACACTGCCTTGAGGAATACCCGCTTTTATAGAACATATATCGGACATTTCGCTGTTAACTTTCACGTAAAAGAATCTTTTTTCTAAATAGGATTTAAAAAACAAATAATATGGAGCTGGAAGCAACTTCTTTAGTTTAAATAGAATTCCCTGATGCCATACTCGATCAAAGGTCTGCTGAATGTCGAGAAATACAGCTGAACAGTATTGTTTACGTTCTAAAGAGTCTCTTATCACGTTGAGTATACGATGACATTGCTCGGGAGTACCATGATTTTGTCGAAATCCGAACTGATGTTCTGGAATTATGCTTTTTCTTTCTAGTATTGGAATTAACCTCCGTAAGAATATTCTTTCAAATAGTTTTGAGAAAGTGGTTAAAAGACTAATAGGTCGGTAAGATGAAACAATATTTTCTGGCTTGCTTGGTTTGGGTACCATAATAACTTCAGCGTATTTCCATTGATTTGGGAAGTTTTGTAACCTTAAAATTGAGTTGAAAATTAAAGTTAGAAAAAGTATACCTTTTTTTGGCAGACTTTTAGCAACTGTTGCTGTTATTCGGTCATATCCAGGTGTTTTTTTGTTATTAAGCATTACAATTTCTTTTTGCACTTCTTGCGGAGGAATATGAGGGATAGGGAAATCCATTTGACAGGGACAACATAAAAACTCTTCTATTTCTTTAACATCATCATCACTATTAAAATTGAACGGCTGAAAAATATTTTCTAAATAATTAGAGTACGCATCTGCCTTATTTTTATCTGATCTACACCAGCTACCGTTTATATCTTTAATAGGTATGTTTCTTTTAATTGGCCGCTTTATATATTTTGTTGCATTCCAAAGGCAGTGCTCATCATTTTTAGATACATTAATATTAAGGCTTTTTAGAAAGTTAGCAGTTTCTTCGTTTTTAAATTCTCTGATTCGAGTTTTTACCTGACTTGAGGCTCGGTTAAAGATTTGTTTGTCAATTGGACTTCTGGAAGACTGCCAAACTCTTCGCAATCTCCTTCTGTATCTTATTAATGCTTGAATTTCAGCAGATATCACAACTCTATTACGATCATTTCCAGCAGCTTCAACCACAGGGGTTGATAATGCTCCCGCTTCGTGGATTAAATTTGTAAAATTTTCAACAGCCGAATCAAGTTCTGTACCATTGTTTATTGGATAATTTAAATTAACGTTTTTATCTATCCAGTATTTAAAAGCTTCCAAGTCTGTTTTTGGAGATAAAATATTTATTGTTTTTTGTATTGTTTGTAATACAGTGCAAAAATTTAAAATTATTGGAGAATGATCTGAGCTAAACTCATCACTATCCCTTATATCCAAACATCTTGTTGATATCCCTTTATAAACCACGAAATCAAGTAGATCCGGAATTTTATTGATATCACTTGGCCAATAAGTTGGTCTTCCTGTTGACAAAACTGAATAATGATATTTTTGAACACACTTGTATAACTCTCTTCCTTTAGGATTTAGAATCCGAGAACCCCACCATGTATGTTTGGCATTATAATCGCCACCAACAATAAATCGCGTACCTAAATTTTTGAAAAATTTAAAATAATCCTGACATTCGATGTTATGTCTAGGAGGAGAGTATATGGAATAGATAGATATTGCATCATTATCGCAATTTATTTTTATACCTGCAGCTTGAATAGTGGATAGGTTAAATTCTTCAAGAACTTCATATTTAATAGACGATTTTATAAGTATTGCGGCACCAGCATGCGCACGATTACCTGGGTGATTTGCAGTAATTAAGTCATAACCTCTTATTCGAAAATAGCTTCTCGAAGTGAAATGCGTTTCAGATATTAAAAAAATATCTATATAATTTGTATGTAGAAAAATTTCAGCTTCCTGTATGTGATTTGAAAGGCCGTTGGCGTTCCATATTGCAATTCTTAAGTTTATTTGCATAATTTTTCTATTAAAACGCTCATCATACCGATGAGTTTATCAATTTTTGTCATTAAGTTGGTGTTAAAATTGTCAGCATTGTTTATGATATTATTTTGAGCAACTCCTGCGTAAGATTGCTGATTAAAATTTGTATCTCTTTGAGAGCTAAAGTTTTGATGATTTGGTAATTGTGGATAATCCTGTGGACGATACGAAAAATTAGGATTTTGGTTTTGTTGTCTAAGGGAATAATTATAGTTTCTCCTTTCAAAAAGATGTTTATAAACTCTACATCCTCTATAGTTGGCAGTATGGTTCTGCAAGCAATGAACGCAGACAGGTGGGACATTTTGATCCTTGGTACATTCGGCTGTTGAATGGCCAAGACCACATTTCACACATCTAAATGGTCTCTTACAATAAGACTTAGTGTGACCATACAATTGGCAGCGATAGCATTGAACTAATTCATTAGTTTTACGTGGAGGTTCGATTTTAACTAAAGCATTGCATATGTATCGCAAGTTATAAATATCTTTGTTGTTTGATTTTGGATCAAGATCAATAAAGAACATTGATAAGCTTTCCTTATTCACACGACTTTTAACATTTATTATGCTCCTAACTTGATGGCCTAGCACTAGTAACTCAGCTTTTATGTCCGTTTCTGGAGTTGAAGGGTGAATACCTTTCATTACTACTCTAAATGCACGTTCTTGCCTGATTTGAAAAGTATTGTAGCTAATGTTTGAACTATCTAATGATTTTACTAGCATTCTATATGAATCTACAGAACCTATCTTAAGCATAACCTGGTTTCTTAAGGATTTATAACTAATTTCACTCTTAGGAATTACTTTTGTTAAATTAGTAATCATTTTATTCACATCTGTAACATCTGGTATAAATATTGGCGGTGGCTTTATTGTTGATTGATTTACTTCTGGCATGTCCTCTTCATTCGTTTCAAGTTCTGCAAACATGTTCGATGATGTTGATGGTTCATTGTTGTTATTTATATTTGAATTTAAATCATTGTTGTTATTATTAATATTTTGTTTTTTATGTTCATGTTTTTTAGGCGAATTTTGTTGTTTTCGTTTCACAGCTCTAGTTGTTGGTACTTGCTGCCAACCAGCATCATCTCCATCACTATCCCCTGTCATTATAATAACAACAAGGCTTTTAATGCAGTTAAATTGTAATTGTCTTTATAACAATAATTTGTTATTTTATTTTTGTGGAATGTTAATCCCCAGATTAAAAACACTAATCTGTTTGTTTGTTAAGAAAAATAATAATTTACTAATTATTCACAATACACGTCCGAATACAACCACGGTTGATGAAAGACTGTGAGTTCAAGAAATAAACACAGATTCGTGAATAACACCTCCCTATCGGAACACCCTATAAGTTTTAATATTTGTTGCTACAGCGGCCACAGTTATACACCTTCTGTGAAAATTTCAAGCGTCTACCTATTATGGTTCAAAACTTAGGCCTTATACATGCAAATCACACCACTATCGGAACACCCTTTAATTTTTAGGTTTATTTTTTTATACTTTTTATATAGCTAATTAAGTTTTAATTACTGTTTTTAAATCTTGAGTCTATGCCTCCTACAGTTCAAGAAATAAACATATATTCGTGAATAACATCTCTCTATCGGAACCACAAAGTAGAGATGTAAATAGTGATTGATGAAAATGGCCATAATCAAACTTTCCTAAGTTTGTCAAGAAAGAGACAAATATAGTACCAAATTTTTACGAACATCGGAAAAATAAACAAACCAAAAACTAAAAATTTTGAAAATTTTCCTTTAAAGCGTGTTCGTTGTTAAAAACTTTGTACTTCAAAAGTTAATTTGTACAATAAAATATTAATTAAACAACAAAGTATAATTAAAACAAAAAATCAACACTCTTTGGTGGTATGAAATAAGCTTGAGAAATATATTTAATGAAAGTTACGCACATTTACAATAATAAGAAAATAATTAATAATAAAATAGTACAAAAGAAAACCAATGTTTACGAAATAACACAAAAGAAAACTAATCAACTTGAGAAAGAGACGGGTAGAATTCGTATTTTTTGCTGTCCTGTTTATTTGCCGTTTCACCTCTTGGGTTCTCGTTGATCGGAACAACCTATAAGTTTTAGTATTTGTTGCTATAGCGGCAATAGCTATACATCATCTGTTAAAATTTCAAGAGTCTACCTATTACGGTTCCAGAGATAAAAGGCGATGACAGACGGCCATATGGCCAGACATTGTAGCGAAAACAATCGTTTTTACCCTTTGGATTCGGAACCCTAAAAATCAGCGCTGATTCTGGCATCCACTATGCACACTCAAACTTGTTTCTCGCAATAAGCGTCACTCGGCTCGGCAACAAGCGGCCACTCTGTACGCACCCTTATACACGCTAATGCATGAAACCTAATTTTATTTCATACATACCTTAATCCATTGTTGTTCGGTCCAGTCTGCCATAAGCTGAAAGGGAAATAGAAGGATTATTTAAAATTCTAGTTTAAGAATTGTTAATTTAATTGTAAATTATTTTCATTCATTAATACTTACCTGCATTCGCCATGTATATTTGTGCCAAGGCGAATTGAATACTAGGTAAAACTGATAGCCCAGTTGATCATCTTCTTCTATATGTGTTTTCTACCCTCTTATGACAAAATTTGTTTACATTTTCTTTGCGACACATTTTATTAAATAAAATTTGACAATAAAAATGTATTGCACTCTAAGATTATGTTCTTTTATTTCAATTTTTCACGTTTTTTCGCTTTTTACTTTAAATATTTTAACTTTAAATATTTTAAACTAACAAAACTTTTGTGTTTTGTCTAACAAATTTTCTTTTTTTTTAATTTTACTTTGTGTATTTGACAACTGTGGGTGTTTTTTCACAAACAAAATTGCCTGTGGTTGTTTTTGTTGCAAGATTTCGATTACCTAGTATTCGATTCGCCTTGATTTGTACCATGGTAGAATAAACAAGGTTTACAAAAACAAACATCGCATGTATTTTTTTTTTGTAGTTTTTTAAATTGTAGATGTCAAAAAGCCGATTGAAATAAGTAATTACAAAGCAAATTGTGTGTTTTTTTCTTTTAGTTCTCTTATTGTATTCAAGATAGCAATGAAAAATTTTAATTTTACTACTGATTTTAAATAATTGTTTATGTTATTTTTTAATTAGCTAGCATTTAGGTCTAGTAAGCCACCTCTAGCTCTAATGATCAAGCCAGTAGAATATGATGGAAAGTTAGTAGTAAGAAGCGGCACAGCATCATAGTTTAAATAACGATATAAATCATTTTTTTTTTCATAATTTATTTATTGTATCTTCAATATTTTTGAACTAACAATAATTACTCGTATCTTAAGTCTAAAATAAAATATTCTTTTTAAGTCCAGCCAGTGCTAGACAAAAATAATGTTTGTTTCACGGATTTCGAAATCATTTGCGGGTCATCCCTCTAATGTACGGCCAAGAAAAGCAGTATCTCTTCTTTTTAGTCGAATGTAACCAGGTTCATTCAGCATGTTACGCGCCAAAGGGTTTGGATGAGATTCAAGCCTCTTTAGATATGTGACTGCATGTTTCGCTATTTCTGCTTTAACTGATGGCATGTTTAGGTCTTTGTGGATGTTCGAATTTTTTATATACCAGGGAGCAGATGTAATAATACGTAAAATCTTATTTTGGCGCCTTTGAATTTTTTCTACATTACTAGCTGAGGCAGTGCCCCATAACTGAATCCCATAACACCAAATTGGGTTGAGGACCGACTTGTACAGTAGAAGTTTACAATCTAAACTCCGGGTGGAGTTTCTGCCAATAAGCCAATTTAGTTGTATTGCTTTTAGTTTCATTTGTGTTAACTTGAAGTCAATGTGGCTTTTCCAAGTAAGGCGACGGTCAAGATGTATACCCAGGTATTTAACGTCTGAAAGCTGTGGTATTATTTGGTTATTTATGCGAATAGGAGGGCATGAGTCCCTGCGCAGTGTGAAAGTTATGTGAGTGCATTTTTGTTCATTCACTTTTATTCTCCATTTTTCTAGCCATTTTTCCAAATTGAGTATGTGGTCTTGTAAAAGTTGTGAAGCTACTTGGGCACTTTCATGAATACTTAAAACAGCTGTGTCATCTGCAAAGTTAATGTGTGGACTAAGGTGCTTATTGGACTATCCGATGTGTACAGTAAATATAAAATTGGTCCCAAAATACTACCTTGGGGAACTCCGGCTTCAATGAGCTGTGGCGAGCTTAAAAAGTCACCTTCTTTTAATTAAAACTTGCGATTCGTTAAATAATCTTTTAAGAGCTTATACAAGTTTTCGGGCAAGTTCAGCTTTAGCTTAGATATTAGGCCTTCGTGCCAAACCTTATCGAATGCTTGAGAAACGTCAATAAAGAGCGCAGAACAGTATTTTTTTTCTTCAAAGGTCGTTTTAATTACATTTACTAATCTGTGTGTTTGTTGGATCGTACTATTTTGTTTTCTGAAGCCGAATTGATGGTTCGGAATGCATCCTTCCGCGCTAAGAATTGGATTCAGCTTAGTTATTAATATTCTCTCAAATAACTTTGACACGTTTGATAAAAGGCTTATAGGTCTGTATGATTCTACTTTTGTGTGGTCTTTTCCTGGTTTAGGAATCATAGTTATCAAAGAGACCTTCCACTCTGTGGGAAAGTACTCAAGACGTAAGATGGCATTAAAAACAAACAGAATAATTCTGCGACCTGTACGGGGCAATTCAACTAACATCTTGTTACTTGTTTTATCAACGCCAGGGGCTTTTTTGGTGTTTAAATCTGCTATTGCCCTTTCAATATCGCTAAATTCAAATCTTAGGGGTACTACGGCACTAGACTCTACTGATGGTAACTCAGCTATATCAGTACATACATTTGGGGTGAAAACCTTCTTCAAATGTCCAACAAACAAATTGCCTTTTTCGATATCATTCCTTGCCCAGTCTCTACAAGAAGTTCGCAAGGGAGGCTTACGTACGACCGGTCTTTTAAGGTTCCTACATGCACGCCATAATGAATAATCTGATTGAGCAGTTGCGTCGAGTCTTCCAAGTAATTTTTCAGAGATGCTACTCTTCGAGATTCTAGCAGCTGTCTTAGTCGTTTCGTGCAATCTTTAAGTCTAGATTTGAGTTGAGGAGATCTGTGTGCTTGCCACTCTCTTCTAATTTTTCTTTTTTCAGCCAAGAGCCGCTCGACATCTAGAAAATAAATTTGATTGTATCTAGCTGGTTGTCTGGTTTCTGTCGCATGTTGGGCAGCTGATTTAAGGTTTTGATCAAAATAAATTAGACTCTGGTCGACATCTTCTGGTGTTCTTATCGGTATGTTTTCCGAACAATGAGTACGGGGATACTTTTTATATTTCAACCAATTAATGCTTGTGCAAGTTGTTGGCGACACGATATTTTGCTGATTCCATATATAGACAATAGTGGGTGAATGATCTGAGGATAATTCGAGTGACGCTTCAACCTTAATCATTTCTCTCGAAATACCTTTAGTCACGCCAAAATCAATAACATCAGGTATTTTTTGTCGATCAGTAGGCCAATAGGTGGGTTGTCCACTTGATATCACATTCAGACGCATTTTTGAAATTGTATCAAACAAAACACGACCTTTTGGAGTTATTAGGCGTGATCCCCAAAACGTATGTTTAGCGTTGTAGTCGCCTGATGCTATGAAACAGGGACCTAGTGATTTGAAAAAGTTGATATATTGACTCTCTGATATTTGAAATCTAGGAGGTGAATAAATCGAAGAAATAACAAAGTTTTGATGATATTCTTCAATACAGATGTATGTTGCTTGAAGGTAGTTCTCACAAAAATCACACAGTAAATGATGTTTAATTCGAGCCCTTATTAGTATTGCTGAACCACCACATGCTCTGCCACGGGGGTCTTTAGTGTCATATAATATATAGCCATTGATTTTAAAAAAAGCTATTTGTTGTTAAATGAGTCTCTGAAGCCATCATGACATCAATTTGTTGGTTCTTCAAGAAGTACTCGAGTTCATTTTTGTGTTGGCGTAAGCCGTTTGCGTTCCAGAAACATATTTTTAAACAGTTCATGGTTTGTTAAGTACCGCCTGTAACATCATAGATTGCATGCGAACCATTTCTTGCATCATGCTGCTCATAGAGCCCATAAAACTGTTTAACGAATGCACTAATGTCTCGATACTTGCTTCGAGACGATTGTAGTTACCAGATGGAGTGTGTCTTTAGCTTCTGGATGCATATTTGGGGTAGAATTGTTTGTAGGTGTCGCTTTGTGTGCTAAAACATGATTGGATTTAATATATAATATGGTTGTGGGTTGAGCTAACTGAGGGTAATGAGCAGTTGCTTGGTATTGTGGCTGCCTAGCAGGAGTATTTAATTTCTGAGTTGACTTCCTTACCTCAGAAAAAACTGGACAGCCTCTGTAGTTAGCAGTGTCATTTCCACCGCAATTGCTACATTTTTTAACCTTGGAGTCATCCTTTGGTTAGTCGCATTGGGCGGAACAATGAAGCTCTCCACACACAACGCAAACCGGAGGCAACTTGCAGTAAGCCCTTGTATGGCCGTATTCGTGGCAATTTAAACACTGAACGGGTCCTGACCGCTTATGTGTTTCCTCTACACTTATCCTGCGGTGTAACAGATATTTTAGATTATAAATGGGATGCGTTTCGTTCTTCTTTAATCTAATATCCCCAGGTTCCAGTTCAACGCGAAATAAAGGTTGAGGGACACGCTCTCGATTTCTGAGATTATCAACGCTTTTGACTTTAAATCCTGCTTTTTGGAGGCCAGCTTTTATTTCCACTGGATTAACATATGAGTCTACACCTTTGATGACTACCTGTAGGCCTTTGCTACTCTTCAGCTGATAGGTATAAAAGTTCTTATTGCAGCTTTCAAACTCCTTTACTGCTTTACGATAACTACTTTCGTCTATAAAATGAATTTTTGTTTCATCAATGTTACCACGCGTGATTGGAATTACATAGAATGAATTTTCCCCGATAACTGAAATTAACTTATTTATTAATTCATTCGAATTTTTTGCCCTTAAAAAAATTGGCGGTGATTTAAACGACTTGGGTGCCGTTTTTTGTTCACTTGTTTCGTTATCTAGAATAGCAAAACGATTTTGGGAACTTATTCCGTTAGCCTGCTTATCTTTAAGTACTTTGGACATTGGTGCAATCTGCGAAGATTTAGGGCTTGGACCTCTTTTCAACACAGTTATATATATGTCCATTCCCACTTGAGTCTTAGGTTTTTCTGCACTATCTATATTACTGTTGGTAACACTGTGTTCAGAAGGCGACTTGTTTGTAGTTATATTATTGTCATCGCTTAGCAAAAGCGACGAACAAGATTGGGCACATATAACAGGCGTAGAATTTACACACAAATTATTTTCAGTTTTTTTGTCTTTATTTAATACAATATTGTCTACATTTTTTTTGCTTAAATTAAAGAGGCTCATTAGCCCTTATTGTTTTTGTTTTATTTTTAAAGTAGCAATTCAATATGCCGTTGTAAAAAATAAAGAGAAAGAAAAAAAAATTACAGACAACTTTGTTGTTGTATTAAAACAAGTTTGTTTTTTTGTTATGGTTTGAAATTATTCACACAATGTATGTTTTGTTTTTTGTTAATGCGAGCTAAAAAAAATCGCGTCCGCACTTATCAACGCAAAAAACTATACTGTACGATATAAATCATGATGAAGAGAATTTGATGCCTTGTATATGTAGTCCTCATGCTCCTTTTTTCCAATACATTTAAAATATCTCTCCCGTAGCCACAAATGGGCTTGGTCGGATCGTCTGGTGAATATTGCAGCCACCGGTACAGGTTCGACCATTCTTCTGCCCAACAAATGTTTAGATCAATATTTTTTTCCGCCAAGATACGGGGTAATCTTTGTTGATTCATCTTTAAGATCTTGTTGATATAGGCGAAGTGTAACTTTAGAGAAGAAATATACAGAGAGTTATATCCAGTTTCCAAATGTAAGATGTAGTTAGGGGTGGTGAGCGACAAACGAAGCGTCTTTTTAATAAAAAATCTAAGCAGCTTTTCTACATCCTCACAGCGTGCATAGCCCCAAATTTGGGCCGCGTAAAACATAATAGTTCTTAAAGCCGCATTAAAGATCTTTAGTTTGTTGGCTTTTGATATTTGCACGTGACTAATGTATTTAGACCATGAAGAGTTAATCGCTAATTTCGCAGCCGAGAGTTTGTTGTATATATGTTTTTTAAATGATAAATTATACGTAATGGTAACTCCCATATATTTGAAAGAATTGACTAGCTCAATATTATTTTTATCATAGAACCAGTTATAAGTTGATGAAATTCTGCTACCAGATCGGAAAACCATAATTTTTGATTTTTCTAGGTTGGCACTTCAACTCCATTTCGTACAATAATAGTATAAGGCATCAATCATAGCTTGCAGATTGGACTTTGTATCGGATAGTATGACAATATCATCCGCGTATAACAGCACTTTTACATTTGTGTCGGCAACTTGAACACCACCTGGTAACTCATCGGCTAGATCATTTATATACAAAGAGAATAACAACTGGCTTAAAATGCATCCCTGCTTTACGCCTAGCTCAACAGTGAAAGGTTTGGAGAAATTGCTACCATCCCAAATTCTCGATTCTGTATTTTCTTACGCACATTTCAATATCCTAATGATTTTAGCCGATAATCCTAGTCTAGAGAGCTTGTAAAATAGTGAATTTCTGGGGACCATATCAAAAGCGCAGGAGAAGTCTACGAAAAATGCATAAGTTTCCGTTCCTATATGGCTGTTTAGAGATACAATATTTATAAGGTTAAAAATGTTGTCCACCGTTGAATAATTTTTTCTAAACCCAGCTTGATATTCACTTAATATGTTATTGTTTTCTACCCACTCGTTAAGTCATGTCAATAAAATTGTGTTAAAGATTTTGCATATCGCATTCATGAGGGATATACCACGATAGTTTGTTGGCAGGTTTGGGTCCCCCTTTTTAAAAACTGGGATCAGCACAGATTTACGAAAGTTCGAAGGAATTTTTTCTTTTAAGAATATTATATTGAAAATAGATAGCATCTCTACGATAAAACAGTCAGGGGCATATTTGTAGAATTCATACCTAATGTTGTCTTCTCCGGGTGTTTTATTTTGTTTAAGTGTCCTTAACACATGAGAGATTTCACAGAATTCAATCGGCGAATCCAGTAAAGAGTCAGTGAAATATGGCAAGGACCAGCATATAGAATTTGATGTGTCTGCACTATACAGCGTTTTGTAATAAGCAAAAAATTCTTCTGCATCTACGCAACTATAGATAGCATTCCATTCCCATTATCCTACGACCCCGCTACATCAGACCAATTATTTACTTAGCTGGAACCACACCCGATTTACGAAACTAACACAAGGCAAAATAAGAACAGACGGAATCTTACGGCAACACACTGAGGATATAGCTTTTTGGGAGGAAATCCAGAAAGTTTGCTTGATAGTAATCGAGGTACCTTAAGCTGAAAAACTGCGTCATGAAAACTTTAAATATAATAATAATAGATGGTAATGCACATTGAATAATTGGCACTGGCAAGCATTACGCCAAAGACCACAAGCAGACACAAAGCAGAATTAAGAACAAAAACGGAAGAGCTAATGAATAAATTCGATGCGCGCCTTGCTCCTACGCAGGAAATGCAACAGATATGCGGAGATGAAATGGCTATTTGTGAACCAGTGCCAAAAAAGACTAAGAAGGTAAAAAAGATGATCCCAAAACAAGATAAGTGTTATAACCATTAGAAATAATTAACGCAGACTCTTGATATATATAAACATTTATTATTATTACAATTAAACAAATATTACATTTATTATAATTATATTGGAAAGGAAAGTTAAACACGCGATCAAGTTAGAAATAAAGAGAAAAAACGAATAAAAAACACTCGCGTTTTACATTGACAGAAACAGACAAAGCAGTGTAGCGAATTTAGCGATTATTTTTGCAAAACTAAGGTAATGAGCCAACCCTTAAAGTAAAGATTGATGTTAATGTAAACGACGTTTCGCTTGGTTGCAGCCAAAAACGAGCGGTAGAAAAATAAATAAACGTAAGTCTGTCAACATAATATTGTAGAAATTGGATTTAAAACCGACAAAAAATACTCATGAAATCCAATGTTATTGGTTTTATTTTCGAACTAGAATTATTGTCGGTTTTAGGTGTCACAAAAACCAATGTGATCGGTTGTAATTTACTTGCTCTTGTTTTTAAGACATATTGATAAAAGTAAATATTAATTGATTAATAAATAATTATTGTAGTTTTCGACCTTTTTTTATATTTGAATTCTATTTTTTAACAAGCACAAGGTCTTTTTTATAAAAATGTTTTAATAATTTTTATTTTCAATATTTCGCTACACCATTAGCATCGCTACACCAGTAGCATCTTCAGGAAATAAAAATAATAAAAGTTATAAAATTTAAATGATTGAAAAAATTCAAATGAATGAAAAAAAAAAATTGTTGTCAAGCAATTTAAAAAATTTAACATTTCAATACATTCAAGAAACAAAATTTCAAAAACAAATCAAAATTAAAATAGAAACATTTTTTAACATATACATATACAGAAAATTTTTGATATTCAAAAACATACAAACATTTTAAGAGAAAACACAATAAATTTTCAAATTCATATACATAAATTTAACCGGAAATGTTACAAAAAATTAATGTTTCTATTATAAATATTTGATTCAAATTCATGTTATTTTATTTTTTATTTCATTTATGCACTAAATGCCTATAATTTTGTGCAACATTTTCTGTATCTGCTTTAAAATTTATTCTTTTTTCCATTGGAACTTTAATTATTTGTAGCATTTCTAACATATAACGACGTTTATAATTATTTTCCAAATTTAAAATTGATACATTTTCAAAGTTAGGATAATGATTACTTTTCGAACAGTGTGAAGATAATGCTGTTTTTTGCAAACTGATATTGTCTCTGTATCTCTGGTGTGATTTATGTCCAGCTATTCTGACTTTCAATTTATTCTGACTTTCAATTTATTCATTACCTTTACAAGGTATTTTGTAAACTAAATTAGACATATCTAACTTTTTTAATTTATCTTTTGGTTTGCTAAATAATCTATTTAATGTATTATATGTTTTGTATGCCATCCTATATTTAGCTGTATCAAATATTTTTGATTTTTCTAACCGTTCTGATAAATCTGGTACATAAGTAATTGATTTATATATATTTTTGTTTCCGTATCATTTCTTCTATTTGGTTTTCTATTATTTTGATGTTGATTTACTAATTTATTAATCAGTTGAATTGGAAAATTATTTTCGCTTAATATATTTTTTATCTTATCTATATTATTTTTGTGAAACTTGTAATGTAACAAAGTATTTTTTTTCATTCATTTTTAAACAAATAAAAATGTCACTCTGACTAATAGAGTACTTCCAAAAAAAACCAAAAGTTAACCTATATCTACACTATACTAGCATGATAGTAGGATTTGCAAGGCGAGCTTTTATCAATGATTTCTGATTTCTGATTTTGGCAGCGAAACCGACCAGACGTAATTTATCAGAAAAGACTATAAATCTGTAAAACAGTAGTTTTTATTTATAATAAATAAAATTAATTATTAAATAAAAAAAATAATTCTGCCGAACAATCTCGTAAATTCATTCTTTATAAAAAAAAGAATAAAAAAATAAGAAAATAACATACAAAAATAAGTGCATTAAATCTAATAATAAATCGAGACCACTACCAAACAAAGGCCAATCAAAGGTAGACTGGTGGCGTGAGTTGTGGAACACGTGGGTGACACAATCGGCAGGTACCTAACCCAGAAGAAAACTTTTTTTATTATAACGTGCTCAAAAAGACTAAGGCCATAAAAGACTCCGGTAAATTGATTCTGGGCCACCAACCCCAACTAGAAAGGCCCTCAGGACGGAGTATCTTATTTGCCATTCTTCAATGGAGATAGTATAAACTGCCCGGCTAAGTATTCTATTTAATTACACAACAAAAACAAATAGAAAACGTAGATGTAGTATAACAAATATTTTTATCTAGCCTCACTTTTTTATGGTTAAATAAAAAAAAGAGGAACGCGTTTTTTTTCCAATTTTTAAGACCAGTACAATCTCCTTAAATACAATATATGAATATTGGAATACATAAAATAGAATGTTATGTATGATAACTCTTAATGGTTTGCTGATATCAATAATCTTTATAAAAAAAAATTATTTCTAGATAACTAAAAAAAACACTATTTAATATATTTATAACATATATACAATTCAAATTATATATATACAATTAAAATTATGTATACATAAAATATACATATAAAATTATATATTGCATTACTTGTAGAAAGTAACCGTAAGTACTCATAATAAAACTTAAAATCTAAACTTATATTCTAAAAGTGAAGATAAATATGCTTTTCTTTTCAAAGTCTAACTAACTTATATATGTATATGTACAAATAGTCTATCATAGCTAAGAATATTTTTTTTGCAAGAAAAAGGAAACTAACTATATTTTCTATATGTTTTTTATGAGGCCTAAAATTTAGATTTTTTTGTTTATATTAAACCATTCATAATTCTCAACAACAAAAAAAAGAAATCATTGTAAATCCACTTCAAGGACAACAAGCAGAAGGCCTTCAGCATCGTTGGAATCGATACCCTCCTGTAAGTCATAACTTAAATTTTTTTGTTATTTTATTTTTTCTTATTATAGTATTTTCTTGGTCACTACTTAATTACTGTTTCATTCATAAAGTATTCATTAAGATTATTTTTCGTTTGTTTTTTTTATTAAATTTGAAGTTTGTTTTCTCTACAAAAACAAAGAAATCTAGCTGCATGTTGTTTTGAATTACATTTATAACTAGTTTGTTAAAGGCTGCTTTAAGGTTTCTCTGTAAAAATCATTTTCTTATATTTTGTTTGTTTATAAGTACTTTAAGAGAAAATTCGATGTAACGTTAAAGAGAATTTTTTTTCTCTCATAATACATTGCCAATTAAAATGACAAAATGCTAGTTTAATATTGTTTTTATGTAGAACTGCTGGGACGTAGGTAAGGGAGGGTTCGTAAGTCATGACAGGGTTTTTTTCATAAAAATATTTATATGTGGCTTAGAAGAAAACATGGTTGGGTGGGTTTTGAGCCTTAACCTTTAACATCAGGTTAAACTAGTACGATTTAAGATAATAGTGAATTATTTTATGGCTTTGTGATATGTTATCCTTTTGTTTTGTGTATTATTAAATTTTCTACAAACCTACAGGGCAATGAAATCGCACGTAAATTTTTTTTTTTTGTATTGCACATTAAGGTCCCATGGAACAAGATCCCCGCCCATATCTCCCGAACAGTAGCTAGCCAGTACGTGCGTAAGGTTCCATGGAGTGACTAGGAAAATTCCATTGAAGTTGGTTCAACAATATGTTGCTTTAAATAAATTACAATACAGAAAATGGCGCCCAACGTGGGGCCTGAAGACGAAAAAAAATTTAATAAAGGGCATTTAAAAGAAAATTTTCAATTTTTTTGTGTCTATACAACATCTAACGTTATTGCTTTCGTTTTTGGGATTCCTGCATAAAACTCATATCACAAATAATACGAGTAATACAATAGTTGTATTTTTGGTTGTTATTTAATATAGTGTTTGTCCTTTTGCTTAGTTTTAGCCAAGAATGAAATATCACTAGAGTAAGGGTGGAAATATTGGGATTATATTTTAAACAATTTGTACAATCCTCCTTGTATTTAGGGCTTATTCATTCCTTTATGTTTTTTTAATTGAATAACAACTGAAACTTAACTTGAGAAGTTGTTTAGGGAACCATGAAAAGATACATTTTTGTTTCGAAAGGAAATGCTAGGAATTACGATGTAGAGAGAATTCGCATTTTTTTTACTACCGTCCGCTTTTCTGTTGACACACATTGTTGGTTTTACGGGTTTACTAAGCTAGTTCGAAAATCACAATTTTCGAAATTAATTTTTATATTATGTTCGCATACCCCCTTATTGAAGTTCCAAACAGTTCTACAGATATTACAAATACATACATTTTTTTTATATACATATATTATAAAATGTCGATCGTTCACAGTGATGAAAATTTAACTCTGACGGAAGAGGCCCCTAAAACACGGCAATGTTCCATCTGCACTAAGGTGTTTGTGATTGAGGACGTCGTAGTTTCTACGCCCTGTAATCATATCTTCCACAAGGAATGTATAGTGGTTGTCCTCAGGGAAACTCAAGGTTGCCCGATCTGCGGAAAAGCTTGTAGGCCCACTAAATTACGGTCTTACAATCTTTTAGCAGACACTGAACAGCCAATTGCTGCAATGTCAGCACTAATAAGTAATCTGAACGCCAGCCAGGGTGCTATTCCAAAAACGTCATCTCGTAACGGATCGTCTAGACAAAGTTTGGCAGATAATACATTGACAACTACACCTTCTTTAAATAGAAACAACGATCAGTTAGGATTAGATAATTTACTAAATATATCACAGGGAATTTGTCAAAATACCACAAAATCCAGATGCTAACAACGTAAGTGACAGCACACTTCAGTTTCTTATCAATGAAGCAGTTAGAAATCAGTTGGCGTCTTTACACATAAATCAGCAGTCTATATTTAGACCAAGCATTCAAAGTGCAAATAATAGTAATATAGCTCCTCCTATTAATGATATACATAGTTTTGGGAACCGTGCTGTTAATGGTAATAATCACTTGGATAGGAATTCAGAAAATCGTCAAAATTCTCGGAGGACTCCATTTGTTCAGAATTTTAATCTTACCACCGACAAAGTCTCAAATATTATGTCAGTGTAGCGGTCAAAATGAGGACGGGTTATCTGTTGAGAATTTTATATATAGAGTGCAAGCTCTAACCATTCAAAGCTTACATGGCGATTTCGATATGTTATGCCGACATATTCACCTTCTTTTCACTGGAAAAGCAGTGGATTGGTTCTGGCGTTTCCACCGATCGTGTAATAGGTTCGATTGGGAAACCAAGTGCTTCGAGCTTAAGCATCAGTTTCGTGATCGCAGAACGGATTTTGATTTAAAGGAACAAATCCGCACTAGAAAGCAAGGTGAAAAGTTCGACACTTATTTTGATGCAATTCTACAGATTACTGACCGGTTGCACAATCCTATTAGTGAATTCGAACTAGTAGAAATAGTAAAAAGAAATTTAAAACCAGAGATTCGTAAGGAATTACTACACTTCAATATTACCTCTATTTCCCAGTTAAAAGAATTTGTACGTAAGCACGAGATGCTTGAAGAGGAACAACAAAGTTGTAGGTCTAATAGACCTTTCGTTCCCCGCAAATTCGTTTTCGAAATAGATCCTGAGCCACTAGAGAATACCGTTATAATAGAAGAAATAAAGGAAGTGGAGTGTTGGAACTGTTCTATAAAAGGTCATCGTTTTTATGAGTGTTTGGGTGAAAGAAAGATTTTTTGTTATGTTTGCGGGGCAGCAAATGTATTCAAACCGAACTGCGTCAGGTGTAACAAATTTTCAAAAACCGTACAGACCCACAGCAAACCAAAAGCCTTTTAATCAACTCAAATGTAAAGTCAAGAGGTTGTCAAACCATTGATAATAGTTTGGACACCAAACAAGAAAATTTTATCTCACGACATTTCAAACCATATCACGTTAAGCTAAGAGAATATGAAGAAACCAAATCGAAAATTTTTAGTGAAGAAGTTAGTATAGTTACCAAAAAGGTTAAAAGAAATACTAAGAGACTTAGAGAATATTTTAAGAAAATTGTGAAAGATAGAAAATATTTTTGTGCCGCAATTATATCCAATATAAACAAATTTGATATACGTCCCTTTGCCACCGTGCAAATTTACAATGAGGATATAACTGGTCTAATAGATACTGGAGCTACTACTTCTTGTATTGCTGGGGATTATGCGAAAGCATTTTTAGAAGGCAAAGATAAATCGTATAAAAAGTTCAAAATCTACTTGAAAACTGCTGATGGAGCAAATCATTCTGCTCTTGGTAGTGTGACAACTTTAGTAACATTTCGCAATACAACAAAACCACTTACCTTTTTAATCACGCCACATTTGACACAAAATTTATATTTAGGCGTAGATTTCGTTAAAACATTTGGATTAGCGATAGACTTATTTTCGGAAAATATAAATTATAGTACGAAACCAAAATTGGCAGCTATCGAAATCGATAAAAATTCACATGCTGTAACGAAAGATCAGAAAATTAAACTCGAAGCAGCAATTAGTTCTTTTCCATCATATTTAAAAGAAGGATTGGGTCGTACCTCTCTTGTCGTTCATAACATAGACACAGCGAGCCACAAACCCATAAAACAAAGATTTTTTCCTATATCTCCTGCAGTGGAAAAACTTCTTTTTGCGGAAATCGATAGAATGATTCAATTAGGAGTAATAGAAGAATCTCAAAGTCCTTGGTCATCGCCTGTGGCTCTTGTACAGAAACCGGGTAAGGTCCGACTATGTTTGGACGCTAGGAAGGTCAACAGCGTTACGGTTAAGGATGCTTACCCCTTACCACTTATCGATGGAATTCTCAGTAGGCCCCGAAAGCAAGATTTATCACAAGTCTAGACTTAAAGGATGCCTTCTGGCAAATTCCCTTAGATGAGAGGTCCAGGGAGAAGACAGCTTTTACCGTACCGGGTCGACCTTTGTACCAGTTCATAACCATGCCTTTCGGTCTGTGCAATGCGCCACAGACGATGTCACGACTAATGGACAAGGTGATTCCACCTGAGTTGCGTCATCAAGTCTTTGTTTATTTGGATGATTTGCTTATCATTACGGAAACATTTGATGAACATATTTTAAGGTTACAAGAAGTCGCAGTTGCTATCCGAAAAGCAAATCTAACGATAAATATAGAAAAAAGTAAATTTCTTCTTAAAGAAGTGAAATATTTAGGACATATCATCGGCCAAGGTACTATTCGGACAGACCCGGACAAAGTTCAATCTATCCGAGAATTTCCATTACCGACATCCATACGACAGCTAAGGCGCTTCTTAGGTATATGTGGTTGGTACCGACGTTTTGTCCGAAATTTTGCTACCCTGACAGCACCTCTAACGGACATGTTGCAAAAAAATCGAAAATTCGAATGGTCCGAAGAATCAAAAAATTCTTTCGAAGAGCTCAAACACATCCTTTCTTCTGCGCCTGTGCTACACAACCCAGACTTCTCACGTCCGTTTTCGATTCAATGTGATGCTAGTCAATATAGGGTAGGAGCAGTGCTCGCTCAGAGAACTGATGAGCTGGACGAGATACCTATTGCTTTCATGAGTCATAAGTTGACTTCCACATAGAAAAATTATACCGTTTCTGAGCAGGAATGCCTTGCTGCAATTATGGCGGTCAAAAAATTTCGGTGTTATGTGGAGGGTCACGAATTTGAAATTATAACCGATCACGCGTCGTTGAAGTGGCTCATGAATCAAAACGATCTACACGGACGACTTGCTCGATGGGCTTTAAAACTGCAAGGTTTTAACTTTACAATTAGCCATAGGAAAGGAAATCAAAACATAGTGCCCGACGCTCTGTCGCGGATGCATGCTGAAAATAATGATGAGGTAGTCACTAGGAATTTACAGAACAAATTTGTATCAGAAATTGATAATTCTGTTGAAATAGATTTGCAATCTGAAGAATTTAAAACTGAACAGTATCTTTCATTAATTAAAAGACATAAATTAAAACTACAACATCTTTCAGATATCAAGATCGTAGATGGATTTATTTATAAAAGATGCGAGTTTGCTTCAGGTGATAAGTTACAAGAACATTTCTCCTGGAAACTCTGGGTTCCGATAGCGATGACCAATGATCTCATAAAAAGGGCACATGACCACCCGTTATGCGCACATGGTGGTGTTGGCAAAACATTAAGTCGTCTCAAAAAGTTTTTCTTTTGGCCAAAGATGGCAAAACAGATAGCCGATTATGTAGCATCTTGTGAGATTTGTAAACAAATAAAAGCACCAAACAAGTGTCTTAGACCACCAATGGGAAAGCCATTTACTTCTGTTCGAATTTTTCAAAAACTTTACCTAGACCTTTTAGGACCATATCCCAGATCTTCTAACGGAAATATAGGAATCATAATTGTATTGGATCATTTGTCCAAATTTCATTTCTTAGAACCTATTAGAAAATTTACAGCTAATACTATCATTGAATTTCTGGAAAAGAGAATATTTCATATATTAGGTGTTCCCGAATCTATAACCACTGACAACGGAGTTCAGTTTAAATCCAATTTGTTTAAAGAATTTTTAGAATCCTATGGGGTTTTCCACAATTTAACTGCCTTTTACTCACCACAGGCAAACGCTAGTGAGCGAGTGAACAGGTCCGTGTTATCCGCTATAAGAGCATACGTTAAACCCTCACAAAAGGATTGGGATGGGGCATTATCGGCCATAAGTTGCGCATTACGAAGTGCAGTTCACACAAGTACAGGCTTTTCGCCATATTTTCTTTTAATTATTTGGTCAAATAATGCTAACCAACGGCAAAACATACTCGCTCCTACGTAACCTCCAACTGCTAGAAACACCTGTAGATTTAAAAACTGATGAAAAATTGGAAATACTGAGAGAAAAAATATACGCAAAGCATACGAAAATAATGCTAAATATTATAATCTTAGATCTCGACCTATTAATTTTGAAGTCGGCCAAGTCGTATTTCGAAGAAACTTTTCCCAATCCAAGGCAGTGGAACATTATAACAGCAAACTAGCAAACCAATTTAAAAAAGATAAGGTTAAAGCGAAACACGGTACATGTAACTACGAACTAGAAGAACTAAATGGTAAATTGTTGGGAAAGTTCCATGCTAAAGATATTCGGGCGTAGCAAATTTTATTCGGATAAACTATCGCATCCCCTATAATTGCTAACGAATGGTGATCTTCAGCTTTCTACTCATTGGGAACCAAATTCCTAGAAAGCTGTTTTGTAATGTAACAAAGTATTTTTTTTTTTTCATTCATTTTTAAACGAATAAAAATGTCACTCTGACTAATAGAGTACTTCCCCCTATTAAACACCATTATCACCTTTTATACAATTTCTTTAAATTTTATTCTTTTTATACCCTTCACCACAGGTGGAAAGGGTATATATAAGTTTGTCATTCCGTGTGTAATTTCTACAATATTCATTTCCGACCCCATAAAGTATATATATTCTGGATCCTTATACATAGAGAAGTTGATTAAGCGATGTCCGTCTGTCCGTCTGTTCGTGTTAGTGTGGTAATGTTATTTGCCAAGGCACCAGAAGAGATACAAAAAATTTAAGCACACCAATCTATCAGGCATAGTTTCGAAAATTTTGGTATTGCAATTCAGCAACATCAGATCATTACTTTGGAGGCTGCGGGCCAAAAACCACGCCCACCTATAATTTTTTTCACGTTTTTTTTAATTTTTTTCAGCTTTAATGATTCTGTTTTGCCTTTTTTTCTCAAATAAATATTAGACTGCGACAGGTAGATCGCAAGGAGTGCATACAGATCTCGGGGGATCAATAACCCCCTGCGGGGGACGATTTTTGTTTGTTTTTAGATTGGTAGGTTTTTTCTGCTTTGATTTGTATTAGTGACCTTAATAGAAAGCAATACACATAGAGGTAGCTAATAGACCCACAGGGTACCCACTGATAAATAGGAGCAGTTAAAAGGACCCCCCATGTGTCAATATGAGGAAATTTTTTTTTTTGTAAGGATTTTTTTTTTTGCTTTAGTCTGACCATTCTAACTCAATATAGACTGCAGAAAGGTCCTAAATTTAACAAAAAAAATTTCAATAAAATTTAAAAAAAAAATTTTCAAAAAGATATTTTACAGAAAAATATTCAAAACAAAATTTTTTTAAAATTGTAGCAAACGGAATTTGTTTTCATTTGTTTTCTATTTCTTTACAATATGGATAATGCTGTACATGTTTGTATAAATAAAATCACCGTGGTGAAGGGTATAGAAGATTCGGCACGGCTGAATATAGCACTTTTACTTTTGCTTAACTTCGGATATTAAGTTAATTACGTTTAATCATCAAAAGCTACATAATGAGAGAACTTTTAAAATCTTTCTATGCAGTTGTTTCTTTTCGTCTTTCATATTTTCAGTTAACCAAAAGTTAACCTATATCTACACTATACTAGCATGATAGTAGGATTTGCAAGGCGAGCTTTTATCAATGAGGGATTTCGTTCTTTCTGATTTTGGCAGCGAAACCGACCAGACGTAATTTATCAGAAAAGACTATAAATCTGTAAAACAGTAGTTTTTATTTATAATAAATAAAATTAATTATTTATTAAAAAAAAATAATTCTGCCGAACAATATCGTAAATTCATTCTTTATAAAAAAAAAACAATAAAAAAATAAGAAAATAACATACAAAAATAAGTGCATTAAATCTAATAATAAATCGAGACCACTACCAAACAAAGGCCAATCAAAAGTAGACTGGTGGCGTGAGTTGTGGAACACTTGGGTAACACAATCGGCAGGTACCTAACCCAGAAGAAAACTTTTTTTTATTATAACGTGCTCAAAAAGACTAAGGCCATAAAAGACTCCGGTAAATTGATTCCGGGCCACCAACCCCAACTAGAAAGGCCCTCAGGACGGAGTAGCTTATTTGCCATACTTCAATGGAGATAGTATAAACTGCCCGGCTAAGTATTCTATTTAATTACACAACAAAAACAAATAGAAAAACGTAGATGAAGTATAACAAATATTTTTATCTAACCTCACTTTTTTATGGTTAAATAAAAAAAAGAGGAACACGTTTTTTTCTAATTTTTAAGACCAGTACAATCTCCTTAAATACAATATATGAATATTGGAATACATAAAATAGAATGTTATGTATGGTAACTCTTAATGGTTTGCTGATATCAATAATCTTTATAAAAAAAAAATTATTTCTAGATAACTAAAACAACACTATTTAATATATTTAGAACATATATACAATTCAAATTATATATATACAATTAAAATTATGTATA
Organism: Phasia obesa; assembly: GCA_949628195.1. Classification (NCBI taxonomy): domain Eukaryota; kingdom Metazoa; phylum Arthropoda; class Insecta; order Diptera; family Tachinidae; genus Phasia; species Phasia obesa. Next base: position 140,016,222 of record OX451215.1, on the reverse strand, counting down.
CATAAAATATACATATAAAATTATATATTGCATTACTTGTAGAAAGTAACCGTAAGTACTCATAATAAAACTTAAAATCTAAACTTATATTCTAAAAGTGAAGATAAACATGCTCTTCTTTTCAAAGTCTAACTAACTTATATATGTATATGTACAAATAGTCTATCATAGCTAAGAATATTTTTTTTGCAAGAAAAAGGAAACTAACTATATTTTCTTTATGTTTTTTTATGAGGCCTAAAATTTAGATTTTTTTGTTTATATTAATCCACTCATAATTCTCAACAACAAAAAAAAAGAAATCATTGTAAATCGACTTCAAGGACAACAAGCAGAAGGCCTTCAGCATCGTTGGAATCGATACCCTCCTGTAAGTCATAACTTAATTTTTTTTTTGTTATTTTATTTCTTCTTATTATAGTATTTTCTTGGTCACTACTTAATTACTGTTTCATTCATAAAGTATTCATTAAGATTATTTTTCGTTTGTTTTTTTTTTTATTAAGTTTGAAATTTGTTTTCTCTACAAAAACAAAGAAATCTTGCTGTATTTTGTTTTGAATTACATTTATAACTAGTTTGTTAAAGGCTGCTTTAAGGTTTCTCTGTAAAAATCATTTTTTTATATTTTGTTTATTTATAAGTACTTTAAGAGAAAATTCGATGTAACGTTAAAGAGATTTTTTTTCTCTCATAATACATTGCCAATTAAAATGAGAAAATGCTAGTTTAATTTTGTTTTTAAGTAGAACTGCTGGGACGTAGGTAAGGGAAGGTGCGTAAGAAGAATTCATGGTTGGGTGGGTTTTGAGCCTTAACCTTTAACATCAGGTTAAACACTAGTACGATTTAAGATAATAGTGAATTATTTTATGGCTTTGTGATATGTTATCCTTTTTTTTGTGTATTATTAAATTTTTTACAAACCTACAGGACAATGAAATCGCACGTAAATTTTTTTTTTGTATTGCACATAAAGGTCCCATGGAACAGGATCCCCGCCCATATCTCCCGAACAGGCTAGCTAGCCAGTACGTGCGTAAGGTTCCATGGAGTGACTAGGAAAATTCCATTGAAGTTGTTTCAACAATATGTTGCTTTAAATAAATTACAATACAAACTCCTTGTCACTAATGGTAAGTACTTTTTCTATTAAATTTCTGGCTGTATTTATAATTATATGTTTATTTCGTTTAGAAAAATAATTAATAATTCTACCCGAAGCTGTGGGTTTTTGGTACCAATTCATTGCCAATTTGTTACCTTTTCTAATTACTAAAGAATCTAAATAAGGAAGTTTTGAATCGCGTTCTTTCTCTATTGTAAATTTGATGGGATTATTGAATACATTTAATGTTTTTTTTTGCTGTATATATATTTTCTCATTATATTGAAAATATCTATTATCTTCTATACAAAACTTAAGAATTCTTAAAAATAAGGATTTTTCTATTTTTGTAAATTTTTCTATAATATCCCATTTTTCTTCTATTCTATTAATTGCTAAGTCCACAGGTATACTTGGTAATAGTAATACTACTTCAAATGAAATTAATTTTTCGTCATCTTTTATATATATATTACCTATTTTATTTTTAAATTCAAGTGAGTCTCTAATATTATATCTCGAATGTTCAGTAATCCTTTTTAATATACTCGTCATATATTTACATAATTCATAAGATGGAGAATTAACGAAAGAACAAATTGGTCGTAAGGGAAAATTTTCTTTGTGAATTTTTGGTAGTCCATATAACCTAGGTGAGTAGTTATATTTGTTTTAAGTTTATTCTTCTCAGTAGTGGTAATAATTTTAAGTTTAAAAAGTACTTCCACTAAATTATTATTGGTCTTCTGTAATTTGTTAGTAGGATCCTTATTTACTAAGTTATATTTTGTATTATCTTCTACAATATTATTAATTCGTGTTTCCTAATCCTTTTTATTTAATGCTACAGTAGTGTTACCTTTAATTTTGTTCGGGCTATTTCTTGTTCTTCCTTTCTTTGAAGTGTCTGTATAAAATCTTCTCCGTCTGTAATCATCTTTAAAATCGGAAATTCTTCTTTTTTAGTGGGTAAAGCGTGTTTATGTCCTAATGAAAGAATCCATTTTACGTCTGTTGGAATATCAAAGTCAGTCTTATTAACAAACCATTTTTTGTTAAATTGAACCCCAAATTCCTTTTTTTGTATATCATATAAGTTATTAAATTTCTTAATGTGTGTCTTTGTTACCTTTTCTCTTAAAGAATCTGCCAATTTATCTTCATACCATAAAAATTCTTCCATTTCTTCTTCTGTTAAAAATTTACTTAAATTTCTTTTAATCACTATTTTCTCACTTTGAAAATGTTTCAATATTTCGTGTTTTTCTTTTAAAGATAATTTTAAAATTTTGTTGTAAAAGTCTTGCGTATATTTTTTAATTATTTGTTGTATTGTGGTCACTTTTTTCATGTTAAACATTTTAACATTCTTGGTTGGTATTTAAAACATTCTTGGTTGAATTTGAAATAAATTTTGGAGTTATGCCACTATTTCTGCATCGAATAAGAAACGTTATTGCTGCTTTTGTTTTTATGATCTTCTCCCTTACTGATTTGAATCTGTTGATCCATTTCGAAACTTCTGCAACATTTTCTGTATCTGCTTTAAAATTTATTCCTTTTTCCATTGGAACTTTAATTATTTGTAGCATTTCTAACATATAACGACGTTTATAATTATTTTCCAAATTTAAAATTAATACATTAATTTTTATAACATTTCCGGTTAAATTTATGTATATGAATTTGAAAATTTGTTGTGTTTTCTCTTCAATGTTTGTATGTTTTTGAATATCAAAAATTTTCTGTATATGGATATGTTAAAAAATTTTTCTATTTTAATATTGATTTGTTTTTGAAATTTTGTTTCTTGAGTGTATTGAAATGTTAAATTTTTTAAATTGATTGACAACAAATTTTTTTTTCTTTCATTTGAATTTTTTCAATTATTTAAATTTTATAACTTTTATTATTTTTATTTCCTGAAAATGCTACCCAATGTTGTAGCGAAATATTGAAAATAAAAATTGTTAAAACAGTTTTATAAAAAAGACCTTGTGTTTGTTAAAAAATAAAATTCAAAATTAATTGATTAATATTTATGAAAATATGGCTTTATATTTGTATTTTTTTGTTTTATGTAAGCTTTTGAAAGACTGAATCTTAAACTTTTTTAAGACTAACTTCTAATTTTTTTTTTATGTGGAATAATATGTATTGTTTTAGGTTTTTTTTTTATAAACTGTTGGCTATTTTATTTCTGATCCTTTGACCTTTAGTTTGTAGAAACGTCTTTGACGGCAACCAGCCGTCTGTAGCCTGACTCATACTTTCTAACAAAATGTCTTGCACTGCTTACAATCCATATAAATGCGTCTTGGCTAGAGCCGGGATACCGTATAGCTCGACTTTTCATGTCTTGGTCACTAATTTTAAAATAATTGCATATATGTATGTATGTACATATATACATAGTTAAAGTCACTTTAAAAGGTAAGTATATGCATAAATAATATAAAATTAAGAACGTATTTACTTACAATTATCATACTGAAATATCCTTTCCACCCTCCTTCTAATAACAAATATGCAACAACTGCAGTAGTCATTTTATTGCATCGCAATTTATTTTTTTGTATTTTTGACAAAAATGCAATAACATCGGTTTTATTTCAATTCGAAAATAACCAAACCGACTTGATACCAAATGAAACCAATATTGGTTTGCAAAACCGATAATAAGCAAAACCGACTTGGATTCTGTGACAGCCATGATAACTACGTATAACATTAATTTAAAAATATGAATCATATTATTGATAAGGCTAAGGCCAATGTATGAATTACTATACGTACATACCAAGGGTGTGTCTTGGTCTGTTGTCAAAGAAGGTATTTTAGGATAGTGTAGTATCGACGATATTAGGGACCATCTGGGTGGAATCCATATAAAACTAAATATAATATAATATAATAGGCAAATTAGGGGGCGATAGGTAGCCAGTGTAACTTTGACGAGAGTCGGAGCTCAAATTTTTATATGATGTTAGATAAGTATATCATACGCTGCAGAAAATTTAAGAAAGGGGCCATAATGCAGTGTTTCAAATGCCATAGCTCATGCAATTGGCACATGGCATATCGCTGTGTCAAAATCGGTGAGTCCCATGCTCCGGGCAAGTGCATAGTCCCCTCCAGAGAGAAAAAAAGAGACATTCGTGACTGGTCGGGCAGTTAGGAAAGTAGGACTTCCTGTAAAATGTGTAAATTTCGGGATTCAGAGACATGTAGCTAGTTCTAAAGAATGTTCTCGCAGAGTACTGCTTTTGCGAAAAGTTGAGGGAAAAAGACTGTCACGTGTAGAAAATAAGACTGTTCCCCAATCATTTAGCGTAGGAGTCACTTCTGGCGTATCATACGCATCTGCATTGGAAGGAAATCAGCCTAATAAAGGGCCATCGGGAATTCATAAGCCCAACAACACGCCAACTACTTAGGCCTCCGATGGTATTTCTCTTAGTGGGGAAATGGCGGACTGTGAATTTGTCGACAAAGACTGTAAGCGTTTCTTTGTTGGAAATCTGCTTATCTGTTTAGGAAGATTAGATTAGAGGTTTCGTACATGAATATCGTGCACTTAATGATGATAGAGAGAAATCCCGAGCATTGCTTATGTCAATGCAACACAATGGATAGGACAATTAAAAAAAATTTTTATTAATTTTTGTTAACTCAGTTGTCTCAAGATACAAGAAACACTATTTCAAACTTTTTGTAGACAGACATAAACCTGAAGTGCTGCTGATGGCTGAGCATGGTCTTAGCCCCCTACATAAACTAGACATTCATATACATATATATATATATATATTTAGACAAAATCGACACAACGGGAGTGGAGGAGGAACGGCTGTTCTAGTTAGGGAAAGCCTTTCATGTGAAAGGATAATCATTGAAAGTACGGCAGTAAAGATCAACAGGGTAAATGGTGTAAATATGACACTGGTTGCACTGTACCCAAGACCCCAGGACATATTTTTGGCGTCTGATCTTAGGTCAATTATCGATCTGGCGCTGATTTAAATGCCAGGCATCAGGAGAGACTCAAGAAGAGTCTAAATGCCTACTATGCCTGTAAGCAATTGGGGACTACGACCAAAGGATGTAAACTGGATTTACACGTCGGTTGTACGACCGATTGTTTCCTATGGATGCTCTGTTTAGTGGGAAGCATTGAGAAAGGAGTCTCATAGGAAAACTCTTGCCAAGGTCCAGAGATGTGCTTCGATTAGCATCACAAGTGCAAGTACAAGTACACCTCAATCGAGGGATATGTGGTCGGAATGAGAAGTTTACTTAGACTTTTGAATCAGGGTTGGTGAGGTCGAGTAACATAGGACACACAAAGATTCTACTTGAGGTCGGATTCAACGGATCGCTTCCATTAACCCCTGGGCTAACGGAGTTTATGGTCACTGAGTATGGTTTCAGTAGAATACTCTTGGCTGTATTCCCAAAATGGGAAAAATGGTTGGGATATAGTAAACTGTACGACGAGGTTGCAGAGATCGCAGATGGTTCAAAGATAGAAGCGGGCACTGGTGCTGGTGCACATTCTGGGAACTAGAACACGCATGTCGTACAGACTACCAGATAAGTGTAGTGTGTTCCAAGCAGAGGTGTTGGCGGTTTTGAAAGCCACACGTTTGGTGTCTGGACAAGTTTTAGAAGGGGAAGAGATCACTCTATATGTCGA
>OX451215.1:139933109-140010218 GCA_949628195.1 Phasia obesa | reverse complement strand
GAATTTTTCATAGCAATCACTGCAAAGCTTAAAATGACTACATGGTAATAGCAATATATTTTTTTCTTTTTCGTAACAAATAATACATGTCAAATTATTTGCAATGGTGCAAGGCACAACAGATGGTAAAGTATCTGTTTAGACCCAGGATCAAATTATATTTAAAATCGAATTATTGTGAATTATCTTGATACATTATTTGAAAGTAACGATATTTGTGTTGAATTTATAGCCTTTTGTTTATTTTGTATCTGACAATCTATTGATTACTAAATGTCAATAAATTGTTAGTTCTCTCGCTCTTATACGGCTTGGGATATTTAGTGTAAACTGCTATTTTTGAATTTTTGAATTCAATAAAATAGACTTGAATTAAATCTTGAAGTAACAAGAGCTCATTTTTTATCGATTTAAAACTCATAATTTTTGAAGTGTCCCATTTTCAAAAATCTTAAAAAAGCTTAAGATTCTTCATGGCGCCCGAGCAGGGACAATTCAATTAACAGTTTTAATTGATAACTTCGAAAATTTTATTGTTTAAATCTTCAAATCTACTGGAGAATAAAAATTGCAATCACCGAAAGCATTGCAATTGAAGAAATCAAATCTTCTAAACTGCTAAAGGAAATCATCCAATATACCTAGGACATCTGTATTCGATAAACTAAATCATTAATCAGAAGTACCAACGGTCTAAAGGTCGTATTTCAACATTTAAAGTTATCATCAAATTTTGAGTCGTAAACGCCATTATCATGCCCAAGTGTACTGGTTGTAAAAAGGAAAGTGCAAGAAAAAAGAACACCAGAAACCAGGTATTAAAGTGCGAATAAATCTTGTATGAGAATATTCTAAAATTTAATAAAAAGCTTTAATTTATAAAGTTTGTCCATACAATATAATATTTATATTTTGAAATTAAATAATTCTATTTACAAATCGCCTTATTGTGAAACATACAATAGAACTTCGTTGTTGGAAAGTGATTTATTTGGTTAAAACTAAACCTAGATATTGTTAAATCCACACTAGTTGCAGAGCCACATTTCTCTTCGTATGTCACACTTCGTACTCTTTTATGATAAAGTTCTAATTATATATTGTTCTAAAGTTATAAAACTTTAATTAATTTTTTCGATTTCGATTACTCAACTCAGTTTTCGCTTTCTTTCTTTTCAATTTTCGTACATTTGTTAACACATGGTTGGATAATTTTCGTACTTGTGTGGCCACATTTAAAAAGTTTCAATATATTATTTATTGGAAAAATCAATTGCTCATTGATAATTATATTTATTTAAACTATTTTCGCTCATTAAATGTTGATTTATATTTAAATAAATTGACATACACGACTTTAAATGAGTAACACCAATTTTTACAAGTGTACTGAACGGTGTAGACACGGTCGTTCCAACAACAGCTGTTAGAACAAGTTGAATAGCAGTCAGTAGAAAGAAGAAGCATTTCTCACGTTGTAATTTTCTTGAACAGTTGTTTAAAAACAAAAAGTAAAATAAAATCAAACTAAAAAAGAAAAACAATTATTACCAAACATTTAATTAAAAAGTTGTTTGAAAATAATAAAAAGGTGTGTTAATAAAAAGTATATTATTACGAGTGTGTACAATTACAAGTCCCTGACAAGAAAGTTTATAGCCTCATTTGCCAAGCTTTTCGAGGAGTATACTGGATACTATTTAGGTGATCTTATTATCTCAATCTGGAAGAGTTGTAAGTACGTATAATTCATTTGTCACCAGCTCCTATTTAGTTAAATATTGCATGAATCCCATCGTACATATGTATATGTAGTACATCAAACAAATTATATTTCTATTTAAATTATTGAATTGTTCGATTAGAAAAATACATATACATATTTGGGCTATACTCATAATTTCACACTAATGCCAATAGTGAATAGAAAGTTTTATTTGTAAGAAAAGTAAAGATTTCAATTCTAATTTTCTTTAATGCTAATTATAATCAAATTATTAACCAAATTTAAAATAAATTCTTCAATTTAAATATCGTGTAATCTGAACACAACCTCCGTAAATCAATCAAAATACGGTTTAATTAAGCTTTAAATATACTAGCTGAGTTGAATATTTTCGATTAATCTTTTTAATCCCAAATTTGTAAAAATGGGTGGTGGAAAAAAGCACCAGCAATCCATTGTTAGGCAAGACAGCGTAGAAATGCTCTACCAACAAAAGAATACTATATTAACAAATATCACTAGAATTCGAAGACGTATAAAAGAAGGGAAAATTTCGAAAAACCCTAATGAAATCAGATGTAGATTAGAAATCCTCGAACAATATATTGGTCAAGCAATGAGTTTTCAGGCGGAAATTGATGTTCTCGACCCAGATAATAACGAGAGAGCCGATTTAGAGGACTTATGTATAACTACAAAGTGTTTACTCTTAGATTTGTTACCTCCGAATTCGTAAAGTGTTGGTGATACAACAATGGGGTTCCAAGGTCATTTCAACAGACTACCCAATATGAAGTTGCCAAAGTTCAGTGGCAAATATTCTGATTATAAAAATTTCATAAGTTTATTTGAAAATTTTTAAATTTAATGACAAATATCGAAAAATTCAACCACTTGCTATCGTGTCTCACAGATGAAGCACTTGGAACTGTTAAGGCATATCAAGTAACTGACGTTAATTATCCCAAGGCTATTGCAAGTTTAAAGAAGGTATATGATAATCCTTGCTTACTTTTCTTTGACAACATTTCAAAATTATTTGATTTACCAGAAATACCAAAGCCTTCTGGATCAGCTCTGAGGAGCATGATAGATAACGTTTCGGCTATCTATGACTCTCTTTTATCTATACGTAATGACAAAGAGATTACGAATGCCATTCTTATACATCTTGTTATGTTAAAAGTAGATCCAATCACAAAATCCAAATGGGAGGAACAACTTAACTATGAAGTGTTGCCATTGTGCAGTGATTGTGAAGCAGCTTTGAACACAAGATATCAGCACATTTCTGCTGATGAAGCTTCAAGTTCAAAGCAAAAGCTTACTACGACTAAAATGAATGATACCAAATTTGCAAAGAAAGCCAAATCGTTCTCATGTCAAGCAAAGTCACAGCAAGTTTCCACAAAGTGTATATTTTGCAGATCAGACCAACATTATGTATCTGCTTGCCCTTCTTTCGCCGTAATTTCCTTTCAACAAAGATTTGATTTTATCAAAAATGTGCCAGTATGCATTAATTGTCTCAGAAAGGGACACACAGTCTCCTCATGCAAATCATCCAAATGTAGAGTCTGTAACCGTACACATCACACTCTTCTTCATTGTTATTCTGCCTCGAATGATCAAAGTTCTAATCCAAATTCGAATCAAAATCAAGAACAAGCATCGACATCGAGATCGGTAAATTATTCATCTTCGCCTGAAGATAACGTTATTTTAGCTACTGCAGTAGTAAAAATAAAAAAATAAATATGGAAATTATGTTATGGCTAGAGCATTGCTCGACTCAGGTTCTCAAATTAACATTATCACCGAAGAACTTTCGCAAGTCTTACAACTGAAAAAAGAAGAACAAAACTTGAATTAATCAGGCATTAATAAAACAAAATCAATAGCTAGATTCAAAATTCAAGCTACATTGAAATCTAGAATAAATGAGCACGAATTTTCCTCTGATTTCTGGGTACTTAGATCAATTTCGTCATATCAGCCAGAACATGCCATTTCAACAACAAATTGGAATATCCTAAATAATTTGGTACTTGCAGATCCGTATTTCAATAAGCCTCAAAAAATTTACATTTTACTTGGCGCAGAAATTTTCTTTGAGCTGTTGTGTACAGGTCAAATTAAAAAGAGCTTTAACCAACCGACTCTTGAAAAAACCTTACTTGGCTGGATAATTTCTGGCAAATATCAACCTAATAGAGGAAATCTAGCTAGCTCTTGTTATTTAGTAGCTAATATTGAAGACGAATATTCTCTTGATTCAGTCGTGAGAAAATTTTGGGAAATGGAAGAAATTCCAAATACATCACAAAAAGTTTTGTCTGTGGAACAAAAACATTGCGAGGAGAATTTTGTAAATTCCGTCAACGATTACCGTCAGGACGATTTAAAGTGATTTTGCCTTTTAAAGGAGATCCAACTGCTCTAGGATCTTCTTTTGAAACAGCAAAAATACGTTTTCTCTCTCTAGAACGTCGACTTTCTAAAGATAATACTAAAAATATGTACAACGATTTTATGAAAGAGTACATAAATTTAGGTCACATGTCAGTGACTGATTACAAAATTCCTGATTATCCGCATTATTTTATACCACATCAATGTGTACTTCGACCACAAAGTAGCTCTACAAAATTCGTGTGGTCTTTGATGCTTCGTGTAAAACATCTTCACAACTCTCTTTGAACGATTTATTAATGATTGGCCCTACTATACAGGAGGAGTTGTATTCCATATTGATTCGATTTCGTACACATAGGTATGTCGTTACGGCTGACATTGAAAAAATGTACCGTCAAGTGTTAATTGACGAGGCCGATAGAAACTTTCAGATGATATTGTGGCGTGAGAAAGAAAATAAACCACTTCAGATGTATAAATTAAACACTGTAACTTATGGAATATCCTCTGCTCCATTCTTAGCCATACGTTGCCTTATATATTTGAGTGAATTGTACAAAGAAACTTTTCCAATTGGTTCTGAAGTCATTAAAAAAGATTTTTATGTAGACGATTTATTGACTGGAGCTGATACGATTGAAGAAATTGAAACCATACGAAAACAAGTTTCAAATATATTGCAGTCAGCCGGTTTCAATTTAACCAAGTGGTTCGCGAACTATAATAATAACAAAACCTCAAAAACTAATTTTGCGTTACCAGTTGGTGATTCTGCACCAACAAAGGCCTTGGGCATCTATTGGTTTCCTAATAGCGACACTTTCAAGTATCATCTAGATGAATTATTTCAAGACATAAAGGCTACTAAGCGTAATATTCTAGCTGTGTCAGCCAGGCTATTTGACCCTCTTGGTCTTTTGTGCCCTGTGGTTATTAAAGCAAAAATATTGTTACAAGAGCTTTGGCTTCTAAAGCTCGATTGGGACGAGTCCATACCACAAAGGCTACATACTGCCTGGGAGAACTTTAAACTAAACTTAGCAGAAATAGATTCAATTGAAATCCCCGAAATGTTCAAACTAGCAAACAATCCGTGTGTCAAATACATGGATTTGCAGATCCTTCTGTGAGAGCATATGGGTGTTGTTTATACCTCAGATCTCAAACTGAAAATCAAACCTTTGTAAGATTATTAACAGCAAAATCTAAAGTTGCCCCAATAAAAACTAAGTCTTTGCCTCGTCTTGAGCTGTGTGCTGCACATTTGCTATCAAAATTGTGGTCAAAAGTAAGAACTATTTTGAATGTTAATATAGACAGTGTTATATTTTGGACGGATTCTGAAATAACACTTCACTGGATACAAACTCATCCATCATCTCTTAAAACATTTGTCGCTAATAGAGTTTCCGATATACAAGAATTATCTGAGCATATCGTATGGAGGCATGTTCTCTCAAAACAAAATCCGGCAGATATAGTGTCAAGAGGTTGCAATGCAAATGAATTAAATAATACGATTTGGTTTGAAGGTCCAGATTTTCTAAGCAAGGAAAATTCGAAATGGCCCATAATAAGCATTTTGATCTTTCTCATGAGCAACTGACTCTCGAAAAGGAAAAAAAGGCTGATATACTTCTCCATGTGAGAGATTCATCGAACAAAAATAAAGATATTCTTATCGAACTTATTGAAAAGCATTCCAGCTATTTGAAATTACTAAGAATTTTTGCTTATATTTTTCGTTTTATCGATATCTGCAAAGGTAACAAGCAAAATTTTGGTAAACAGCTTACTGCAAAAGAAATAAGATTATCATTTCTTCACATAGTCGAAATCATACAGATTAGAGAATATCCAAATGAAATCAAGAAATTATAAGAAAAGGTATCCCTCCAACCTGCATTACAAAGACTTAATACCTTTATACATAAATTTAAAATTTTAAATTCAAATTCCATATGAGGCCAAATTCCCTTTAATAGTACCAAGCAAGTCACACTTTGTAGTTTCGTATTTGCGACATTTACATTATAATAACTGCCATGCTGGAACGAAGGCTTTAATAGCACTTCTGCGTCAAAAAATTTGGCTTATAAATGCAAAGGAAGCATGTAATAGAGTAGTGCGTAATTGTATACATTGTTTCCATTACAAACCCAAATTAATGACCCAGATCATGGGAAATTTACCGGCAGATAGAATTAGAGCTCTACGTCCCTTTAAAATATGTGGAGTAGACTTTTGTGGTCCTGTTAATGTTACTCTAAAAATTCGAGGACGACCACCTACTAAAATGTACATTGCTGTATTTGTATGTTTCACTTCCAAGGCGGTTCACTTGCAACTTGTTTCCGATCTAACATCAGATTCCTTTATTTTATGTTTAAAAAGGTTCGTCGGCAGGAGGGGACGTCCAGACAAAATTTACAGCGACAACGCAACCAATTTTGTAGGGGCTGCCAGAGAACTTCGAGAGTTCGCAGAAGCCTTTCAGAAGGAGTTTCCCAACATCGCATCGTTCACTACCAACATGGAGGTAGAATTCATCTGCATACCACCCAGGGCTACACACTTCGACGGTCTTTGGGAAGCTGCTGTGAAGTCCGCCAAAGGTCTACTGCTCAGAACCGTGCAGAACGCATTGCTTACATCCGAGGTGCTGCAAACCGTTCTAGTAACCCCCGGGGGTTCCAATTGTCACTGCAGTAATGGCAAATGCTTTGACGCGGTCCACTCGGGGAAAATAGGGGCCCCAGACGCTAGGGTTCCTAGAGCCTAAAGGAAGAAATAAAGGAAGATACGATTGAAGAAATTGAAACCATACGAAAACAAGTTTCAAATATATTGCAGTCAGCCGGTTTCAATTTAACCAAGTGGTTCGCGAACTATAATAATAACAAAACCTCAAAAACTAATTTTGCGTTACCAGTTGGTGATTCTGCACCAACAAAGGCCTTGGGCATCTATTGGTTTCCTAATAGCGACACTTTCAAGTATCATCTAGATGAATTATTTCAAGACATAAAGGCTACTAAGCGTAATATTCTAGCTGTGTCAGCCAGGCTATTTGACCCTCTTGGTCTTTTGTGCCCTGTGGTTATTAAAGCAAAAATATTGTTACAAGAGCTTTGGCTTCTAAAGCTCGATTGGGACGAGTCCATACCACAAAGGCTACATACTGCCTGGGAGAACTTTAAACTAAACTTAGCAGAAATAGATTCAATTGAAATCCCCGAAATGTTCAAACTAGCAAACAATCCGTGTGTCAAATACATGGATTTGCAGATCCTTCTGTGAGAGCATATGGGTGTTGTTTATACCTCAGATCTCAAACTGAAAATCAAACCTTTGTAAGATTATTAACAGCAAAATCTAAAGTTGCCCCAATAAAAACTAAGTCTTTGCCTCGTCTTGAGCTGTGTGCTGCACATTTGCTATCAAAATTGTGGTCAAAAGTAAGAACTATTTTGAATGTTAATATAGACAGTGTTATATTTTGGACGGATTCTGAAATAACACTTCACTGGATACAAACTCATCCATCATCTCTTAAAACATTTGTCGCTAATAGAGTTTCCGATATACAAGAATTATCTGAGCATATCGTATGGAGGCATGTTCTCTCAAAACAAAATCCGGCAGATATAGTGTCAAGAGGTTGCAATGCAAATGAATTAAATAATACGATTTGGTTTGAAGGTCCAGATTTTCTAAGCAAGGAAAATTCGAAATGGCCCATAATAAGCATTTTGATCTTTCTCATGAGCAACTGACTCTCGAAAAGGAAAAAAAGGCTGATATACTTCTCCATGTGAGAGATTCATCGAACAAAAATAAAGATATTCTTATCGAACTTATTGAAAAGCATTCCAGCTATTTGAAATTACTAAGAATTTTTGCTTATATTTTTCGTTTTATCGATATCTGCAAAGGTAACAAGCAAAATTTTGGTAAACAGCTTACTGCAAAAGAAATAAGATTATCATTTCTTCACATAGTCGAAATCATACAGATTAGAGAATATCCAAATGAAATCAAGAAATTATAAGAAAAGGTATCCCTCCAACCTGCATTACAAAGACTTAATACCTTTATACATAAATTTAAAATTTTAAATTCAAATTCCATATGAGGCCAAATTCCCTTTAATAGTACCAAGCAAGTCACACTTTGTAGTTTCGTATTTGCGACATTTACATTATAATAACTGCCATGCTGGAACGAAGGCTTTAATAGCACTTCTGCGTCAAAAAATTTGGCTTATAAATGCAAAGGAAGCATGTAATAGAGTAGTGCGTAATTGTATACATTGTTTCCATTACAAACCCAAATTAATGACCCAGATCATGGGAAATTTACCGGCAGATAGAATTAGAGCTCTACGTCCCTTTAAAATATGTGGAGTAGACTTTTGTGGTCCTGTTAATGTTACTCTAAAAATTCGAGGACGACCACCTACTAAAATGTACATTGCTGTATCAGATTCCTTTATTTTATGTTTAAAAAGGTTCGTCGGCAGGAGGGGACGTCCAGACAAAATTTACAGCGACAACGCAACCAATTTTGTAGGGGCTGCCAGAGAACTTCGAGAGTTCGCAGAAGCCTTTCAGAAAGAGTTTCCCAACATCGCATCGTTCACTGCCAACATGGAGGTAGAATTCATCTGCATACCACCCAGGGCTACACACTTCGACGGTCTTTGGGAAGCTGCTGTGAAGTCCGCCAAAGGTCTACTGCTCAGAACCGTGCAGAACGCATTGCTTACATCCGAGGTGCTGCAAACCGTTCTAGTAACCCCCGGGGGTTCCAATTGTCACTGCAGTAATGGCAAATGCTTTGACGCGGTCCACTCGGGGAAAATAGGGGCACCAGACGCTAGGGTTCCTAGAGCCTAAAGGAAGAAAAGGTCTGTTGTTTTAACACGGGTCCTCTTCGAGGCCTGACCAGTGCCCAAAGGACTGGTACCACGGGAATCGGTAGCCCTACAGAGAGCCTATCCTCTCTGTGACCGGTTATTGGTGAGGTCCCCTTCGGGGGTACACGTGGTGGTTGTGGTTTAAGATCGATTAAAGCAGATGTGGTGCAAGGTCGATCAAGTGTGCTGTTGCACTCTCAACAGACGGAGTTTGGATAGTCTCCAAACCGCTAAGCAAGAGGTTATAATATGGATCTAGGCTTGCGTTGGAAAGGCTTGCCATATTGTATAAATTGCTACTCATTGTGACTGTATACACACAAATTGCGATTGGTGGCAATCGTAAAGTGTTGTTATACTACACAATGGGGGCGCTAGTCTACGTCTTTATTTCACTTGGTGTTAAGAGCACCGTGGGATAAAGCCATCGTGGCAGGAGCCCACGTTAATCTTGAACACATCAAACCGTTCTAGTAGAAGTGGAGGCAGTACTTAATTCTCGGCCTATTGCTCCCCTCAGCAACGATCCGAGCGATGGAGAAGCGTTGACTCCTGCACACTTGTTAATAGGAGAGAGCCTAGGAGCGCTGCCGCAAGGATCGCACAAAGAAGAAACCGGCAGGCTAACGTACTTGAAGAGATGGCGACTTTTATGCGCACTCAGGCAACAGTTTTGGCGCAATTGGGCCAAAGATCACGTCCGCGGTCTTCAGGTACGCAACAAATGGTCACAAGAGGAGATAGATCTCGCCAAAGACAAACTCGTTCTAATCCAAGACGAGAATCTTCCGCCACTACAATGGATAACCGGCCGAGTACAAGCAGTAATGCCAGGATCAGACCAAAAAGTGAGAGTCGCGGAAATAAAGACGCCAAGAGGCGTATATAGAAGGCCAATTCATAAGCTGGCTTTGCTACCACTCGATTGAAGACCTGTGGTCCTTCAATGGGGCCGGAGTGTTTAGACCCAGGATCAAATTATATTTAAAATCGAATTATTGTGAATTATCTTGATACATTATTTGAAAGTAAAGATATTTGTGTTGAATTTATAGCCTTTTGTTTATTTTGTATCTGACAATCTATTGATTACTAAATGTCAATAAATTGTTAGTTCTCTCGCTCTTATACGGTTTGGAATATTTAGTGTAAACTGCTATAATAAGAACTAGCTGTAAGCCATTTTTGAATTCAATAAAACAGACTTGAATTAAATCTTGAAGTAACAAGAGCTCATTTTTTATCGATTTAAAACTCATAATTTTTGAAGTGTACCATTTTCAAAAATCTTAAAAAAGCTTAAGATTCTTCAGTATCTATTATTGGATCAACCTCATCATTCTGATCACCTGTCGCCGTCGTAATACTATTTTGCTCCAGAATCTCGTTCAAAGACAAGTTATATTATAACTTAACTGGTTAAGACAGTCGTTCACACTGATTATCCCATTTTCCAATTTTGTTAAGATAGTTGTAATCATGTTTGCCTTTTTAATTTTGCTGCATATATTGAAATACTGCCGTCCAATGATTTTTTAAAATCAATTGATTTTGTCACATCTACATCTAATAAATGGTCTATTAATTTATAAAAGCTTCCGTTTTTTGCAAGGAATTTACTCAATTGCCCATGGAACGATTCTATTAATCTTGTTGTTTTAATGGGTTCGTATAAACGGAGAATTTTGATGCACCTTCCTAAAATCATATATATATATATATATATCATTTCTTAAAAGGAAAATACTAAATATTTTATCTAATTTAGCTTTTTAATCCACTGTCTCTCGATATATGCTATGAATGGTTCAAAAATAATATTAAAATTCTTACTCATAGCCTGATTTCTTAGATTTTTATATCCAATAGCTATGTCGTTTGGTTTTAATAGCGGTAATATTAGAAATTTCTGAAACAATTTTTTCGCAACATTATCTTTATTTAATTTCGACATGAAGTTAGGAAATGTTGAAGAATTCCTTCTAACAGCTTGTGTATAATGTCATTAATTTTGTTTGTGGGTAAACCTGTGCTAATGCTTTTCTTAAGCCATACTCAAAATCCGTGGTGAATGTTGTGGGCTTTATGTCAAAAATATTACTTTGAATATATTGTAGTACGTGAATATATGCTTTGAAAGATTTGCTTGACATTAAAATGTACATAAAAGGAAATGTCTGGAAAAAAGCATACACAAATATTAATTTAACTGCAACAATATTGAAGATCTTTGCTTTATAAAGTTTTTCTGCGTGGCGGCCTGCGGCCGGTTTTCTCCTCCTCTCCCTGCGCTCGTCACACTACGAAAGATAATGAGACGCGAGCAGGAAAACTGTATTCAGCGAAGCCACCTGCCGCGTCCTATGGAGGAAAAAACCCCTAAGATCGGCCGCAGGCCGCCACGCAGAAAAACTGTATTAAGTAATGATTTAGGTGGCTTTTTCCTACGTAGTGCATAAAGTCCATGGATATTATGTCACTATTTGTGTGTCACAATGTTCATGGACATTATGACATGCTACCGAAAATATATACTTACATGTTCATTATGAGCAATATGTATTATTAGCAGTTGTTTAAAGATATTGGAACTACTAATCGGTACTACATTAAAAGTCCCATCTATCAAATAATGACGAGGTTCGCTAGTAGACATTTCCATTATTGAGTTACATATTTTAGGGGACACAAAAATTGAGTAACCGAAATCCTCTTCAATCACCGTACCCTGGTAGAATGGCAAATCATTGTCATATCTTGAATTCGTATAATTCTCGCGAATTCCCTGGGTTTTAAAAATTGATATTATATGATGGAAATTTTGAGGTGCTTTTGGTAAGGCTTCTGATTTTATGTTTATTAATTGCCTTCGAATTTTTCCAAATTCAACCAAATGAGCAAACTCTTTAGCCTTTTTGCAATTCTCATCATATACTTCACGAATACTTGATCTTTTCAACGACATTTTATTAGCGCATTCCATTTTAATAGAATTCATTAAACTTAATTTCTTTAAAAATTTATTTTGGGCCTCTTGGTTGTGCACTAAGTTTTTTTTTTGTTTTACGGCTGTTTAAATGTAAAACTAACTATAAGTGCGTATATTTAAATACTCATTAATGTAATGATAAAAACCAGTTTTTCTATGTTTGTTAGTTACTCATTTTCTCTGAACTGTAGCTTCGAACAAAATATTATTATAAATTGTAAATTATTAGTAGCGAACCCCCGAACCGAAAGGTTAGTAAAGATAAATAAAAAACAATTTATTGAAATTTACGCCATTAATCAATAATCTTTTTTTCTTTATTTGTAAAATAATTGTTACGAGTCATTTCTACGCAATAATTTTTTGGTCCAATCGAGCCGGATTGGAACATCGTAATAATTTACAAATAAATTGCATTTTCAGGACAAACCCAAAAATCAACCCCGTTGTTTAAGTAAAAACTATTACGAAGTTTGGATTTGTCACTGAATTATCCCGTGGAATATCACGACAACCCCCTACAAATATCAAGCTGAAAAAAATATACGTGAGTTGGAATACAATTTATATTTATATTGTGATTTTTTTCTAAGTGATAAAAAGAAAAGATCAAGTTTATGTAAAATCGCAACAACAAAGTGGTCTATACAGTTAGTTATTTTTATAAAAAAAAATATATTGAGAGCCAAGAAAATATACATGTTTTATATCTCCAATGTGTTTATGGAAATCTTTGGCAACATTTTTAAATAGTTAAAACATATGAGTTTGTGATCATACACAACCTGAAGTTGTAAGTGAATTTTGCTTAGCTAAGACACTTCTTAGGTTGATCGTCATTTAAATAAAGTTGAAATTGAAAACAACACCATCAAACTCATTTGGTGGCTGATATATTGCAACTTATCTACAAGACTAATAAGCAAAACAACTTGTGTGAAAATTAATGATTGATCAAACCACACATAAATTTCTTTTATTAACAAACACACAACTTCGAACGTATTTTCGTATTGATAAATATAAATGCATATCTTTTACCCATAGATATTTATACCAGCGAACATTTTTTTTGTGAAATAAAAACTCGTACTAAAAATTATCAAAATCAAATGAACTTAAATAAATTGTACACAAATAAATTTCACTGAGATTAAAAAATATTAAGAACATAAAATAGAATATTATAGAGCAAAATAAATCACATAAATCAAAACAAAACAGAAAATAAATTATTTGTGCAAATACTTAAGTTTCAAATATTCTAAAAATTTTTAAAGGGAAATTAGGAATATAAACTGAGTAAAATAAATTAAATAAAAATAAGTGTTTGTTTCCTATTACAAAAAAAAAAGAAAGTAAACCAAAATATAATCTATTTTACTTCGTGATAACTGTATAGACGCTTTTGCCATCCCCCACAACTATATTTTGTATTAATATATATTCATATACATACATATATACATTCATATCATATATCAGTTTTCAAAAATAACTGGGAAAAATATTGTGTAGGTATTAAAAAATATATACAAGCTACTAAAATATAATTCTTATATTAATGTAAAATCATAGTAATTCTTGTTGTTGTCCCACTCCTTGTTTGGTGATTTTTTATATAAAAAGAAAAACAAATTTTTTTTGGAATTATTCATTCCTGTGAGCATTATCTTCTGTGCCTACCATTTGGTATTTAAAGTCTGTGAAGCTTAAGTCATTTTAAGAGCAGCCATGACCCTCCTTGACTCTTTTATTCGGGCTTCTGATCGTGTCGTAGAGTTTCAGGCGTATTTTTCGAACCTACCCACGGATATTCATTCAGTTAGCACTCTGGAAATCCCAAAGGCTGAAATTGTCCGACTTTGGGATGATTTTAGAGCACGCTACGATGAAATCTTAAATAAATTTAATGAAATCGAAGATGAAGTGCAAATCGAGACTCTTAAATCCCGATTTTATGCAATATGCAAGAAAACTTGCCCAAATACTGCCGGTAACACCATGTCCATCCCCTCGAAGCGATTTAGGTCCTAATATTTCCTTACCCCCTTGTATACTGAGGTCTTTCACGGAGACTATCAGTCATGGCCTACCTTCCGTGACATGTTTACGGCTCTTTATCGTAACAGTACCCATCTGTCCCCCGTTGAGAAGATGTGCCATCTCATCAAGAAGACCCAGGGCGAAGCTCGTGACTTATTGAAGACTTGCCCAATAACCAACGAAGGCTTCGAAATGGCGTGGCAAAATCTCGTTAATAGTTACGAGAATAAGAGAATATTAATTAATGCGCAGTTAAAAACACTCTTTAATCTTTCCGCGATATTTAAAGGAACCGGCAGCAACATCAGACGAATTCAACGCACAATTAACGATTGTGTAACGAACCTCAAACTTCTCGAAATCGACACCAACAACTGGGACATCATTTTCGTTTATATCTGTTCAACATGTCTTCCAGAAATTACCCTAAGCCTTTGGGAACAGTCTCTTCCACATAGTACAGAGTTGCCAACTTGGAAACAAATGGATGCCTCTTTGACATCAAGGTTTCAAACACTAGAATCGGTAGCAGATATTCGGACTACCTTTGTTAACCCCAACCCGTCTTACAATAGTAGGAGTGGCAGTTTCAAGAAACCACAATTGGCAGATCAGAAAAAACTTAAAACGTATAGTACTAGTGTTATCAAATAGACAGGTGGGAAATGTGCACTTTGCTCTGAAGCACACCCTCTTAGACTTTGCCCTTCTTTTCTAATAATGTCCGTGGACGAACGGTTGACGATCGTTAAAAAGCAAAAACTATGCACCAATTGCCTAGGAACTTCGCATGAGTTCAAGAAGTGTCGAAGCCAATATGTTTGCCATATCTGCAAACAAAAGCACCATTCTCTGCGAAATATCGTCAAATATAGTACAACACTCTAACCCAAATGGGAAACCTCAGACTGTAGCTTTAGGCCTTAATATGAACGCGAATTATCCCCCCGCAAGTGTCCCTAAACACGAACCCCAGAACTTCGACCGAAGCTGCAGCCAAAATGAGGCAATCTTATTCCACTCAAATACAGTTCACATCGAACTCTACAGTTTTACTCGGTACTGCCCTTGTCGATATTTACTCAAATGATTTTAAATATACAGTGCTTGCCTTAATTGACTCGGCCTCAGAAGCTACCTTTATTTCCAATAAACTTCACAAAAGGCTTTCATTAAATACTCGCCCCTGTGCAACCGATATCCACGGCCCTGATGAGGTTTTGACAGCGACTTCCATGAGAGTGTGCTGTATTCGAATAGGGTCATCAATAGACAGCTGTTTTGAAACGTGTGTGGATGCATTCGTTGTTAGAAAATTAGCCGGTCAGCTACCCTACTATGCATTATCGGCTGCGAATAAAAACGAATTTACCGAATTGCAAATGGCTGACATTCAACACCATAAGAACTCAGATATAGACCTTCTTCTTGGTGGCGACATCTATCCAAAAATTATTCGTAATGGTCGGCAATGGAACGAAAGCAAATCTTTGGTGGCGCAACAAACAGTCTTCAGCAGAATCTTATCAGAAAAATGCCGGCATTCTGTCGCATCTTATTATAATGAAATTGCACTCAATAATCAGCTACGTAAATTTTCTGAACTGGAAGAAGTTTAAAAGAGACCCCATTTATCCGAGGAAGATCGTTATTGTGAAGATTTGTACCAATCTACGACATTTCGTAATGAACATGGCCGCTTCGTCGTTTCCCTACCATTTCGCCGTGAATATCCCCAAGATATAAATATAGGATCATCTCGCCATATTGCCCTCTCTCAATTTATGAGAAATGAGTGTAGGCTCTTGAAAACCCCGCAACTGAAATCAGACTATGATAAGGTGATTTCTGAATACTCATCGTTAAACCACATGTATAAGGTTACCCCCGCAAATGCCAACATCACGTACTATTTACCCCACCACGCAGTTATGAAACCTGACAGTACCACCACGAAATTACGGACGGTTTTTAACGCCTCTGCGCCCTCATCGAACGGAAATAGCCTTAATGATTTGCTGTACCCCGGTCCTATTTTGCAAGCAGACTTAACAGTTCTAATTCTGCGTTGGAAACTTCTTAGATATGTCTTTAATGCAGACATTCAGAAAATGCATCGACAGATACTGGTCAATCCTGCTCAAACCCCTTTTCAAAGCATAATTTTCCGAAATTCACATCTAGATGAGCCAGAAGATTTTGAACTACAAACAGTTACCTTTAGCGTAAATTGTGCACCCTATTTGGCAATTCGTACTCTGCTTGAGTTAGCCAAAACCTGTGAGCAAACAAACCCAATCGTTTCAACTATATGTATGTCGATGACGTTTCTGCGCTTAGAGCCAGAGATGAACTGATAAAAGTTCTTCAATCTGCAGGTTTCACTCTCCGCAAATGGACGTCTAATAATGAGTATCTTTTAAAAGGCCTCCCTTCTAATCATCTGTTGGATGTAGAGTTCCTGAATCTGTCAGACTCTTGTACTACCAAGACGGTCGGTTTGCGCTGGAATGCCGGGAGTGATCATTTTTATTTTCGACTTTCTACTTACCCCGATCTTAACTCAACCACGAAAAGATCAGTTTTGTCGCAGATCGCAAAACTTTTTGACCTTGCCCCTAAAATCATCGTGGCAAAAATCATCATGCAACAGATCTGGAAAGATGATACACACTGGGATGAAGCCATTAAACCATCAACCTTACTACAATGGCGTTCATTTATCGAGGACTACTTGAATCTAGAAGAGATTAAAATACCCCGATTTGTTGATTTCGACCCGACATATTCGATCGAGCTGCATGGCTTCTGCGACGCTTCAGAAAAAGTCTACGCCGCAACCTTATATATCCGCGCAGAAAATCTTGGCTGCATTTCTTCTCATCTTTTGGTTGCTAAAACTAAAGTTGCCCCCGTTAAATTCGTATCATTACCCAGATAAGAGCTTTGCGGAGCTGAATTAATGACTACAATGATCGAATCTATTCAATCGTAACTTAATCTAAGAAACCATAAACTGTTTTTGTGGACCGATTCAACAATAGTCTTGGCCTGGTTGCAAAAACCTCCTAATATACTAATAAGTGGAAAACATTTGTGGAAAACAGAGTTTCTTCTATCATTGAACAAGTAGGGAACGATTCATGGTTTCATGTTGATTCCAAAAGCAATCCCGCCGACTTGGCAACCCGTGGGCTCACAATATCTCAACTAAGCGATAATGATTTATGGTGGCATGGGCCACCCTGGCTGCGCCTTCCTCAACATCAATGGCCGAATAAATCTTCATGTTTTTCGACTGAAGAGGAGGCTAAACCTCTTCAAGTTCATTTCAGTCAAATAGAATGTACGGATATTTTGAAAAACTTTTCCGAAAGCGATGCGGATTATCTGTTGGATCTATCGTTTTCATTACAAGTGCAGTAAAAACTTGCGTCATAACCCTATACCGACTAACGAACTATCCACTTTAGAGCTAAACTACGCGAAATCCAGAATGGTGATCGCTTTTGTATTTCGAGAGCGAGTACACCCTACTATTACAAGGTCAAGAAATTTCCAGGAAAAGTAATCTTTGCCTTAACCCTTTTCTAGACAAAAACGGTGTAATGAGAATAAATGGTCGTCTATCTAATTCCGCCGCACTAAGCTATGATGAGCGGTTTCCTATTTTGTTACCCTACCGTGGTTGTTACACAAAACTTTTCCTAGAATACCTCCATAAATATTCACTACATGGACAAAATGCTCTTTTATTCAAATTAATGAGACTATATTATTATGTCCCCAGGTTAAAGGTATTGATAAAAGCAATACTCTCACAATGTCAGGCTTGTGTTCTTCAAAAGCGAAAGAGAAGTCAACAGATCATGGCCGCACTACCCCCCGAAAGGACTTCACTCTCTCGACCATTTATGAACACCGGTGTCGACTTTGCCGACCCGTTTGATATAAAAACATATGCAGGTCGTGGATGTAAAGTCACCAAAGGTTACGTTCTGGTCTTTGTTTGTTTTGCAACAAAGGCCATACATCTGGAAGCCACCAGCGAAATTTCCACTCAGGCTTTTCTTGCTGCATTTGCACGGTTCTTCTCTCGACGTGGATCCCCTAGTGCTATTTATTCGGATAATGACACGGCCTTTGTTGGAGCTTCTCATATTTTAAATGCAGAAAAATCGCATTTTTTTTATCACTTGTTCGGCGAAAATTGCTTGATATGGATAACTTGACCCCGCTAGAATGGCATTTCATACCTCCAGGCGCCCCCCACATGGGAGGGCTCTGGGAAGCAGGAGTTGAAAGCTTCAAACTCCATTTAAAACGTATATCTCATAGTCAGAGTTTTACTTTTGAAGAATTTTGCACAATGCTGGCAAGAATCGAAGCATGCTTAAATTCAAGACCCCTGGGCCCAACTAGTGATGACAACCCTTTAGATCTCACTGCGCTTACTCCCGGTCATTTCCTTATTGGAAATGCATTATTATCACCGCCAGAGCCAAATTTATTAGATCATTCACTGAGCTATGTTCATCGATGGCAGAAATTGAGTTTTGCATCATCACTTTGGTTTTGCATCATCACTTTGCTCATAGGTGGAAAAATTAATATCTGAAAGAACTCCACAAGCGCTTTAAATGGAAATACACCCAAAGAGATTATGCTGTCGGTGACCTTGTTGTTGTTCGACAAGAAAATTTACCCCCTAACCAATGGCGGCTTGGCCGTATTGAAAAAGTTATTCGGGGCAATGACAATAAAGTTAGAGTCGCCGAAATACGAACAGCCAACGGCAACGTTATTAGGCCTATCGTTAAACTAGTATTGCTCCCCAATCCTGAACACCACTAACAAAATTTTCTGTTATCTTACAGTATAAAATGCCACGTAACCACCGAAGAAGCCTATCACCCCTGGAAGAGAAGGACGACCGTCATTTTCGTCGCCAAAAAAATCTCCCTGATTGCCGTCTATGTAAGCAAGATCACCCCTTAAGGAGGTGTATTAAATTCAAGAGGATGAATGTCACTGAAAAACTAAATATTGTGAAAAGACACCGCTACTGCGAAAATTGTTTGGCGCATTCGCACCTAGTTAAACGGTGCCGTAACACAGACCGTTGCCGCCAATATGGCGGGCGCCATCACACTCTTTTGCACAAGCATGAACGCATTCGGTCGACTAAACCAACATCAAGTACACTTCGCACAGTAACACTCATCCCAACTATAATCGTTAAGGTAAAGCTGGATGACGAATGGGGCAATGTGAGGGGAATTCTTAACCCCTGTATTGAGTTTAGTTCCATAGCTGAGTTCCTTATCGAACGGTACAAACTACCCGTGGAGAAGAATGGCACAGAGAAATGGTGCCCGATAAAAATAAAGTCTCGGTTCGATGAAGGCCCAATTTTTAATCTGACAGCTAAAGTCGCTGGAAATTTGCCTTATAAACAAGCAAAGGAGACACTTGACGAAAGAGTGAAGTCGTTGTATTCTAATCTACTTCTCGCACACCCAAACTTCTACATGAATGCTGACGTCAACATTATACTTGGTGCTGATATATATCCTCGGCTCATTAAGACCAGCATTCAACCTGAATCGGTTGGAACTCCAATGGCACAGGACACGATCCTCGGCTGGACAATAACTGGCAATTTCGGTGTCTAGTTGTTTTGTATCTATTTGCATTTTTTTCCTCATTTATTATGAATTTTGAATTGTTAAAAAAAACAAAAAAAATTTCATAACTATTTCCATATTGCTACTTTTTGCCTATTGTTATTAAATGCTACTTTTTAAATTAAAAATCTTGTATACTAATATAAAAATTAAGACATACTTTTTTTTTATTGTTACTGAATTTTTATATGAAACCATTTTTTATCTGATTCCGGTTCTCTTTGTTGCAATATAGCAAGGGGGCGGAATGTTTAAATGTAAAACTATGATAAAAACCATTTTTGCTATGTTTGTTAGTTACTCTTTTTCTCTGAACTGTAGCTTCGAACAAAATATTATTATAAATTGTAAATTATTAGTAGCGAACCCCCGAACCGAAAGGTTAGTAAAGATAAATAAAGAACAATTTATTGAAATTTACGCCCATTAATCAATATTCTTTTTTTCTTTATTTGTAAAATAATTGTTACGAGTCATTTCTACGCAATCAACGGCAATGTATTGCATTGTTCAAATCCACTGCAATTTTAACGGGACACCCATTGCGATAACAATAATAATATTTTGTATTATTTTGACAATATTTAAATTTATAAATTTGTGCCTCTGATGGAATATGTAATAATTTGCTGGATTTCCTCAAACCCGGAATTATATTATAAACAAGTATCTCATCACTTTCCATTTTCACGATTTTTAACAATTAATTGAACAACACACGTGGCTTAGCAAATGACTGATGATGACATACTAACACGATTTTGTAAGTAATGCTGTTATTAACAACAACAAAAAACAATAAAGGAGAAAAAGCATCAAAAAAAATTTTACTTCTCACAGAATTAAGATGGCAATAGTGACACAGTTTAGTATGCGAAATGCTGTTATCAACAACAACAAAAAACAATAAATTGAACAGTGTAACAAAAGAATCAAAAAATATAAAATAAAGGCTTTATTGCACCATTTGCTAAATTTCAATAAAGGCCTTATGTCACTTTCAAAGTGCAATAAAGCCCTTTTCGCATTAAAGGTCTTATTTCTCAATTTTTTTTCGCAATTTTTATTTATTGTATCTTCAATATAATTGAACTATCAATAATTACTCATATCTTAAGTCTAAAAAATAAAATATACTTGCTTAGTCCAACCAGTGATGGACAAAAAAAATTTATGTTTCACGGGTACTGTAGTTTGCGGTTTATCCCTCTGATGTACGGATGAGAGAAGCAGTGTCCCTCCTTCTTAGTCGAATGTAACCAGGTTCATTAAGTATGTTACGGGCCAGAGGATTCGGATGAGTTTCAAGCTTCCTTAAATACCTTATAGCAAGTTTCGCTATTTCTGCTTTAACTGATGGCACGTTTAGATCTTTGTGAATGTTCGAGTTTTTTATATACCAAGGAGCAGATGTAATTATACGAAGAATCTTATTTTGGCGCCTTTGAATTTTTTCTACGTTGGAAGCTGAGGCAGTGCCCCATAACTGAATGCCATAACACCATATTGGTTTTAGAATTGACTTGTATAATAAAAGTTTGCAATCTAAAGCTAGAGTAGAATTTCTGCCAATAAGCCAGTTTAGTTGGACTGCTTTCAACTTCATTTGTGTTAACTTTGTTTCTATGTGGCGTTTCCATGTAAGGCGCCGGTCAAGATGTATGCCGAGATATTTGACGTCTGAAAGCTGGGGTATCGTTTGGTTATTTATCCGAATAGGGGGGCAAGATTCTCTACGCAGTGTGAAAGTTATGTGAGTACATTTTTGTTCATTGACTTTTATTCTCCATTTCTTCAACCATTTTTCAAAATTGGATATGTGGTCTTGTAAATATCGTGATGCTACTTCGGGTCTTTCGTGAATGCTCAAAAAAGCTGTGTCGTCAGCAAATGTCGATGTGTGAACTCGGTTACTAGTTGGCATGTCTGAAGTATAAAATAAGTATAAAAAGGGCCCCAATATACTACCTTGGGGAACTCCGGCTTCGATTGGTTGGGGTGAGCTCAAAAAATCCCCTTCTTTTACAATAAATTTTCGTTCGGTTAAATAACTATCTAGCAGCTTATATAGGTTTACGGGCAAGTTTAGTTTTAGCTTATATATTAGGCCTTCATGCCATACCTTGTCAAATGCTTGAGAAA
Organism: Phasia obesa; assembly: GCA_949628195.1. Classification (NCBI taxonomy): domain Eukaryota; kingdom Metazoa; phylum Arthropoda; class Insecta; order Diptera; family Tachinidae; genus Phasia; species Phasia obesa. The sequence goes on along the minus strand of OX451215.1, from coordinate 139,988,295 downwards.
CGTCGATAAAAAGCGCAGAGCAGTATTTTCTCTCTCCAAAAGTCTTCTTAACAACATTGACAAACTTGTGAGTTTGTTCGATCGTACTATGTTTTTTCCTGAAGCCGAATTGATGGTTTGGAATACATTCTTTGTCGCTTAGAATAGGGTTAAGCTTAGTTATTAACATCCTCTCAAACAGCTTTGACATATTTGACAAAAGGCTTATTGGTCTGTATGATTCAATTTTTGTGTGGTCTTTTCCTGGTTTAGGAATCATGGTAACCAAGGACACCTTCCACTCTGTGGGAAAGTACTCAAGACGTAAAATGGCATTAAAAATAAAAAGAACGATTCTGCGAGCTATACGGGGCAACTAAATTAACATCTTGTTACTGGTTTTATCAACGCCAGGAGCTTTTTTGGTGTTTAAATCCGTTATTGTTTTTTCAAGATCATCAAATTCAAATGTTATCGGGACTGCAGCACTAGCCTCGACAACTGGCAACTCAACTATATCCGTCGATATATTTGGGGTAAAAACCTTTTTCAAATATCCAGCAAATAAGTTTCCTTTTTCGGTATCACTCCTTGCCCAGCCTCCACCTGAAGTATTTCTCAATTGGAAGTGAAATAAAGCCTTAAAGGCCTTACTTCGTAAGGCGTTATTACACCCCATCCTAATATACACAGCATGTCTGTCATGGGCGTATATTCCGGAACTGTGGACCAGGTGTTCCGTTGTTTTCATCCCTTAAGGACGAAAAACATCGCACAGCTCGCCGAAGGATTTCAGACCTATCAGTCTGTCATCCTTCCTTCTAAAAACACTGGAACTGATAATTGATCTTCATATGAGAACAACAATTAATCAATTAATGGAAAGACTGGATGTAAATCAGTCAATTATTAGCTTCATTAGGAATTTGCTGACCTATAGAGTGATCATATTCAATATGGGGTGGGCTACTGTCGTTAGGGCAGCTATACGAGGGAAGGGTGCTGTCACCTCTTCTTTGGAACCTCGCCATAAATTCATTGCTTACGGTGCTGGACTCCATGATGTTCACAACTGTAGCATATGTGTCAGGTAGACACCTGGACACTCTGTCGAAACGTTTGCACACATCACTTGTTGCGTGGTGCGTCTAAGAAAATGCACAAGTCGATGGTAGAAAAAAATTTTGCGTGGCGGATCCCAGGAAAAACCGTAGGGAGGAGGCCAGGCACGAACATTTTAACTACTTTTAACATTCCCACTTTTAATTAATAAGGGAGGGGCTTCTCGTGAATTGAAGGACCACTCTCAAGCCCAACTCCTGGTTCAGTCAACAGTTAGTACAACATTAGTTATTGTTAGTGAAGTTCTATACTACGTGGTTAGTTATTTTTAGTTTAGTAGTTTTATTTTTGAGTTTGTTTATTTGGTATTTAAGGTCCACTTTGTGCTTGCGGATGAGCTCCCGCAGTGGAACCATATTGGCCATATGCTGGCGGCTGAGCAACACCGCAATTTAAGAATGCTCAATTAGGTCCTGCAAATATGTAGAAATTTTATTAGTAAATGTGTTATTAAAAATATGAACGATACTTTACCCTTAACCTTATTTGTATGATTTGTGTAGAAAAACCTAAAAATATACAAAACATAATAGTTAAATGTAGGAGAATAGAAAACAAAAAGAAATGCGTGCAGTACTTACAATGTGCTCAATGAAATTGAAATTTGTTTATGTTCTGAACAGCTGTGTATGACAGCAGGTGGATGACGAGGGGAATACGAAGGTAGTACAGAGTTGGCAACGCATTTAATTTACGTAAACGGTTTTTGTAGTATGGAAATAAAATAACAAAATACATTACAAAATGAATGAGCCGGATATGTTGTTATTTTTATGATTGCCGGATAACCGTGGGGAGGTGTGAATACATATTGGTAGGGATCTGGTGGCAAGGGATTGGGGGCGTGAAGGCAGTATTACGTTTTGCAGGGAATTTAGTTAAAATGTGGCAAGAAAAGAAAAGATGATAAAAAAGTGGATTTTTTTTTGTTATTTAATTATATATTGTAGAATTATCTTAGCGAAATATAAATATATTGATTATGCACATATGTATTGGAATAAATTCCGTTAGAATTGAATGAAAACAGAAGATATAAAAGGCTGTGGATGATGGAAAAAGAGGAGAGATTTTTGATGTGACGACTGTCGGTGCGGACAATCACGGTGGTGTAACAAATAAAAGATAATAAGTTCTAAAAAGTAAAATAATGAACTTTATTAAAATTGAAAACTTGTTTTCCCTTGAATAAAGGAAACCAAAATTTGAAAGTGATAAACTAAACCTAATGTTTTCCCTTAAATAATTGCAAAACAAATTTAAGTAATAAATAAAAAGAAAAAATGATTTAAGATCCTAACGTTTTCCCTTAAATAAGAAAAAGGAAAAGACAAAAAAATCTAAATCAATAAGCTAAAGATAGAAAGTTATATTGCCGGGTTGAATTCTTGTGTCCATACGCCAAGAAGAAAAGTGATTATATTGCCGTGTCCAAATACTATCAGTCCTAGAAGACGAATGATAAGAAGAAGAGCGGAATCCTGCTGATCTGGAGAAAGTCCAATCCTGTTCCTGAAAAAGAAAAATAAGTCAAGATAAAAATTAGAAGAGTTAAGATAGAATAAGTTATTGTTAATTTTGATGTTAATTACTTGTTTTTTTTTTTTTGTTAGTATAAGCTTATCGTTATTTTTTTTGTGTTAAATTATTGTTCTTGATTAGTATTTTTTTTAAGGTTATTTATCTTGTAAAAAAAAAGGTCCAAAATTAGTCTCTGCAAGTATAAAAGGAAAACAATATTAAAAAAAAAGTTATTGAAAGAAGAAGATACTGCATCCTCAGCAGATTAGAAGAGATAGTTAGTATAAAGTTTTTAGTAGCTGCACAGTGGCAGATTCAAATACTACCTTAGGGAGCTCCTTCGGGCAGGTGATGAGATTAAATTTGGAAAACGAATTGTTAGAAGTACAATTTCTTAAGTCAAGTGGGGAATAGTATTTTTTTTGGAGTTTATTTAATTATATTTATTTAAATTTATTTTAATATCAAAAAAAAACAATTTTTTGTGGACACTAGTTGTTGAAGTTTTTTTTATTTCTCTTGTTATTTTGTTTTTTTTTATTATTATATACATACATATTAAGTTAAGTGACCGGAGATATAAAAAAGATTTGTTAATGTTTAAATGTCAATGAAGTCAAACATGAGAGGTTAAGTTAATTTCGTTTGGGGTTAGATACTGGTTGTGGTAAGTGTGTGGTAAAGAGATGTGGGTCGTAGAGAAAAATGTTGAAGGACATACTACGACATGGTTGGGTATGAGCCACCGGAAGAACCACCTAACTTCCCTAATGTAATGTATTAGTAAAGGTAGATATCATTTGTTTTTTCTTTAATATAATTGCTACTGGTCCTTGGGCTTGGATAAGGGTTGAGAACGCTGAACTCTGATTCTCTCGAACTTGAGCTAGTAGGGAAAACTCCTTGTGCTGTTAGGACCACGTAACAATATGGCGCCCAAACTAAAAATTTAAGCTCTTGCGATATTACGTAAGAAGTACGTAATTATTGTGTAGAAGACCAAAACGCAAAAATAATAGCCCATTAAAAAGTAGGCAATAGACCAGTAATGTTTTTTTTTACTCACACCTGAAATTTATTTGTATGTACATCTTGTAGCCGTTTAAGTCTATCTGACTTAAAGTCCGTTGTACGAAGATGTACCCAAAAATTTTTTTTGTAGATTGTGTGATGAACAAAATGTTCCTACAGAGTGATCGAAAAAAGGTCTTAAGTAAACAAAATTGGTTAATCTAATGTTACTAACTTTGTGCTCTGTTTTGTTTAAATAACGTATTCCATAAAAGCATTCGTTTGTAAAGCATTGCTAAACTTCTACGATAGCTCAAATAATTTATATAATTTGTTTTAAGAATCGAGTTAATTTTGCAGTTGCCTCAGTGTTACCAGCATAAAGTGACTACGAAGAGTATACAAAAGAATGTAGTTTTGAACAATAGTTTTTTTATTGATTGATTTAATACATTACAGTAACTCTTCTTTTTTTTGAGGGTTCAAATAAATAATAGTTTAACACACTCAAATACATATACCAATCAGTTTCTAATCCCAAATTATTTGAATGAAAAGTTGTGTTTTGTATTATTAGAGTTTTTGTTCCATACTATTTCATTTATTGAATTTTATTAATTTGGCTAGTTACTAAATTATTATTTATTTATGTTATAGTTTTTATATTATGGTAGTGTTTTTTTATCTATTTATTTTATTTATATAGATACAATTTTTTTTATAATATAATCACTATTGAGTTTTATATTTGTTGAAGATCTTACAATTTGGTATTTTTTTGTTTTTTGGCGAATTTTTTCTTATTTCTGTTTTTAACGAATTACTTGTTTTATACTCGTATACTGGCAAAAGTTTGGTAAAATTTTAAAGTTAGTTGGGTCCGAGAGTAATGAACAGGTCGACCAGGTCATATATTAGATAAAGAAGGAGTCAAACACCATCTGAGCTTAACGCTTCTTTTACAATACCACGGAAGCAAAGAAAACTTTAGGACGTATAAAGGCAAATAATAGTATTAGCAATTTTATTGATATGTCGCAATCTATAAACTCTCGACCACAATAATCAGGAGTGGTCCCAGTGAATGCACCAGTTCCTGAACAGGGGGCAAATCAACAGATCACGAACGAAAACTGAGGAATTGATCCGGAAGTTAGGGAACTAGTAGTGGATGAAACCCTTAACGTTCAAAGATCGTTAGAGGAAAAAATGAAGCGAATGGTTCAAAATGAAGTAGGAGATCTTAGACTTCCTAATTCTTATGGTCACCCTAATTCTGCACCGTTTTATTCGGGGGTAGACAATAATAGAATAAATAACTTACCAACTGAAAGAAACAGTTTCAAGTATTCCAACAGAGCGAATAAATATCTGTCCAGAAACACAGATTTTTTAGTCTAATAATACTCCAGGGATGATTGGCCAAAATGTTGCAAATGGTGCTAGTGTCGCTAGAACTGAGGAAACAATTTCAATAAGAGTAGATAAATGGGGATTATTATTCGATCGAAATAATACTCACATGAGTGTAGGGGATTTCATATTTCGACTTGAACACCTGCAAGCACACTATGGTGTACCGTGGGATGAAATACTTCGAGACTTTCACCTTTTGGTATCTGGTCCAGCGAAGGATTGGTATTGGCTTCGGATCCGTACACATGAAGTGATGAATTGGCCCACGTTCAAATGTGAATTATTGTGCCAATACCAAACGAATACCTCCAATTTTGAAATCATGCGTGACTTAGTTGAAAGGAAGCAACAGTTTTATGAGACAACCGATACGTTTTTCTATAATATGAATCAATTACGCTCTAGGTTATTGTAACCGATATCTGAGTTCAATATTATTAAGGTTATGAAACGAAATGTTAAAGAAAGTATAGCGAGAATTGTTTACCCCATTTCTGTTTCGTCCGTAGAGCAATTACGCTTGGAGTGTATCGAGACAGAAAGACATTTTTTAAAAAAGGAATATAAAAACATAAGTTTTCCACAACGCCCTGCAAGAGCTGTAAGTGAACTGGTAATTGAATCATCCGAAATAAACGAAACTACATTACCTTGCGTGGAAGTAGCAGCAATTAGTGACAGTCAGCATAGACGGCCGCTAGTTTGCTCGAACTGTCAATCTCAGGGCCACACGTTTCGTGATTGTCCTTAGAGCGTAAACTATTTTGTTATAAATGCGGTAGGGCAAATGTAGTTGCACCTAGGTGTCCAAATTGGATTGGATTTTCGGGGGATCCGCGTCCAGAAATTAAAGAAACATTTCTGGAATTACAAAAATAAAAACGTTTTAATAAACAATTTAATGAAAATAAATGGTAAAAATATGGAAAATTTTATACCCCAGCTGAAACATTATATACCAACAGAAATGAGAAAGAAAAAATATGAGGAAGTAAAATCTCGTGTATTCAAAATTATCGATCAACCAAAACAACCGTCAAAACGTATTTTAAAACTGTGAGAAAAATTTAAGGAGCGCCGCGAAAATAGAATAGTCAGTTTTAGAGTCGGTAAGCAGATTAAGCAAACATAAGAATGATCCGAGAGTTTTTATACAGATTTAAATGGAAGGTCAGAAATTAACAGGGTTATTAGATACGGGAGCGTCTGTAAGCATACTTGGGAAAAATTGCAGAGAATTTGCCTTGGAAAAAAATCTTAAAATCATTCCAATGTGGACAGGTGTCAAAACTGCGAGTGGGCAACACCATCGAATTCTTGGCAAGATAAATACAGTTGTTAAGTTTAAAGACAAAGAATTGTCTATGAGTTTTTTTTTATGTCCTGACCTAGAACAGGAGTTATATTTGGGAGCAGATTTCTTTAAACTGTTTGAATTAGCTCCGGAAGTAAAGTCAGGAAGTCATAACAGAACGGCCGTTTCAAAAACTTTACATAGATTTTCTAGGAAAATACCCCAGGTCGAAAAGCGGAAACTGTTATGTTTTTATAGTTGTGGATCACTTTTCAAAATTTACCTTTTTAAAAGCAAAGCGTGAGGCCACTACTAATAATGTGATACGATTTTTAGTAAATTAAATTTTTTATAAATTCGGTGTCCCAGAAATAATACATAGTGACAACGGTTCTCAATTTATGTCAAAAAGTTTTACAAACATGATAGAAATTTATAAAATTAAACATTTAAAAACATCTGTTTATTCTCCACAGGCTAATGCCTCAGAAAGAGTCAATCAGTCTGTCTTAGCAGCCATAAGAGCCTATTTAGATGAAGATCACAGGGACTGGGACCTTTACCTTTCAGAAATTGAATGTGCACCGCGAAATTCAGTTCACTCAGCAACCGGAATAACCCCGTTCTTTGCTTTATTTGGATATCACATGTTCACAAGTGGTTCTGATTATAAGATAGTAAGAAAACTGCAATCGCTAAGTGACCACGAAATTAATAGTCTGCAAAATAGTGATAAAATGGCCATTATTAGGTACAAGATCAGGAAAAATATGCATGAAGCATACATTCGCTCGACAGAAAGGTATAACAAACGCGCCCGTAAAGCGAAATTTACACCGGGTCAAGAAGTATACAGAAGAAATATGGTTCTTAGTGACTTCAAAAAGAACCGAAATGCAAAGTTCTGCAAGAAATTTTTGAAATGCCGCATACTGAGACCTATAGGAAACAATATGTTTGAGTTAGAAGACCTACAGGGCAAAAGTATTGCAAAGGACATTAAATTGTGAACAGTGTTGTAAATTGTTTAGATCTGTGATAGAATTTCGAAGTATGTGCAATATTAATATAAGGAACACTGACTATTATATGTATGTATGTGTGCCGTCCTTATATATAGCAGCAAGTAACTGATTTTATTACTTATCGTAAATATTATTGACACCGCAAACAAATAAAATGCTTACCTAATCTTCCCGTGCAATATTTAGCTTTTAGTTAGATTCCTAAGCTAATTCTGTAGCTCCTTAACATCCAACGTCCCATAAAAAAAAAACTAACAAATTAGGCATGAACACAAAAAAAAACGTCGACAAATAAATCTTACCCTTGATCGTTACAAACAAAACAAAATATGTTTATATGCCCGGCTGTGATCTCAGGGTGTGGGAGATCCACGTTGAGCCACTACCAGTTCTCAAAGTACCACACAGTATATCCTCTTTGCTAATACTGCGAAAATACCCGCACAGCATTCTTGTCAATCACGGTTGCCAATCCTGGCAACAAGCGTGGTGCGTCTAAGAAAATGCACAAGTCGATGGTAGAAAAAAATTTTGCGTGGCGGATCCCAGGAAAAACCGTAGGGAGGAGCCCAGGCGCGAACATTTTAACTACTTTTAACATTCCCACTTTTAATTAATAAGGGAGGGGCTTCTCGTGAATTGAAGGACCACTCTCCAGCCCAACTCCTGGTTCAGTCAACAGTTAGTACAACATTAGTTATCGTTAGTGAAGTTCTATACTACGTGGTTAGTTATTTTTAGTTTCGTAGATTTATTTTTATTTTTGAGTTTGTTTATTTGGTATTTAAGGTCCACTTTTTGCTTGCGGATGACCTCCCGCAGTGGAACCATATTGGCCATATGCTGGCGGCTGAGCAACACCACAATTTAAGAATGCTCAATTAGGACCTGCAAATATGTAGAAATTTTATTAGTAAATGTGTTATTAAAAATATGAACGATACTTTATCCTTAACCTTATTTGTATGATTTGTGTAGAAAAACCTAAAAATATACAAAACATAATAGTTAAATGTAGGAGAATAAAAAACAAAAAGAATTAAAATGCGTGCAGTACTTACAATGTGCTCAATGAAAATGAAATTTGTTTATGTTCTGAACAGCTGTGTATGACAGCAGGTGGATGACGAGGGGAATACTGGGGTAGTACAGAGTTGGCAACGCATTTAATTTGCGTAAACGGTTTTTGTAGTATGGCAATAAAATAACAAAATACGTTAGAAAATTAATGAGCCGGATAGGTTGTTATTTTTATGATTGCCGGATAACCGTGGGGAGGTGTGAATACATATTGGCAGGGATCTGGTGGCAAGTGATTGGGGGCGTGAAGGCAGTATTACGTTTTGCAGGAAATTTAGTTAAAATATGGCAAGAAAAGAAAAGATGATAAAAAGGCGTATTTTTTTTTTTTGTTTTTATTTAATTATATATTCTAGAATTATCTTAGCGAAATATATAAATATAAATAATAAATATAAAGAAAAGATGATAAAAAAGCGGATTTTTTTTTTGTTATTTAATTATTCTAGAATTATCTTAGCAAAATATAAATATATTGATTATATACATATGTATTGGAATAAATTCCGTGAGAATGGAATGAAAACAGAAGGTATAAAAGGCAGTGGATGATGGAAAAAGAGGAGAGATTTTTGATGTGACGACTGTCGGTGCGGACAATCACTGTGGTGTAATAAATAAAAGATAATAAGTTCTAAAAAGTAAAATAATGAACTTTATTAAAATTGAAAACTTGTTTTCCCTTGAATAAAGGAAACCAAAATTTGAAAGTGATAAACTAAACCTAATGTTTTCCCTTAAATAATTGCAAAACAAATTTAAGTAATAAATAAAAAGAAAAAATGATTTAAGATCCTAACGTTTTCCCTTAAATAAGAAAAAGGAAAAGATAAAAAAATCTAAATCAATAAACTAAAGATAGAAGAAGACGAATGATAAGAAGAAGAGCGGAATCCTGCTGATCTGGAGAAAGTCCAATCCTGTTCCTGAAAAAGAAAAATAAGTCAAGATAAAAATTAGAAGAGTTAAGATAGAATAAGTTATTGTTAATTTTGATGTTAATTACTTGTTTTTTTTTTTTTTTGTTAATATAAGCTTATCGTTATTATTTTGTGTTAAATTATTGTTCTTGATTAGTATTTTTTTAAGGTTATTTATCTTGTAAAAAAAGAGATCCAGTGTTTGTAAAATTAGTCTGTGCAAGTATAAAAGGAAAACAATATTTAAAAAAAGTTATTGAAAGAAGAAGATACAGCATCCTCAGCAGATTACAAGAGATAGTTAGTACAAAGTTTTTAGCAGCTGCACAGTGGCAGATTCAAATACTACCTTAGGGAGCTCCTTCGGGCAGGTAATGAGATTAAATTTGGAAAACGAATTGTTAGAAGTACAATTTCTAAAATCAAGTGGGGAATAGTATTTTTTTGGAGTTTATTTAATTGTATTTATTTAAATTTATTTTAATATAAAAGAAAATCAATTTTTTTTTTTTTTTTTTGTAATTATCTAACCACCTAACTTCCCTAATGTAATGTATTAGTAAAGGTAGATACCATTTGTTTTTTTTTAATATAATTGCTACTGGTCCTTGGGCTTAGATAAGGGTTGAGAACGCCGACCTCTGATTCTCCCGAACTTGAGCTAGTAGGGAAAACTCCCAAGTGCTGTTAGGACCACGTAACACACTTAGACATATTAGTAAGTAGAGCACCGAAAGTGGTCTAAGTATTAATGTTGCACTGGCTTCCAGCCGATCTAATGGCCAAACAGCTGGCCTTGAACTCGGCAATAAGGCTTAGTGCAACTGGGGTATGGAAACCGAAGAGTTTCGGCCATGCGACTATTTTGGGATGTGTGCGCATATCGACTATCCCGGAAAATATTGACTACTGTGCACCCTCAGTCATGCCGACCAGAAGGTTAGGAGTATCAACTTCAGGCACGTCATCTATGATGACACATGATCGTCATCAAGAAGACGTGCTTGAGGTCTTAAATTTCTGCCATAAAAAGAGCGGCGAACTGGCTAAGGTATCACAGGGTATATGGTAAGGATATCCAGTTTCGTACCGATAGCAAAGCTGCGATACACTCCTTATCGGGCGATTATACAACGTCCAGTTTAGTTCGTGAATGCCGGACATCTCTAGATGAGATGGCGAGACATTCCAACTGGAACTCTTTTGGGTGCCGGGGCATGCGGGAATGTCCGGAAATGAAACTACGGACGAACTGGCTAGATCTGGAACCTACCTTAGGGACCAGGAGATAGATCAACTAGTTTGCGTTCCGCTAAATTGCTGTAAAGATAATTTCCAGCAGGAACTACTGGGGGCTGCGAAAACCAGATGGTCGAACGAGCCCACCTGCATAATCTCGAGGGTTTTATGGCCTCAGTATGATTGCAAACGTACTGCAACCCTACTGAGAACTCCTCGAAGACAAATTGGCACACTAGTGGCTGTGCTGACAGGGCACTGCACTATAGGTGCACATGCTAGGAGATTAAATCTGCCGTATAATGACTTCTGCAGAAGTTGTCAGGACGAGGAGGAAGAAGAGATGGTGATCCACCTCCTCTGTCACTGTCCGGCCCTATCTACGGAAAGGGCGGCGCTGCTTGGCAGCCCGTTACTACAAGACCTTGCTTATCGGGTTGCGATATTAACAGTATAAATTCATTTATCCGGCTTTCTGGATGGTTTTTGCACCAAACCTAAAGTGTGGATCAGCAGGTATCTTCCTGCTCATCCCTCTTTCGGGCGTCATAACGGGACCCAAGTGAGAAATAATCTAAATTATTGATATTTTTCAAGTGAATATACGAAAAAGTTGCATAATGTAATTTGGCACAAAGATATTGGTTGTCGAGTTTGTAACATAGCGTCAACATGGACGTGAACAATTTGTAAAATTCAATAGAAGTCAATCACATATGAGAGATATAAATTCTGGTACGGCTCAAGGCTTAGTTCTTGCACCATTACTATTCTCAATGTACATGTAATTATTTTGTTCAAGTGGATCGACCAGGAGTGTCGCAATGCAACTGCAGAGGAAAACGCTGCATACTTGACAACACTGCAGTCCGTTGCAACGCGAGGAGTATGGAAGAGGTTCCGGGAGAAAAGGAGAGAGGAGAAACGTCTGTTCCGCCGCAAGAAAAGAGAAATGGAAAGACGCGAGTGTGAGGAGATCGAGATGTACAGGAGTAATAGGAAGTCCGAAAATTTTACCAAAAAATAAAACACCAAACGGAGGGCTTTGGTACTGGTAGTTCCTCCTGTAAAGATAAAGACGGAAATCTAGTCACAGATACTGAAAGTGTACTGAGGATGTGGAAACAACATTTTTCCACGCTGTTGGTATCTGATGATAGTAGCGACGAAGATATTCGTGAACCAATCATTGACGATGGTGTTGAATGTACACCACCTGGCCAAGATGAGATCGACAAAGCAATATCCCGGCTGAAGAACAACAAAGCTGCAGGTAAGGAGTATGCACCGACTTGTTAGAATCATTTGGCTAGAAGAACGCATGCCCGATGACTGGAACCTCAGTGTGCTGTGTCCTGTGCATAAGAAAGGAGACAAAACCGTATGCGCAAACTATAGAGGTATAAGTCTCTTTCCTATTGCATACAAAATTCTATCGAGCGTACTATGTGAACGATTAAAACCTAAAGTCAGCGAAATAATAGGACCCTACCAATGTGGCTTTAGGCCTAGTAAATCGACCACCGACCAAATATTCACATTACGACAGATCCTGAAAAAGACTCAAGAAAGGGAGATCAACCTATCTTTTCGTTGACTACAGAGCTGTTTTTGACAGCAGAATAACGCTAACTGATACAAGATCATCGGTTAAAATTGGAAAAGACATCTCCGAGACGTTTAATACCAAACGAGGTTTTAGACAAGGTGATAGTTTGTCCTGTGATCTATTCAACATTTTGTTGGAAAAAATATTGCGTGATGCTGCAGTTAACAGAGCAGGCACAATTTACAACAAAAAGCATATGCTACTCGCTTATGCCGATGATGTTGATATCATAGGGCGGACTGTGTGAGAGGTAACTGCAACATTCTCCTGTATCGAAAATGAGTCGAGGAAAATGGGTCTCGTAGTAAACGAAGATAAGACAAAGTTTATGGTATCAACGAACAACGAAACAACAAGACTGGGTCAATATGTGAACGTTGGTGACTATAACTTCGAGGTAGTGAACAACTTTATCTACCTCGGTACCGCCATAAACCAAACAACTAACATCAGTTTGGAAATAAAAAGAAGAACAATTCTTGCTAATAGATGCTATTTCGGGCTAAGCAATCAATTTAGAAACAAAGCCCTCTCTCAACGAACTAAAATTACACTCTATAGAACCCTTATATTACCCGTGCTACTAAATGGCGCTGAAGCGTGGGTTCTTACGCAAGCAGATGAGGCTGTTCTAGGGGTGTTTGAGAAAAAGATTCTTCGCAAAATATGGACCTACGAGACGGAGAGTATCGCCAATGAATGAATGAATGATGAATGAATGATCGTCGAATGAATCACGAGCTGTATGAGTTGTACGAAGCTATAAACATAGTTAAGCGCATCAACGGTTGCGCTGGCTGGGGCATGTTATACGTATGGATGAGAATGCTCCAGCAAGAAAATCATTTGAATTTGATCCCGAAGGAAGACGTAGAAGGGGAAGACCCAAACTCCGGTGGAAGGATTAAGCTGAGGATGGTCTCGCAAAACTTGGTGCTAGAAACTGGAGGCGAAGCACATTAGATCGACGCGCATGGAAAGCTATTCTTAATCAGGCTACTGACCAAAACGGTTGTTTATAGCCATCTAAGTAAGTTGTTTAATACAATGTAGTTGCTAGAATAAATTATATTTTACCGGATACTACTCAAAACATGGTTTCTATTTTTTTACAAGGTTGTATATATTGTATTAGTTAAAGCATAGTTGGAGTTTCTGGATTCAGAGATGCCATATCAAAGACCACTGCAAAATAAAAGTTAAATATATTATATACATAAGTATATTGTATCAACTTTGTAATCAATTAGGCCAATAAATAGGCTTTACAATTATATTAATTTTGTTTGTTCAGTTACTATTTTTTGTATCTTCAATATATTTGAACTAACAATAATTACTCATATCTTAAGTCTAAAATAAAAAAAAATTAAAAAGTATATGTATATCGATACCTTAATATAGAAAGGCCCTACTTTACAGAAGAAGGAAAAAACTTAATAAAAATTATAGTTTTATAGTCGCGAATTATTTTTTAACGCAATTTTTTATTAAATTCTCCTAGCGGTTTAATGAGATAACAATTTTTTTATTTATACATACATATGTATTAGAACATCATCTATCCAAATATGCAAAAAAAAAACTCGATGAAAAAAAACGAGTTAGGGCCTTTCCCGCAGTTACTTACAAATTTATACTGCTGAGAATATTACTGCCGAAGACGAAGAGATTCGAAGACTTAAGCAGCGGTTAGAAATGCTAAAACTTCAGCAACAGATCAAAACATTAGACAAATTTCACTCAATACCATATGCACGCCGAATTGATTTGTTGGACCTAGATGCAGCAGTACCATTATTCAGTGGTGAAGATCAATACGATGTCACGAAGTGGCTAACACAGTTTGAGGACTATGCAAATACGTGCGGTTATACTGATAAAGAAAAGTGTGTTGTTATTCGCCGGCGCTTGCGTAGTACCGCCAAACAATATGTCACAAACCTCGGGCTGGTGCAATATAAAGTGTTAAAATTAAGCATTAAATCAGTTTTCAAGCGCACGGTAATTCGTCAAGAGGTATACCGCCAGCTGCGTGCATGAACCTTGACGGCAAACGCGTCTTGTTTGAGCTATTTAGTGGCGATGCAAACAATAGCTTCAAAGCAGATATTGAAGAACAGGAGTTGATTGAATTCATAATTGACGGTATCCCGGTCTCGTCCAACAACATTGCTCGGCTATATGGAGCCAAATCAATCAATGAATTAATAGAGCGCATGGATGGCTACGAGTAAATGAGGCAGGTACGCAGGATCGTGAACACTAGTACAAGTGTTGGAAACATTAGAAGTGCGGGAGGGGTGTATACTGCTGTTGGGACAACAGAAGCTGAGGTAAAGTGATACAACGGTTCCCAATTTGGACATTTCCAAAGTAAGTGTCCAAAGCCCAGACGCCTGCCAAATTCATGTTTCGTGTGTGGGGAGGTTGGTCACTTTCACAGAGACTGTCCCAAAAAGAAGGTAGTTGTTGCTGCAATCCACTGTGATGACAAAGAAAGAAAAATAGACGCATTACAGATGGTAAGTGTTGCCTTTCTAATGAGTAATAAGCCCACAAAAGTAATCAGTCTTTTTTCCTTATTTGACACGAGTAGCCGTTGTCGTTGGTGCCGTTCGTCGTCGGATAGGAAATAATTTTAACATCTTACCGTGGAATAGGAAATAATAAAATATCAGAATGTGGTTGAGTCCAAGCCGAAATAAATTAAAAAAAAATGGTAGAACACAAATTCTTAATTTTACCAGACGATGAAGCGGTAGTATCAGTGATAATCGGGCGCGATCTGTTGCATAAACTAAATATTGGGTTATGTTAAATAAGGCCTAAATACCAAAAAAATGAATTACTTAAGATTAATGTTGATAATAAAGAAAAACCAATGAAGAATGTTATTAGTGCGCTTCTGTCATTAAATTTATATAAGTTTCCCCAAAAGTAAATAGAAGTTAAAAAATTAAAGAAAATTGTTAACGCGCTGGCAGTTAAGGATAGCCTAAAATACGAAACTTGTATGATTACATGCGAAAGTTTAAAAGATACCTTAAGCGGGAGTGAACTAAATGTTTCTGAGCTAAAAGGGCTGGGGTTAAGGAATGAGAATTCGGAGATTTTTAAAGAGAATAGGGAATTTAGTGAACTAAGAGGGACAGTGAGTGCAGTTGTAAAAATGGACTGCTTAGATATTGATTGCAATCTGAATTGTCTAGTGATGTGCCAATATTTTCCGACCCAAGACGTCTGTCATATCGCGAACAGTGTGAGGTGAGAACTAAATTAGATGAACTATTAGAAGCAGGCATAGTTCGCCCAAGTGACTCACCATGTGCTTCCCCAGTCGTATTAGTAAAAAAATGGAGATTTAAGGATGTGCATTGATTTTCGAGGACTAAACAAGGTTAAAATGAAAGATAATTATCCTATGCGAATGATTGAAGATTGCTTAGACTACGTAGGTAACAAAAATTATTTTTCATCTCTGGATTTACACTGCTTCCACCAAGTACCGAGGCATAAAGATTCAAGAAAATATACGGCATTTGTCATCCCATTGGGGCAATTTGAATATTGTTATATGCCGTTTGGGCTTAACCTTCCTGACCATTTCGTCGGTCAGTGAGACCGATGAATCACTTTTGTGTTAATTTCGCGAAAACGAAAAATGGCAGCTCCATCATTCTCTCAATATCTTCATTATTTCTCATTATACAAGTGCGTTTGAGTTGAAGTGTTGTACCGGTGATTGCTAATCAGACGGTCTGTGAGATCGACTTATAGCTAAGTATCACATTTTCGACAGGTAAGTTGGTTTTGCTAAATTGGAAATTTTTAGATGAAAATGGACAATTATGTTTAAAGTTAATTATCGTTTAAAGTTAATTATCGTGAGATTTTCTTTAGATATGGCAGATATTGAGCGCATAAGAGCTATTCTGAATGAAATCGATTCAGATCTAGATTCTGATGTGGAAAGTGGTGCTGAATACGAATATAATATTCATGTGTATGAAGCAAACACTGATACTGAACAAGAAGACTCCGAGGAAAGTGTTGTTGAAGATTCACAGGACGCTGAATCGAGCCACAAGCTCTAACGACTGATTGAAATTTACAAAGACTAACCTCATAATGAGGCATAGGTTAGGTTTGGTTTGGAAGGGTGGTGCCAAAAATGGCACATCCACTCGGAGACCTATTGGTCCATTGTAATTCCCTTCAGCTAAACTACAACAAAACTAAGAAAATTATGGGGAAAAAGAGAGCCTTATTATGCTTCCTGCCACCTATCACTCAGCCACCCGGTTTCCTTGATGAAGCCACTACATCCTCGATTTTACACCGCGCGATGTCGAAGAGCCCCTCGATAAACCTATCACCTAGCCATCTAAGTCTGCGGCTTTGTAATACCGGGCAGTGACACACGATGTGCTCAACAGTTTCCAGCTCCTCCTCATCCTCGCACAACCTACAGAAATCTGGTGTGCCGACGACCCAGTTTCTAGCCATTGCCCTAATGGCGCAATGACCTGTGATCAACCCTATCACGGCTCTTAAAACCTTCTTGTCTAGACCTAGAAGTATCTCGGTTTTCGCAGCGTCCAGTCTAGGCCAGATTGACCTTGACACTCTGCAATCCCCCCTTACTTCCCAAGACACGTTGATTTTCCTGACTACCCAGTCTGATATCATCCTGTAGTAGTGACTAATCGGTGGCTTAACCGATTCTACCCTAATTGAATTTACCCCTTCCGAGCCCAGTCTCGCAAGTTCGTCAGCTATCTCGATGCCCTCAACATTACAATGGCCCGGGACCCAACACAGTCTAATCCTATACTTGTCCGTCAGTGCGTCGATAGCCTTTTTACAAGCAGCAACCAGCCTAGATGTGACTTTGTGTATTTTCAAGGCTTTAAGCGCCGCCTGCCTGTCGACATACAGAGTGACCTCTTCCCCTTCTACAACATGTCCAGACACCAGCTCTGTGGCTTTTAAAATCGCCAACACCTCTGCCTGGAACACACTACAATCGTCTTGTAGTCTGTAAGACATGCGTGTTCTGTTTTCCAGGATGTGAACACCAGCACCGGTGCCCGTTTCCATTTTTGACCCATCTGTGAACACCGCAACCCCGTCATACAGTTTATCAGAACCCAACCATTCTTCCCTATTTGGAAATACAACCAAGGGGATCCTACTGAAGTCAACCTCGTTGACCATGAAGTCCGTTAGCCCAGGGGTTAACGGAACTGGTCCATTAAGTCCAACCTCAAGAAGAATCTTTGTGTGTCCTATGTTACTCGACTTTACCAACCCTGATTCAAAAAGTCTAAACAAACTACTCGCCGCCATTCCGACCACAAACCTTTCAATAGGGAATAGGTGCAGAATAATGTCCAGAGCTGCTTGAGGTGTACTTCTCCTAGCATCAGAAGCACACCTCTGGACCTTGGCAAGAGTTTTCCTATGTGACTCCGTTTTCAAAGCCTCCCACCAAACAGCGCATCCGTACGAAACAATGGGTCGAACAACCGAGGTATAAATCCAGTTTACAACCTTTAGTTGTAGGCCCCAAGTTTTCCCTATGGAGTTCTTGCAGGAATAATAGGCATTTAGACCCTTTGTAAGTCTTTCCTGAATGTTCCTGCTCCAGACCAGTTTACTATCCAGATAAACTCCTAGGTATTTAGCCTCGCTTGCTAGTTTCAACTCAACACCATTAACTTTGGGTGGTTTTAAGCCAACCACTTTGTATCTCCTGGTGAAGACAACTAGTTCAGTTTTATCCCCATTGACCCCCAAACCTTTGCTCGAGGCCCAGGATGAGAGCTCCCCAAGTGCAGCCTGCATGACTTCTGTGATAGTGGAGAGAAATTTCCCCTTCACCAATAACACCACGTCATCAGCGTAGGCTACTATTTTCCTTCCCTGTGTATCAAATTGTCGCAAAATGACATTCACCACTAATAGCCATAGTAGTGGGGATAGAACCCCACCCTGCGGCGTACCCCTAGTGACTAGTTTTCGCAAACAGCCGCCTCCTAGCTCCGAGTTGATGATCCTACTGCTAAGCATACGGATAATCTACTCCACTATGAAGTCCTGGATGTTATGATCTACTAGGGATTCCCTAATAGCCTCCAAAGTAACATTGTTGAAGGCACCTTCAATATCTAAGAAAGCCGCTAACGTATATTCCTTATCCTGTAAGCCGCGCTCAATATACCTAACCGCATTATGAAGCGCACTCTCAACTGATTTACCCTTAAGGTAAGCATGCTGAGCGTCACTAATGACGTGCGGGTCAATTGTGTTCCTTAGGTGCAGATCGATAACACGCTCTAACGTTTTCAACAGAAAAGACGATAGGCTAATCGGTCTGAAGTCCTTTGGCTTCGAGTGGCTTGCCTTACCAACCTTGGGTATAAATATTACCCGAACTTCTCTCCACCAATTTGGTATAACACCTCTTGCTAAACACGTCCTAAAGATGTCCCTAAACAGCCTCAAGATATGTATCGGGACGTTTTGCATCATGGCCGGAAAAATACCATCCGGGCCAGCAGATTTATAAGGCTCGAAGGTATTAATCGCCCATGCAACCTTGTCCACAGTTACTAAATCCTTGATCGCCTCCTCTGATCTCCCTACCAATCTAGGGTACAAATCCCTAACCGAATGATCGACTCGTAACCCACTACAGCCCGGGAAGTGCGTGTTCATAAGTAGCCCCAGGGTCTCAGAGCTAGATTCGGTCCATGAGCCATCAAGCTTTTGTATATATCCGATTTCCCTAGGGTCCTTGGATAGTATACGTCTAAACCGTTATAACTCGCTGACCGAATCAATGGATTCGCAGTACTTAGTCCACGAGTCCCTTTTCGCCCTCTTAGGAGATCCCTTGTACTTATTAAAAGCTATTCTATGGCTGTCCCAGTCCTCAATCTTACGCGTGAGTTTTGCCCTGTTGAAGAGCCTTCTAACCGTCGACCTTTGATCCTTTAGATCCTTGGTCCACCAGGAGGGCTGTTCCCTTTTGCCCGGGAAGGTTCTTGGACATGACAGCTCAAAACTCTCCCTAAAGACTTGTGTCACCTTATTCACCACTGCATCCACTTCACTTTGTAACTGTCCACATAAGGAAGTATCAACCAGCTTGGACTCCACATTAACCCTGAATAGATCCCAATTTGTTTTCCTGGGATTTAAATAAGGGTTACACTTTGGTTTACTAAAGTTCAGTTTGAAGGAAATTCTAATATGGTCCGAAAAGGAGCAGTCCGTAGAAACCCTCCAATCTATTACTAGATCCCTGTTGTTGGTCAAAGTGATATCTATAACTTCCTCCCTAACCCTATTACTAAACGTCGGAATATTACCCTTGTTAGTTATAATAAGGTTATTAGTAGTAATAAAATCAAAGACCAACTCACCCCTGGTGTTAATGTTACTGCTTCCCCATTGACTGTGGTGAGCATTGGCATCACAGCCAAGTACTAGGTTAGCTTTCCGTCTACTGACATACCTGGTTAGCTCCTTCACAAGCATGCCCGGTGGGTTATCGGCCTCATAGCGCATGTAGACCGAGGCTAGAATGAGACTTTGTCCACCTTTAGCCTCTCCACAGACTGCCGTCACATCGCCGCAACTGAAAGAATTAAGAAGTTTTAATTTAAGCACATTTTTGGCGATTATACAGGTTCTTACCTTGTCCTCTGTACTTGGGACATACAGGGTGTAGCCTGCCGCCCTCAGTCCGCAGACCCTGTTTTTATTAATCCAGGGCTCCTGGATGAGAGCAACGTCTGCTTGCGACTTCGTGAGGTATAACGTCATTTCGGCTGAGGCTGCTTCACTGTGGTGCAGGTTTAGTTGCACCACTAGCAGACTCCTTGGGTTCATCAGATCTCGGTATCCTAAATCTGACTCGCCCTAAACCGAAAGTGACGATACCCTCCTTCGTCTTTAGAAATTTTAGAGACTCCTGGTCCACAGCAAACCGGAAGTCCCTACCCAAATCTCCTTACAAGCCAGCGAGGCTATCAGCTTCCACTGGCTCGTGTTGAGACCTTTATTTTGGTTGGCCAATAGTGACAGCATGGACTCCACCGGCTTCACAGGGGGTGGAATCCATACCGTCACTATCGGCCTTAGTGGTAGTTCCGAGGCACATATAACCTCCAGCTTCGCCTCTGGACAAAGATTGCCGCATCTGCCAACTGCAGAACTTAGGAATTCAAAAGTCTTCCTGTTTCCGCAATTGACAACTTTGACACCCTTTGACCAGTCCGCGCCCTGAAAGTCCATGTCCTCCGACCAACCACTAGCTTTCGATATATAATCGAGGAGCCTATCTTCGATCAGCCGCCATAGATCCGTTCCTATCCTGCCATCAGGGTCGGACCGATCGATGACAGCTGCCTGAAGACTACCTTCCTGGCTCGTCGATTTCTTGGCTTTTTTCGAGGTGGAGGCTTGATCGTCACCAGACCTAATCCGCTTAGCTATCCCCTTATGGGGAGCCCTAGGCGGGCTCGGCTGGGTATTATCACACCTCCCCTCGAATCTTTTAAAAGGCGCTGGACGCTTAGCCTCAGGAGCTCGTTCCGAAGACTTGAGCCCTTTGGCAAGCGAACCTTTGCCCACCCTACTATTACCGGAAAGGGATGTGCATGCCGATGACGAGCCTGTACCCTTACGGGAAACACTTGGGGCATCATCACCCTTTCCTTGGGACAGGAGGCGCCTGCCTGTTTTACCCCATCACCTGAACTAGGCAAAACCGGGGCTTCACTGACATTCGTCTCCTGTACAATGGGATAGGATATGCCCAGGAGAGCACGGACTGGTCCGTAAATTCTTTCGAATTTTGCGACACTCTGCCTGTGCTTCCTAAGCAGATGCCTCTCCCTGGCAGTGAACGACGTAGAGTCCCTTTTAGCCATCTTAGCTAGATAGTTCAAAGAGGCTCTCGTGCCGCTCATCGCCTTTTCTTCTTTTGTACGGACTTTACCTGGCTGTGATGGAATACCGACTCCCACTACAGCGTCCTGCCGTATGACGCTTCTCGAGCAAGAAGGCCGATCTAAATGAGCCCCAAGAAACCCCCTGTGCACTAGGCACCACAGAGGCAGGAGGTTTAGCCTCCAAACTCCGACCCTGAGTTGACACCTTATCGGTAGTCAGCTCCTCGTCGGAGCTCAGAGACAAAACCCCCAACCTCCGGGCAGCCTCGCCCCCCACAGAGGAATCTCTTGACAGTTCCAACAGATCGTCCACTCCCTCGAGTTGCGTCCGAAGCTGTCCCTCCTGTCTTTCGATGACCCTGTATATGTCCGTGAGCGAAAATTCGCCCCCTGACAGTTTGTCCACAGAGTCAGCGTCCGTCTCAATAAGTTTTTTAGTGTTTGTTTTTAAAGAATTTAGGTTATCAATTTTGGTCCCACGAGTATGCACGTAAAGAGAAGGACCATCCATGCAGTGACGGCGTACATGGACTAGGCAAGGAGTTACAACCGGCCCGTGCCCTGGCGCCGGAGGGGAGCTGTTCACGACTAGTCCTCTTTAACCACTAACTAGCCATTCAGATTCTCGGCACTGCTACCACCACCTTAACCTTACAAGTGGTGCCAATTATGGTCCGCGGGCATGCGCCAAGGTCGTGAAAACTGTTATGCGATTGCGGACCGAAAAAGACTATAAACCAGTTGACAGTCGCAAACCTTTGACACGACCCCCCCTATCCGCAACCTGGGGACGCGCACGATGGAAGAATTGACAACTCCACACGAGATATAGAGGCATATATTTTAAGCATTTTGAAATTAATTTTTTTTAGTGTTCCTGTTTTTTCTTGAATTCATTTTATTTTTTTTATTACTTCTAAAATATATGTTAATAGAAAAAGAACATTTTATAAATGTTGTGTTTTGTGAATAAATTTATTTTTTATTTTTATATTAGGTCTAGGATCAAAAATACCAAATTATTGTGATGAAATATAAATTCATGCTGTGAGCCAAAAAAACTTAATTTTGTTTTTTTTCTTACTTCAGTTATTTCAGATTAGTTTGTAAAATATGTCCACTGCACAGGTTTTGAAAATTTTAGAATAGTTTTGAGATACCGAGAAATACTTGAAATCGGTCTGAGAGATCCAGAAATGCGAATGTGTCGCACAAAAATGAAAATAGTCAGGAAGGTTAAAAATGTTGTGCGTTGTCAAAGTTGAAGTTTTTTTAAGTTTTTGAAAATAGTGGTAAAAACTGAAAAAAAATCGTTATAAATAATATGCATATTTTAAACTCTTCTTTTGAAAATTATTTTTTCCCAAACCTTTTTCGTACAAGAATATATTTTTTATTGACACATACATATCGTTAGCTAAAAGACAAACAAAAATATAATTTTACAGAAGAAGCAAACAACTTTGTAAAATGAAAACTAAACTATACCATACGTCTCTTTGTTTTTTGTTAATAAAAGCGTAGAAGTGTGAAACTTTGTGAAGACATGTAGTTTAATGGCATTCATAAAAATTAATCAAAAACTCGTTTTTGATTTTTGGAATAGTTACGCCTTACAAGGCAGTAATTTATGATAATCCTAACTTGTTTTTTCATTATATTGAACACAAATTTATGGTGAGGCAATGGAGAATTCAGTTAATGAACAAAATTGTATTAACACTTTTGTCTATTTTGATTTTTCTTTCTTCATTAACACTACTATTTGTCAATACTTATTTTGTTTTTTCAAATAGAAAAAATAATTACTTTATTGTCGAAAAACTCACAATTTGTTTGCCTTACTATAATTTTCTCTTTTAATTCATTAAATATTTTTGCAAAAACAGAATACGAGTACATGTACATGAATTCCGGGAATACTTGTAATCTCTTAACCGTTCTTTCAATTTAAACTTTTCTCATTAACAATGAATTTGTCATAAAATTCTTTCACAAAAAAAAATATATTTTTTGTTAAGTACTTCTGTATATGACAGTATTTTTAAAAATACTTGAAATTGTTATTTTATTGTACTGCCCACTAATTTTGTCAAGTATTAGGTTTAAAATAATAATTACTTTTCATAAAAATTGTAAAAATGTACATACACAGATGTTTCAAGATTTTTATTAACAGAATTGTAGCCCTACATAAAAATTATAACATTCTTTTTCGAACGCTAGCTCAATGGCTTTTTCATCATTATTTCTAAAATTTTTACTAGCCACTGTCAAATTGGAATTTGAATACATTGAATGGTATGCTGTCGTCGAAAGTGGGAGCTTTTATTCTAATTGCATTTTCAGCTACTACTCGAACTGGTCCTTCTCTAATTTACATGTTATTCATCTTGTCCTCCAACACGTCCAGCTTTCAACATTTCTCTCTAAGCCAGAGAGTTTTTCATCGAACTTGTTGACCTTGACTTCTATGTCGTCTACTTCTTGTTTATGACCAGAAACATTTCTTGAAGTCTTTCTTTGGTAGCTTTAGGCAGTGTTGGGATTTGTGGTACAATTATACCAAATTTGGTACAATCGACACTTCAGTGGTACACTGGTACACTTCATGCTTTTTGGTACAATTTCATATAAAATTTATTTAATATTTTTAATTTTTCTTACAATAGTTAACAAAAATTTTTCGTTTCATACTTCTCCAACCCTGTCTAGAACTAAAAAAATGCAACATTCTTAATTTATTTTCATAATTTTTATTATTTACTTTTACAACCCGCTTATGTGTATTTAGTTGCAAGGCCCTTTTGCTGGACGAATAATTGTTAGTAAATTTACACCACGAACACAGAAATTCAAGAAATCAAGATAAATTTTAAAGTAAAGATTACTTTAAAATACCCGTTTTGTAACTTTTGATTTGACCTTTTTTAATGTCGAGCTAGTATAAGTATGTTTTATTTGTGGTTTTTACTTAATGCCAAATTTTGGTACAATTGATGCTGATATGATACAATTTTATCATTGAACAACATTTTCCTTTTTTCCTCTTCTAATTTATTTATTTCTTTGTGAAAAAGGTCAAAATACCTTTTAATTGAAAAAGTTTTCTTTGTTTTAAATGTTTGGTAACATAAAATGCATTGAATGTTACCAAAAACATTTTTAATGACTAAATTATTTATTGTTTTTGTAATGCTAAGTTTTGCTAGTATTGCTGGGCAATATTATCTTATCCAATACAGATGCATTTCATTTATTGAGAGTTTTGGCTAGCTATGTTTTAGATACAGATGAAATTAGAAGTCAAGCTTAAGTTCGTTTTATTCTCTCTAATAAAAAATATTTTAAATTACAAATTAAATGAATAATATTAAAGAATTAATTGTAAGCATCATATATTTAACCAACCAAACTCAGATAAAGGAATACGAGAAAAATTGCATTCAATCATCAGTTGGTGAGAACGAAGTCTACCACTACCTAAAGCTTCCCTCTTGTTTAATATTTTTACTTTAATACTTACCACCTTATATTTACTGTTGCTTCAGCCAACCTTCGGTTGCCAATGAAGGCTAAATTATAATCAGCAGAGATATCCACACGTACATATGTATGTATGTATGTACATAAATCCAAGAATAAAATAAACATCTATAAGACCAGACCTGTCAGATCTTTCTATAATAGAACATTCTTGACGTTTTTTGCTCACCTATAAATATAATACACGCTTTACATTTTATTGCGTAATGTACATTACATAATCTATTCTGAAGAACTAGTTATCAAGTCAAGTCTCACACCTTATTATAATCATTAACTTGGTAATCCAGTTAGGAAGTCCTTCCACCAAACATGCTTAATTCCACACTCGATTACACTCTTAAAATTTAAGAAATTCAAAACAGCTTTCTTCTCTGTACTGGTTAAGTTTAACATTGGCAGTACACCCCGCTTCAAATATATCTTTCCAATAGAGTCTAGTAAAATTGCCTTTCGCATATTTAATGTGCGTCAATGATTCATTCAGAAAACAAAAGATTTTTAAATTTAGAACACTTCTTTTTAATCTGCCTTAATGCGGTAAACAACATAGATTATAATTTCATTTTGTTTTCGCTATTTCAATTCTTGTTTGACTTATTTCGATTTATTTTATTAAGTTTATTAAAGCGTTTTATTAGAGCGTTACACTACATTTTTTATATTCACTTTTTTTCTATTTGCACTGCCAGTACACAATTTGTCGATGAAAATCGTCATTAAAGTTTATAACTATGCTTATGTAAAGAGACATAACATTTTTGCTAAATGATAGCTTGCTTATTAATTTCTTCGAAAAAACATTAACATGATCAGTCTATTATTAACACTACCATGATGGTAATGTTTTTCGTTTTATGTCTAATGGAGACGGCAAATTATGTTTTTTGTTCAGCAAATAAGAACACAGATTCAAGAAATAATAAAATTTTTAAAATCTTGCAAACGTTTTTAAATTTTTTTTTTAAATAACAATGTATACATTTAGGAAAATGTTAAATGTTTATTTCGGTTAGAAGTATAATTTGAAAAGCAAATTTAAAATTGTTACATTTGCTTTGAACAAAAAGGTTGCTTTGTTGTATCAATTCGCCGATGTATTATTTCGTTAGCTAAAATGCAAAAAGGCATATCTAACAAAAATATAATTTTACAGGAGAAGCAAAAACTTTGTAAAATTAAAACTATACGTCCTTTTGTTTTATGTGAATAAAAGCGTAATTTTTGATCGCAGAAGTGTAAAACTTTGTCAATACTTGTAGTTATAGTGCTTTTACATTTTGACAGAAAATGGGCAGACAGACGAGATTTTTGTAGATGGTAATGCAATACACACTCTACTTCTTCATCCCATTGCCTACAAATTTCGTCTGTGTATCCATTTCCTGTCCAAATGTAAAAGGGGACTTTAATAGGATTCATTATAATCAATTAAAAACTCGATTATGAATTTTTGGTTAGTTACGCCTTTTTGCATTTTAGCTAACAATTTATAATATTTTTTTAATTGCCATATTATTTTGCCCTAAACTGATTCATTTAAAAAAAAAATTGTCAATGTTTGTTTTACTCTTTTGAGTGTGTATTCACTAAAGCAAGAGTAATATGACAATGAAAGATTAAGAACAAAGACAAAAACAAAAACAAAAACAACAAAATAAAAAAATCAGTCAAGTGGGAGTTAGACTCACGTAGGGTTCCGTACTATGTTTAGTACAACATTAAAAATTCAAGTTACTAATTTTTTCATGTGTTATGAGTCACACTTTAATTTTAAAATTATAGTCGTAATCGCGAAAATTGCATCACTATTGGAACACCCTTTAAATTTTAGCAATTTTTGTTATAGCGGTTATGGTAATACACTATCTATAAAAATATACATGCGCCTACCTATTGCGGTTCAAAAAATAAGGTAATATACGTGAAAAACATGTCACTGATGGAACACCCTTTATATCTTAGTAATTGTTACAGCGACCGAAGTACAACATCTACTGTAAACATTTCAAGAGTCTACCTATTACGGTCCAAAAAATAAGGCTATTTACATACAAATCATGTCTCTGTCGGAACACCCTTTAATTTTGTTATTTGCTATGGCGGCCATGGCAATTCTCTCTATGAAAATATCAAGAGTCTACCTATTACTATTAAAAAAATAAGTTACTATACGTGAAAAACATGTCACTGTGAGAATACCCTGTATTTTTTGGAAATTGTCATAACGGCCATTGCAACACATCTTCTATACGAATCGGAAGAGTCTACCTATTACGGTTCAAAAAACATGTCGTTATACATGCAAAAGAAGTCACTGTCGGAAACCCCTTTAAATTTAAATGGTTTTTATAGGGGTGATAGTAATACACAATTTGTGAATATTTCAAGAATCTATCTATTATGGTTAAAAAATTAGTCAATGTTTATGCAAATCACGGCACTGTCGGCACACCATTTAATTTTTACTATTTGTTATAGTGGCCACCTCCTGTAAAAACTTCAAGAGTCTACTTATTATCGCTCAAACCTATGCCATATACATACAAATCACGTCACTAACGCACCCGTTAATTTTTAGGCTTAATATTGTATACTTGCTTATAATGCAAACATAGTTTAATTCACTGCAAATTTTAAGTGGTTGCCTCCTATAGCTCAAGAAATAAATACATAAAGGCAAATAACACGTCACATTCGCAACACCCTATAAGAGTTAGTATTTGTTGCTATACTGGCAGTTGTACACCTTATCTGAAAATTTTAAGAGTCTACCTATAATGGTTCAAAACTTAGGCCTTATGCATGCAAATGACACCACTATCGGAACATTCTTTAATTTTTATGTTTATTTTTTTAGACTTGTTTATAAAGCGAACTACGTTTTAATTACTGTTTGTGAATAACACCTCTCTATCGGAACACCCTATAAGTTTTAATTTTTGTTGCTGTAGCGGCCACCGCTATAAATAGTTTTATTTGTTATACTTTTTTATATATCGAACTAAGTTTTAATTACGGTTTTAAAGTTTAAGTGTATTCCTCCTACAGTTCAAGAAATAAACACATATTCGTGAATAATACCTCTCTATGGGAACACCCTATAAGTTTTAATTTTTGTTGCTATAGTGGCCACCGCTATACATCTTCTGTGAAAATTTCAAAAGTCTACCTATTATGGTTCAAAACTTAGGCTTTATACTTGCAAATCACATTACTATCGGAACACCCTTTAATTTTTAGTTTTATTTTTTTATAGTTGTTTATATAGTCAACTAAGTTTTAATTACTGTTTGTAAATTTTAAGTGTTTCCCTCCTACAGTTCAAGACATAAACACATTTTCGTGGATAACACCTCTCTATTGGAACACCCTATAAGTTTTAGTATTTGTTGCTATAGCGGCAATGAAAATTTCAAGAGTCTACCTATTACGGTTCCAGAGATAAAAGGCGCTGACAGACGGACATACATTTTAGCGAAAACAATAGGGTTACGTTTTTACACTTTGTGTACGGAACCCTAAAAAATCACAATATTGTTTAATTTGCTGTTTTTAAAATTACTAAAAAAAATAATAAACTCTTTTTGTACGACTGCATATTTATTATTGTCATTGTCATTGTCATCATCATTACTATATTTATACGCATAACCATAAAATTTAGGAGCGTATAAGTTTTGGTTTCACTTTTTGACTTCTTTTAAATAAAGGTGTTTTAGTTTTACTTTAACTCCATTTATTTTATAAAGTTCACTTTTAATTTTTTTTAATAAAAAAAAATATATATAAAAGTAAATTAAATCAAATAAAAATCAAACAAAAGCGATCTTTACATTTTGACTCGAAGAATACGAATGATCTTTATTTAAAAAATCTTAATTATTTGTACATACAAAAATTGAAGAGAATGCTTATTCTAAAAGTTGTTCTATTTATTATTGATTTCCTATTATTGTTCCAAGAATTTAATATTTTGTCGGGCAGTAAATAAAATGTTTGAAGTGCATTTTCGAGTTTATTGGTCTACTTTAATGTGACCACCAGGAAATGCAAGTATCAAACGTTCTGAGAAATGTAATAGATTTATAGGTAATTAAAATAAAATGATTGAAGTGCATTTTGTAGTTTATTGGTTTACTTTAATGTAACCACCCACGAAATGCAAGTGTCAAGTATTCTAAGAATTAGTATAAATTGTATTTAAATAATTGGATTTAAATATGATTGTTTGTTCAAGTACGTGTGTATGTTTGTGTACTTGTTGTAGACAAACATTCATAACCACTTGAACAACTTAAAAGAAAGAAAATAAGTAAAACCATGTGTGCAGTACATATGCATATATGTATGTATGCATGTATGGGTTATATTAATATTTTACGAGGGGTTATCATAACTCCCCCACCGTTAGATTGAGGCTCCGACGAAATTTTAAAAACTTGTTTTGGTCTTAATTTATAGATTACAATTACAATGATAATGATTACAATAGTTGCTGTGTCGATACTGTAACTAACAGTTTTATAAATTTTATCATGATTTATTACTTGTTCTAAATTCTCTTCGTATTTATTTTGTTTTATATATAAGTAGATCTTTTATACTTAAATCTATGAATTTTATTTTCTTGTACTTTTGTTATTAGATGAGGCTGAATGGCCTTATCCAAAAATGATAATTTTTTGTTATAAAATGTTTTATTTCTTATTTATACTTCACAATTTTCAAAAATGATTAAAAATGTTGAACTTAAATTTAATTTATTTTGTTTATAGTTACAATTATTTGAATAGTTTTCGAAAAAATTCTTCACCAAAATAAGTCCTGAATTTATATCTTTTTCTTCGTCAAAGGATACAGCAACTTTTGTTCTTGTGTACGTTTCAAAGTTATCTACGATTTCAATCTCTTTTTCACCTAATAAATCGGTTGGTATGATGCCTAGCTTACTGGTGAAGACAACTCTGGCGATGTCATCTATATGGTTTTTGAGTAAGTTGATGTCACTGTCAATCTGATATATATGACTAAGAAACATTACTTCGTTTTCCGTTTTGTTCTCTATTTCACTTCGAAATTGGTTGATATATTTGCTAACAATGAATTGTTGTTTATTTATATGAGAAGTGACATTTTGAATCTGTTGGGAAAGTGTATTACTTATCCTTGCTAAAGTATTTATTTGTCCTGAATTATTATTCATGTTAGTAATGTTCGCGATCGCAGATTTAATTTCTTCTTTGTCATCATTGTCCATATTCCCTGTAATGAATTTTATTCCTTTACCTAGTCCATTTATAAGTCCTCTTTTGTTTCTGTTTCTAAAGTTGGGTGAAAGATTATCCAATTTGGTTTTAAGTAATTTAAAGTTATTTTTCATCGTATCAAGCAAAGGTAACAAGTCGGATAGCGGGCTATTTAATAAATTTATATTATTATATATTTTGTCTGTGGTATGGTAGTATTCCGTGAAGTTAATAAGGTGAAATATCCTATTGTAGTGTTCAATGACTTTTATTTCGTTTTCCTTGATTGGAATATAACCTTCATTCTCCTCTAGGTCATATATATCCATCTTTTGAGAATATGAATTTTGTAAGATCAAAATTGTGATTAGTATTATCGATAGCAATTTCATCTGAAAATAAATGTAAGTACTGTTATTGTCTGTTGGTGTATGTTGTCATTAGTATTAATTGTATAATATCGTTCCAAAATAATTGTCGCGTTATGTAAAAAGAATTAGGTTGCATCTTGTACATTTTAAAATTTTTTCTTCTTTTAATGTGGGACTTGTAATACTTATGTCCTCGATCTGTTATAACGTGTTCATCATCTAGTCGTGTAACATTTATTTTCCGGAATTTTGAATGATTTTTACCTCCGCGTTCGTCTTTCAAATATACAGGTCTTACGTAAGTATATATTTTTTCGCGAGTTTTATTGAGCTTATTAATTATTTTTTCTTTATTTCTCATTATAAGTTCTGTAATTAAAGGAAAGTCGTTTGTAGTAATAGTACTATTTCTGAAATCAATAGGTTTTTTTCCAGTTGACGAATGAATTGTATTGTTGTAAAACATTATGATTTTGTAAATTTTCTCTTCCACATTTTCTATATCCCTATTTGGATCATGCTTTAATCTTTCCACATCCGCGTTTGATGTGTGGTTATTGTTCGACGTGTAATGTATTCCTGTTCTCTAAGGAATTCTAAAAGTGGTAAGGCTTTAAAGCCTAATTCATTGTCTACTACTAATTTTGTTATATTTCCTACCGATGATAAGTGTGTCAAGGCCAATTTAAATCCTATCCAGCATCTGTTTTTGATTTTTATTGCCTGAACGTATTTACTAAATTTATCTATAAATGATAAGAAAAGAGTTTTTCCTAGACTGTAGAAAACGTCTACATGAACTATGTGTCCGGGTTTCTCGGGGGTTTCGGTTATTTTGTATTCTTGTTTAACCGGGTTTCTATCGTATTTTTCTTTATTGCAAATATCGCAATTATTAATAAATTGAGTTATTCGTGTTTTTAGATTAGGGTGGTAGATTACTGTTTTCAATTCGGCAAGGTTCTCATTTATTACTCTGTGGTTGTTTCTTCTATGTTCCCTTTCGATTTTTTCAGTTAAGTCGTTTTCATCTATTACATCTTTTAAGATCTTTTTATATCTTAAGACTTTAAATTCTGGCTCATTAAAATATTTTCTCATGACTTTTTTAAACTCATTGAATACTGATTCAT
This sequence comes from Phasia obesa, assembly GCA_949628195.1. NCBI lineage: Eukaryota > Metazoa > Arthropoda > Insecta > Diptera > Tachinidae > Phasia > Phasia obesa. Next base: position 139,956,814 of record OX451215.1, on the reverse strand, counting down.
CTGGACAGAAGACTGCGTTAATTTTTGTTGGATCGAAATGATTTTTTATTATGGCAATAAATGTAGGTTCGTCAAATATTTTAGCCGTAAAGGTTTTTCTTTTGTACCTAAAAATATTTTCATTTCTAAATTTCAATGAACCTGATGCGGTTTTGTTGAAAATTATTTGTCGTCTATAGAAATTTAAAGGGTTGTGAGTTTCTAAAATGTTATTATTTTCTGGTCGATTTGTATTTTCATTATGTTGTATTTCTTGATCGATTGAATTTTCCGTAGTTGGAATATTTTGATTAATATTAATTTCAACTCTTGATAAAGCATCCGCATTTCCGTTTAAAACACCCTTTTTGTACTTTATCTCATAATCATACTCCTGTAATCGGAGTCTCCATCTCACCAGTTTAGAATTCGGTTCTTTAATCGAAAAGAGCCAGGTAAGGGGCCTGTGATCAGTTTCAATAGTAAACCTTCTACCAAAGAGATATGGTCGTAAGTGTTGTGTTGCCCATACAATAGCTAATAACTCTTTTTCTATTGTGCTATAATTTTGTTCATGGTCGTTTAAAGTTCGACTCGCATAACAGATGGGATGTCCATTCTGAGAAAGTACTGCCCCAAGCGCAAAATTGCTTGCATCGGTTTGCAATATAAATGTTTTATTAAAGTCTGGGTATGCTAATATGGGTGAGTTTATTAAGAGTTTCTTCAGCGTATTGAAACTTTCTTTATATTCTAAATCATTAATATTAATTTTAGCATCCTTCTTTAGGTTTTTTGTCATAGGTCTTGCAATTTTAGAATAATCTTTAATAAATTTCCTATAAAAACCAGCAAGACCTAAAAATTGTTTAATTTGTTTCTGTGTGGTAGGTAAGGGGAACTTTTGAACACATATAATTTTATCTGGGTTGGGTTTTATACCTGAATCAGTCACTACATGTCCCAAAAAGTTTATTTCTCGTTTCAAAAATTCGCTTTTATCTAGCTGGACCTTAAGATTTACCTCTTTTAAACGGTTAAATAATTTTGTAAGTGATTCTAAATGTTCCTGCAGTGAGGTTGAAAATATTATGATATCATCAAGATAAACAAGACAGATTTTGTTTATAAAATCTCCTAAAACATTGTTCATCAGCCTTTGAAAAGTGGCTGGTGCCGTTTTAAGTCCGAACGGCATACGAAGGAATTCGTCATGACCGCCTTCTACGCTAAATGCGGTCTTCGGGATGTCTTTTTTGTTTATTTCTATTTGATGAAAACCTTTTGCGAGATCAAGGGTCGTCAAGTATTGACATCTTCCTAATTTCTCTAAAATATCATCAATATTAGGAATCGGGTATTTGTCGTCGATAGTGACCTCGTTTAGCTTGCGATAATCTATAACAGGTCTCCACTTTTTTGTACCACTGGCATCCAATTTTTTTGGCACGATCCAGACTGGTGCTGAATATAGCGAATGACTTGACCTGATTATTCCATTGTCTAACATTTCCTTAATTTGCTTGCTTAAGGATATCTGTAAGTCTTTGTAGCGATTGGAATATTGTTTATTGTCCTAATCTCGTGTTTTATTGAATTTGTAAACGTTAAATCAGTGTTCTCTGAATAAAATGTATTTCTAAACCTCTTAATTATTTGTAAGAGTTTCTCTTTTTCTTCTATATTTAGGTGATTAGTTCGTATTTGTTCTATGATTGGATTTTTAGAAGCTGCTTCTTCTTGAATATCATATATGCAAAAATTTTCATTTGTAACCTTATCAGTTCTCTGTGTATCAAATGTTACTGTTCTTGGGGTATTTCCATTTATTTTTACAAGAGCATTAATTTTAAAATTTTCTGCATCATAAATTTTTTCAATAATCTCAACACTTTTATTTTTATAAAATTTTTGGGGATTATATACTAATCCATTTTGATGTTCAACGGATAATGTTATTCCATAAAGTCCACATTCCGCAAAATAGTATTCGTTGCTGTCATTCGCATAGTTTATGGGAATATGTTTTCCATTAATATCCAAAATATTATCTTTTTTTTATTTATTATCGCTTTCAGCTGTTTCAGTATATCATTGCCAATTAAACCATCATAGTGGTCATGGAAACGACAAACTAGGAACTCTATTTTGTTTTCAGAATTTTCCTCAAACTCTTCAAATATTGGGATGGCTACTTTTTTGTTTAATTTTATATTGTGTTGAAGGGGTTTCAAGTTCATTTCTTCACAGTGCATGTACCATTTTGGATGGCAAATCCCAGGATTTATTATCGAGTGAGTTGCTCCAGTGTCAATAATAAATTTTAGTTGAATCGTTTTGGATTTAATATTTATATAGGGTAATTTTACTGGGAGGCTGGTAGATGAAAATTTTCAGCTGTATTTACTTCCATAGGTTCAGGGTATTGGTTGTTTGGACCACTATTAGGATTATATTGTCTCTGGTTTTGTGAATTATTAAAATTCTGTCGATTATTATTCTGTCCGTTACTGAACTGTCGTTGATTTTGTCGATTATAAGAATTTCCTGAATTAAAATTTTGTTGGTTATAAAATTGTCCTTGATTTTTACCTTGTTTGTTATTAAAATGTCCTAAATTAAAATCTTGTTGGTTATGATATTGTCCCTGATTCTGGTTTTGTCGATTAGGAAAATTCGGTTGGCTGTTAAATTGTCTATAATTCCGTGAATTGTTCATGTTGTTTCTGTCGATTCTGTTAGGTTTTTGAGTCTTTACTATATGCCCGTCTTTGCTCATTCTGTCGTATCCGCACTCAAATAATATATCCATAGCGGATTCTAATGTTGTAGGATTTCTACATGCTAATATAGTGCGCATTGGTTCTGGCATTTTACCCTTGAATATGTGGAGGGCGGACCTTTGGTTATTTAGAGAGACCTGATTTAGTCCTTCTCCTTCCCCCAAAACCATTGAGGCTTTATTGTTCAATAGCCTAAGTCGATATTTAATTTCATTATAAAATTCTAAAGTATTCGTACTGAAAGTTACCGACCTGAGGTCGTCAAACAATTCCTCGCAATTTTTCTTCTCTCCGAAATTATTTTCTAGGACGGTTTTAATATCTTGCCACGAACGTACGTGTGCATTGATTTCTAGTACTTCCTTCGCTTTCCTATCGTACGGCTTTTTATAATGTCAGAGAAAACTAGTTGAGAAAGTTCATGGTATGTTGTAAGTAGAGGGTGAATTCTATCTATTAATTTAATAAAAGTATTTAAATCACTTTTATTTCCATTAAATTGTGGCAAACTATTTAAATATTTTATAGGGTCTAGTTGTATTTGTTGATTTGCCATTTTCCTTTTTTTTTTTGATAAATTTGTTTAAATTCAATTTTAATTTGGGAAAAAAAATTCCTCTCTTGTCTTTTAATTTCTTATTATTTTTCTCTTGAATTAAGTTTTTTCTTTCTTTTATATATAAGTAAAATACGGAATATAATTTAAGCTTACTATTATGTGATGTTTGAGAAACTTCCAGTTAATGATGTATTGGTTTTCCTTCCTAATGTTGTAATTTGGTGTTGGTTGGTTTTTCCTTACTTCAGTGTTGTTATTTCTTCTGGCTTTTGATCTTCTTCTTCCTTCTGTTTTGTTTTGAAAAAAAAAAAAATTTTGGTGTTCTCCTCCTTTTTTTATGCTTTAAAAGTTTTTCTTCAAGTAAATGAATAAATTATTATTGTCCACTTCGAAATTCAATTTTTTTATTTTTCACTTAGAACTTGAAAAAATTTTTTTTCTTAATTTGGTAGTGTTCACTTGGAAAATTTCCTTTTTATTATTGAGTGTTCACTTGGAAAATTTCCTTTTTGTTTTTATAATTATTTTAGTGTTCACTTAGGAATTGAAATTCCAATCCCATCCTCGTCGCCAGTTTTAGGTTTACTTTTTAACTTCTTTTAAATAAAGGTGTTTTAGTTTCACTTTAGAATGCTTATTCTAAAAGTTGTTCTATTTATTATTGATTTCCTATTATTGTTCCAAAAATTTAATATTTTGTCGGGCAGTAAATAAAATGTTTGAAGTGCATTTTCGAGTTTTTTGGTCTACTTTAATGTGACCACAAGGAAATGCAAGTATCAAACGTTCTGAGAAATTTAATAGATTTATAGGTAATTAAAATAAAATGATTGAAGTGCATTTTGTAGTTTATTGGTTTACTTTAATGTAACCACCCACGAAATGCAAGTGTCAAGTATTCTAAGAATTAGTATAAATTGTATTTAAATAATTGGATTTAAATATGATTGTTTGTTCAAGTACGTGTGTATGTTTGTGTAGTTGTTGTAGACAAACATTCATAACCACTTGAACAACTTAAAAGAAAGAAAATAAGTAAAACCATATGTGCAGTACATATGCATATATGTATGTATGCATGTATGGGTTATATTAATATTTTACGAGGGGCTATCATAACTCGTATACTGTAATGTGTAACATACATATGCATGCAGTGTGACCATTTTGGCATTTTTGCAGCTAAATTTAGTTATTTTTTTTAATTTAGCTGCAATTTTTTCATTTAGCAGTTAGCATTATTTTTAGCATTTTTCAATTACGTATTTAGCATTTTTTAGCATTTTTAACTTTATAAAAATCATACAATCACTTTGGTCTTATTTAAAAATCTAACACAATTTTTTGTCGATTATAAGGAATTGCTACAATTTAACCCATGAAAGTTGGTATGAACAAAATATTTGTCCTTTTATAACAAAAACTTAATTATTTATTATTTCCAATTATTCGAATAATGGCATACTACATAACAAGTTTATTAATAGTTATTTTATACCACAGTTACTTTTTGGCCTTTTAATTGCAAAATAAATAAAAATTTTAAAAAGGAATATAAAAAACCAATTAGTCGAATACATTTTTAAGATATATTCGATAAATTGGTAAAATATTATGTTTAGTTACTAAAGCACTGCATGAGCACATAAAATGAAGCGCATGAGACGCACATTATAATATTTCATTTAATTCATGTCTGTTCAATACACACGAGTAACGCTGAGTGGATAATAATTAACAGCCAAGACCAGCGAGCTAAATGCGTCATATTCAAAAGTTCTACACAACTACCAAAGAAAATACACAGAGTGTTTTAAACATAAGAAAAGTAAACACGGCGCTCACTAGTGTAGAAAATTCGTTTTACTCGGGCAGTTCATTCTTTTTTATAATATGAACAGTGGTTTGCTCACTAATAGTATGGCATGAGTAGGCATGCGTTCAATACGCTAGTTTGTGTTCGAATATGACCACTTGCTCATGAGCTCACCCAGTAGATGAGCTTGATCATGCAAATTTTTATTACTTACTATCGAACTGCTTCACTAATACTTACAAAACGCTAATAATCCAATTTCGTACTTTCTAGAAGTATTAAATATATTTTATGATTTGTAAGCCTGAGTCAGGTTTTGGCCATTAAGCACTATAAAGGTAGAAATAAAATTATTCACATCTATACATATAATAAAATCTATACATATTAAAAAAAGTAACTTATTTTCTGTCTGTCTGACTTCGCTTCACGTAATAACAACTGAATGGATTTTAACAAGATTTTGTGATTTTTGTGTATTCTGACTTAAATATAAGACACTTTTTTCCGCATATATATTTTATTTCCAAGAGTAAGTGGATAAAAAGCAGTGAAAGTATGTAATTTTACCGATATGTATACTTTAAGGCGCCTTTTATTTTTGAAAGACGCATATTTTAATAGAGATGATACGCTTTTTATAAAGTAAATAACTGACTAAAAATGTAAGGGTCTTTGGTGTAGATCACTTTCAAACAAAATCGAACAATATATTGCAAGTACGCTGACGAAATGGCTGGCACAGCTAGTGTTAATGATGAGTATATGGAACTAATAGCTTCAGAATACGAGCCACTCAAAGTACAGTTTTAGGTAAATTTTGAATTGAACCTTTTAAAAACTACAAACGCTTTATTGTGGGTTGCAAGTTTGTATGAACAAAATATTTGTCCTTTTATAACAAAAACTTAATTATTTATTGCTGATTATACTGAAAACCTTTTAGTTTAAGACTATTCATAAATAAAGAGACATATCCTTGGTTCAGTTTCATAGGGCCCTTGACTTGTCTTTCAATCAGTTTTGTTTTATTCAAATGATAAATTATAGATATAGCTGCAAAATATTTTTAGACCTGGTCACACTGTACATATGTGAGTAAGTAAGTAATGTAAGTACCCATACTCTTAGCTAATGGAAAACGAGCATTTACACTTACTTGCATTTATACATCATGCACTTAACAATTACTTTGGCGACCTTTGTGTATTTATACAATTATTTTATTAAATATTACTGTACCAAAATTTCCTCTAGATTTGAATAAAATAGAAAAACAAATTAAAACAGTCACACGTTGTGGATGCATTTGATGTTCGACATTCACATGTGGATTCTCTGAACCCCAAATGCGACAATTTTGACGAATAAAAAAGCCATAAGGGTGAATATGTGCTTTATTTATACATATGTATGTATAATAAAACAGTTGCCCAAGGGGAAATCAATATCCCATTGGCCGAAATGTCTAACATACTGGGAGAATGGTCGCTGAAGGAAACGGCTCGCAGGTGGTCTATACTAACCACTTGCAGATTATCTAGAATCCTTTGGCCCTCAATTGATAAAAAAAGGAGATCCTCGAGAAAAGCTCATTAGCACTTCTGGTTGGTGTTATAACGGGACACTGTATGATCGGACGTATGTCGGAGCGTATGGGAATCTCTCGTGAAGGGTGCTGCAGAAGCTGTATGGATGAGGAAGAGGAGGAATCAGTTCAACACCTTCTCTGCGACTGCCCGGCTCTTCAAGAGCGTAGGCTCAAATTTCTGGGTCAAAGATTCTTCCAGGACCTGGACTGTCTCAGGGATGTGACACTGAGTAGCCTATTAGGCTTTGTGAAAAGCTCTGGGTGGTTTACAAGAACCACCGGTATCGGAGTTCTTTAGGGAATGGTGGGGGTTGACGATCGTTGGGGCATCACAATGGGCCTTATTGGCCTCCGAGTGAACTCGCGTTTTTTCGGGCGGCCCGTTTAACCTAACCTAACCTATAATAAAACAGTAACTCATTTCATGTCTGCTTTCTCTTCATGTTCGCCTCACGTAAAAACTACTGGATGGATTTTAATAAAATTTTGTGAGGAGGTACCTTAGTATCCTGATTCCAACTTAGGATACCTTTTACGATTTAAAGGTACTGCATACTTTAAGGCATCTTTTATTTTTGAAATCAGTATATTTTAAGCAGTTTTGCGCAACAGATAGCGCTGTGTTAAAATAATGAGTAACTCACTTCGTGTCTGTCTTTTGCACATTTATTTATTTATTTTAATTAAGTCTATGAATTTACAATTCTTACAGACTATTTAACACTTAAAATATGAATTAATGACAAAATTTAATTATTTCGATACAATAAAATATTACGTTTTAAACCATTACAATTAACACAAAAGTCAACATGACAATAAAGTTTATTAAAATCCCTGGAACATCTTATAAAGGGATCAAAATTAGCATAATTAGTTCTATAAACTTTAGCAGATTTGAAACGTTAAATACAATGTTACCAATTACAAAATCAGAGCAAATATTACCTTTTATTAAATTTAACATAAATATTACATTTATCATTGTTTTACGACTTTTTAGTGATGGCAGCTTTATAAGCGCAAGTCTTGCTTCATGAGGTGGAAGATTTATTGGATTCCAACGTAGTCGACGGAGACAGAATAACAAAAATTGTTTTTGAACAGATTCAATAGTATTTATATGAATGTTATAAGCTGGATCCCATATTATAGAGCCATATTCCAGAACAGCGCGTACAAGAGATGTATACAATTGTTTTGGTATATATGGATCCTGGAATTCTTTTGCCCAACGTTTGATGAATCCTAGCAAGCTTAGTGCTTTATTTACTATTAAAGTTATATGATGTAAGAAATTTAATTTAGCATCAATTAAAATTCCAAGATCATAAAACACATATACTTTTTCCAGCTCATAATCGCCTAAAACATATTTAACGTTTAAATGTTTTTTTCTGAAGAAACACATGTGTTTGCACTTTTTTAAATTTAATTTCATTAAGTTTCGGCTGCACCAGGAATAAAATGAATGTAAGTCTTCCTGGAGAAGTGAATGATCTGCATAATCATTAAAAGCTAAAAAAGATTTCAACATCATCAGCGTACATTAGAACATTTGAAAATTTTATTATTTTTGCTAAATCATTTATAAATAACGAAAACAGCAATGGTCCAAGATGACTTCCTTGCAGGACACCAGATGTAACAGCAATAGACTTAGAAATTACATTTCGGAAAAAACGTTTTGGCTTCTATTGGACAGATAGGATTGAATCCAACTCAGGCTATTTTGAACAAATCCCATTTGGTGTAATTTTCTTAATAGGAGTTTATGGTTCACTTTATCAAATGCTTTACTAAAATCTTTGTAGCAAACGATTAACAATAGTTGTAAGTTGCAAAATATTGGTAACAGTTAAGCAACCCTTACGAAAACCATGTTGGGACGGAGATAAAAGAGATGAAACATGGTGACAAAAATGATCAGTAATGAGTTTTTCAAAAAACTTTGGTATTATGCTTAATTTGGCATACCTGTGTAGTTCGTGATGTCAGATTTGTTTCCAGATTTAAATAATGGTAGAATATAAGAATCTTTCCAATATTTTGGGAAGTATCAAAATTTAAGAGACAAGTTAAAAATAGGTGTGAGAGGTGTCGCTAAAGCTTCGGTGCATTTAATAAGAATACAACTTGGTACTTTATCAGTTCCATGTTTGTACGAAAATTTAAGCCTTTTTAAGCTGTCAAGCAAATCGGATAATCAAGAAAAGGAAGTGATATTGAGTGATACAAAAACTCCGGAAAAGCACATAGACCGGAATCATTGAAGTCATCATCAGCATAAGTGTCTGCGAAGAAATCCGCAAACATATTACTTATCGTAAGATCAACATCTGATTCAGAGTCTTGAAAATACATAACGGGTGGAAAAGCAAAGCTTTTTCTCTTAGCATTTACAAAGTTATAGAAAGCCTTTGGATTGGATTTAAATTTGTTTTTAATTATATTTAGATAGCAGGTGTAACATTTTTTTGTTAATTTTATTATATTCAGCACGAATAGTAGAATACTTAGCGTAGTCAATATACGATCCAGTTATTTTGTAAGTTTTGTAAAGCTTGTTCTTTTTGTTTTTAACTTTAGATAGCAGTTTAGAGTTCCATGGGGGGCCAGAAAGGTTACAGACAGGTTGGTTAGGAATACATTGATTGATGATAGAGTACATTTTGTTATAAAATTTCTTAATTACACATATCTATGTCAGTGGGTGTATTGTCGATATTCGACATTGATAATATATCATGCCATATTGTATTATTTAATAATTCATTTACCATATGATAATTTGCTTTTTTAAAACAGAATGTTTTCACTTTTAAACTTAAGACACGAGCAGGCTCATGATTCGTTTGAAAGTACATATTTGTTTCAAAAGTGGGATGATGACGGTCCTCTGGTAAGGTGATAGGAACAGAACGTTGAATATTAATGTCAGTACAATCATTAACAAATACTAAATCCAAACGTTTAAGGTTATCGTTATAAATGCCGTTTATTTGATTAAGATTTAAATCCAATATGCTGTTAATAAACTCAGTATATTTAAGGTTGCATCCAGATTTTAATGGGATAAAATAGCCACCATGTGATGAAAAGTTCCATAATAAAGTAGGCATGTTAAAATCACCAACAGTAACAATAGAATCGTTTTGGTAAGAAGAATGAACCAGATATGAAATAAAATCCGCATGTTTCTTGTTTCTTGTAAGTCGACTCAGATTAGTTTGGAGGAATATAAGAACAAGATACAATAATTTTCTTATGTTTTAATTTTATAAGTACGCTTATAAACTCAATATCCGAAAAAGTATAGTTGGAAAGGACTTCAGAAATAAGAAAGCTGGCTACCAATATTTCTGCATCCCAAGCAAGTCCAATTCAAGAACTTTTGAGGATCAGTAAGCGCACCAGCATCACTTGCCCTATGGTTACTGCCACTACATTTTAAATGATAATATTGAGGCATAACCAGCATGACACCATCCGATCATTTTCTGGTTTAAAACATTTATCATTTGAACATTCCATATTTAATAAAGTGGACATAATGCAGTTGTAAGTTAAACTATTTAATTATTTTAAAAGCATTTGTTCGCTGGGTATTATTAATTGAAATGGTTTTTGTGTTTTATTACAAACAGACTAATAGTTTTTGTTGCTGTAATATGATTGTTTATTTTTTGGTTTTATTTTGTGCTTTGTTATATTGTCTCGAACAGAAATATTGGAGAGACTTTTGTTGTTATATTTTATAAAATCTCTTGGTAAACCGGTTTGTTTTTTATTTATTTAAGTTAAGATTTAAAATTAAACTTTATGTGTTTTAGTTTTGCAAACAAAATATTTCTTTTTTATGAAAAGAAATGAAACATATAATTTAAATTATTTAACAGTGCGAATAACTTGCTAAACAGATAATAAAACAATTTTAAGCTAGTTTGTGTTCGAATATGACCACTTGCTCATGAGCTCACCCAGTAGATGAGCTTGATCTGTTTATTACTGCTTCACTAACACTTACAAAACATTAATAATCCAATTGCGTACTTTTGCAGAGCTTTACAATAATTTTTAGAATTTTATCCGGGGATGAATGCGATGGTTTAATTGTTTTCTTTCTGTTCAAATGTGTATAAATTAGAAAATATTTTGTTGTTCACGCAAGAGCACATATTTGAGAATTTACAATTTTGGTAATTTACATAAATGAAAAGATCGTAGAAAAATGTGGCCTATATTTATATTATTCAGCGTTACGCAACCGATGGCGCTGTTTTAAAATAATGAGTAACTCATTTCCTGTCTGGCTTTTGCAGAGCTTTACAATAATTTTTAGAATTTTATCCGGGGATGAACGCGATGATTTATTTGTTTTATTTCTGTTCAAAAGTGAATAAATGATAAAATATATTATTGTTCACGCAAGTGCACATATCTGCGAATTTACAATTTTTATAATTTACATAAATGAAAAGATCATAGAAAAATGTGCGCTAAATTTTGTAATGTACATTTTTTCTTTATTCTGCATGTGCACAGGAAATTATTTTATTTTCATTTAAGAGAAATTTTATAAATGTTCAACGTTCATAAATGAACATGTACATTTATGAACATTAATGAGATAAAGCTAATTTATCATTCTTCATTTATGTATATTATAAAAAACAAACATAATATAATTTTTTGTCGTTCGTTTATGAGCGTGAAAAATAAATATAAAATTTTAGACTTCTCATTTATGACAAATATCTTGAATGTTGTTTTTTAAATGTTCATAAAGGAAAAATTCTGAACCCTGGTTTTAACTACCTACCAGTTTTTTGCTGATTTAAAAAGAAGTTTTATGCAGAAGATTTTTAAGACCAATTTTGAAGATTTTATAGTTAAATTTTCTGGCAACATTGTACTATGTAGGTAGCGAAGTATATGAATATAGCTTAGTTATCTTTACATATAATAAAACTGTAACAGAACCATTTCTGTATATAAAATATTTTTGCAGAGAGTAATCGAAATAGAATACAAAACAGCAATTTTTGTCTATCTGTCTGTGTTCGTAACACGTAAAAATAATGGAGGAATTTTAATAAAATAATAAGTTTTTATCGTGGTGTAAATATAGAATACTTTTTTCCCATAAATATATCTAATTTTCAGGGGAAAATAGAGAAAAACTTGAGAAAGTACGTAATTTTGCCGATTCAATAGTACTGCAAACTTTGCAGCATCTTTTTTTTTGTCAGCGGGAAGTTTTAAATGCTATTTACAGAACTCTACAATACTTATAGAATTTTATATATCGATACCTTTCCGTAAGAATGTATTAAGCGACACTTTTTATGAAAATGACTTTTTGATGTGGAACTATACTAGAAGTTAAGCGCCACATTTTCGCCTGGGTTTTGCTACCCTATCATGGATGCAAAGGAAACTAGAGAGAAAATAAAATTGTAATAACCGCCAAGTTTTCTCACTGGAATAATGTTGCTCCCTGAAATTTGTATTATGCCAAATATTATTTTGAAAGCGATCTTCAGAATACATATTATGTTTCTTTAATAAAATACACAAATAAATAACTAAATGAGACGTTTTTTTCGTTTCCTGAACAATTTTTGAAATGTCGCTTAATACATTCTTATGGGAAGGTATCGATATATACGTAAATTTTAGAATTGTATAAAAAGCCTATGTTCCTAAGTAATTACCCAGGGATGGATACCTTTACATAACGTAAATACATGACCCATATCTGAAGCACTACAAAAGTAAGTTTCTTAAAGATATTACACGGATACAGCTAGTCTATACATATAACAAAACAGTAATATATTTCCTGCCTGTCTGTCTGTGTTCACATCACGTAAACACTACCAGATGGAATTTAACAAAATTTTGTGGGGAGGCACCTTAGTGTCCCTGTTAAAATATAGGATACTTTTTTCCGCTAAAATTCTTATTTCCAAGAGAAAGTGGAGAAAAAGTAGTGAAATTTTACCAAAATGCATACTTTAAGGCGTCTTTTATTTAAGAAAACGGATAATTTAGTGGGGATGAGACCCTTTATATAAAGTAAATACATAAACCACTACTGTGAGAGTAAAATTCTAAATAGAGATTATTATTCTCAGCAAACTAATTATTCTCATCTCACAGAAATTCATTCGTATATGCGTGCATACGTGTGACTATATTTATGTATACTAGATATCATTGGTGCACTTCGCTGCCGCCTTTTTATAAAATAAACACTTGGAAGAAAAAGTATGGTCATGCTTAAACACGAAAACGTACCTGTTTCTCTTAAAATTCACTTGCGTTTTTGACTTGCAGCTAAGAGAACAACATGTACATACATATTTGTTTATTAGTGTTAGTAAGAACTTTAAAATCCTATTGCTCCTAAAGCGCCCGACGTTAAAATAAAATCATCAACACCTTATATGTGTGCGAGTTTTCGTACTTTTTCGTTTACACATACATGTTGTCGTCATTGATTGATGAAAGTCAAAAAATTCTAATGATGACATTTTATTTGAACGTCTCCAATTGTGATTGACAAGCATTTTCTCAGTTGCTTCGATATTGTAGTAATGAACACATACACGGATAAAAAAAAATAAATAATAAAATATACCCGGATAACGACAAAATAGTATTTTGTTATAAAAAAATTAATATTTTGTGCTTTATTGTGAATATTTAAAAAAAATAATTTTATATTATAAAAAAATATATTTCGTATAAATTAAATTGTGTTTATACAAAATTTTGTTAGCGCAGTGGAGAAATATGCAGACGAAAAAAAATTCATTTTGCAATTTATTGAGAAATACCAGTGTTTGCCAGCTTTATGCAACGTAAAAGCGGAAGCCTATAGTAATAGGGTTGAAAAAAGAAAACAATATCATATCCTCCTAGAATTTTACAAGGAACAGTACCCATGCGCCACAGTGGATGATGTAAAAAAAAAATTAATATTTTACGAACAAATTTTCGGCGCGAAAAGCAAAGGCTGATTGAATGCAGTAGAAGTGAAGCCGGTGCGGATGAATCCCAAGAACCAAATTTATTTTATTATTCTGAAATGGAGTTCCTGAATGACGTAGAAACGCCCTGTACTTCAAAAAGCACAATGGTAAGTAGAATTAAAATAATGCAACGAAAAATGGTTTTTAATGTTATTTTGATTTTATTTATTTACTATTTTGTATATATATTTACATATGTACGTACTTATGCATTTATTAATTTAAATATTTTGTTTGCCAAGGCACTACACCCTCGTTTAGAAAATAGTCTGCGAAAGCATCACGAACTTCTTTCGATTTATTTGAGGAATTTCTAATTTTGAATTCAGACTGACGCTTTCTCGCCATGCTCCTTGAATTAAATTACCAGAGCTGGTACACTCTTTGTCTATTAAGTCTCCAAATATATACGACTTTTTCTTAGCAGAAAATTATGGAGATAACAGCAAGTCAAGACAATTGTTTGTGCTTTTTCTGGTGCCACTTCAATGGTCGTTTGCAGAACACCAAATCTTGACACCAATATTCCAAAAATATGTTCTACTTAACCAGTGGTTAAAAATCCGTTCCTTATTTGAGAAATTGTTGCCAGAATATGGTTTTATTAGATTATCTTGCATTTGGAACGCATTATCCCCAACAAACACATACGGTAATGTCTTGTCACTATTTGGTAATAGAGTTGGTTGTGGAATTGGCAGCAATCTATTATAAAGGGCCTTTCCAAAATCAGTATTTTTTAGAACACCGCCATCAGAAATACGTCCGTTCGTACCAACATCTGCAACTATAAATTCATAATTTGAGTTTACAGTTGCCATTAGAACAATGCTGAAAAAGCTTTTATAATTGTAGTATAGTGAACCACTTTCGGGTGGCTTTTTAATAGCAATATGTTTGCCGTCAATTGCTCCAATATAATTCGGAAAATTCCAATTTTCATAAAAACCTTTTGCTATATCTTGCCATTCAGACGCTACCTCTGGCATCTGTAAGTAAAAAATATTTTTTTTTGTATCATTTCAGAATCTGCGCAAAGAAACTGTGTCAAAATGTCAAAAGGAAACCTGACCCTGCTGAAGCTCTACAGGAAATTGCCGCAAAAAGATCTTCATCAAATGAAAAAAAAAAAACAGTCAGCTGCTATAACAGATTCTTGGGCTGTTAAATTAGATAGACTGAATAAAGACCTACGTATTCTCTGCGAAAAATTTATTGAAGACATTATATTCGAAGGACAGATAGGTACCCTACACAGAAACTCCCTTAAAAATAAATGTTGATATCCAATATGAAACATCAAGTGTATTAAACAGCAGTAGTTCTACACCAATACATAATAATATGAGCAACATTTCATTCATTGAAGATTCTGGGATAAATATTGACACCCACTACAAAACATCAACTCAAATTGACAATGGCAATTCTACAACAGGGCATAATAACAGCCAATTTTTATATATTGCAGATACAACGTCTTCCAATTCACAAATTTCACGTTTTTTTCGTCCTTTTCGGAATAATTTTTTCAATGATTTCTTTTAAATGATCTCTTTTAATGAATTATTTATAATTTTTTTATCTATTTGAATAAAATAAAATATAATTATATAACAACATAAATCAGATCTCTTGTTTATTATTTTGGGTGAAATATCAGGTTTAAATCATCCCTGGGTGACAAGCTTTTGTGTTCGCTGTAGTGATTTTTTAGAGGTTAGGATTTTCATGCATTAGTATTTGACAGGTCACGTGAGATTTCAGACATGGTGCCAAAGAGAAAGATGCTCAGTATGCTTTGACATTTCATCATGAATAGACTTACTAACGAGCAACGCTTGCAAATCATTGAATTTTATTACCAAAATCAGTGTTCGGTTCGAAATGTTCAAATGTGACAAATTTTGTTCAGCGATGAGGCTCATTTCTGGTTGAATGGCTACGTAAATAAGCAAAATTGCCGCATTTGGAGTGAAGAGCAACCAGAAGCCGTTCAAGAACTGCCCATGCATCCCGAAAAATGCACTGTTTGGTGTGGTTTGTACGCTGGTGGAATCATTGGACCGTATTTTTCAAAGATGCTGTTGGACGCAACGTTACGGTGAATGGCGATCGCTATCGTTCGATGCTAACAAACTTTTTGTTGCCAAAAATGGAACAACTGAACTTGGTTGACATGTGGTTTCAACACAGCTCGCGATTCTATGGCCATTTTGAGGGAAAACTTCGGAGAACAATTCATCTCAAGAAATGGACCGGTAAGTTGGCCACCAAGATCATGCGATTTGACGCCTTTAGACTATTTTTTGTGGGGCTACGTCAAGTCTAAAGTCTACAGAAATAAGCCAGCAACTATTCCAGCTTTGGAAGACAACATTTCCGAAGAAATTCGGGCTATTCCGGCCGAAATACTCGAAAAAGTTGCCCAAAATTGGACTTTCCGAATGGACCACCTAAGACGCAGCCGCGGTCAACATTTAAATGAAATTATCTTCAAAAAGTAAATGTCATGGACCAATCTAACGTTTCAAATAAAGAACCGATGAGATTTTGCAAATTTTATGCGTTTTTTTTTAAAAAAAAGTTCTCAAGCTCTTAAAAAATCACTCGTTATATAATTTATAGGTAATATATATAGGAAGTTATAGGTTATATATAGGAAGTTATAGGTTATATATAGGTGTTACCCTTAAAATGTCAAAGATATGATAAGCCAAAAATGGAAAAAGATACTTTCTGTATTAAAGGATATAAGTAAGCGAAGCCGTGTGATCGCTTTCTAGAGTTTGTAATTTAATAATTAAATTTTAATATGTCAAATAAAAGGCCATTCTATTACCTTAAAAAAGTTATATGAATCGAAAAATCGGTTTACCTGCCAGTTTTCGAAATAATAACAATTTTGTGAAAAGATTCAGCTTAAAAAATCACATTTTTGACTCTAAGTCTACAGTGATCATTGGATCCATACTTTTTATACACCATATGAAAGGAATTTTCTATACCCCGTCGACTATACTATAACCTACAACTTCCAACTTTTTTTTAAAGAATATACATATGTACATATGTATACCTTAATATATTTTGAGAGACATGTATTGATAGCCTCGCATGTTTCAATAACAATTACTCCAAGAGATTTCGGAGAAATTGCTGTTATAAATTTGAGGTCTTCATATTTATCCCCAGTCGCCAAATATCTTAAAGTTGCAGACAAACGCATGCTTGGTGATATGGATTCTCGCATTACCGTGTTTTGTTTTTCAATTAACGGCTGAACCATATATAAAATTTCATCAAATGTCTGAGAGTCCATGCGTAAAAAATTTCCGTAATCATCATTGCATTGAAACTTCAACTCATTTAAAAGATTTTCGTGTGTGAATTGGTTTCGTTTTTTGTACCAACTTTTCATCCAAAGTTTTTTTCTTGTTTTCATATTTTTCTTTTTTTTTCTTAATAAAATTGCACACGATGTCAATAACAATAAATCGGCGTCCGATGAAGACATTCTAACAAACACTACGAAAC
This sequence comes from Phasia obesa, assembly GCA_949628195.1. Lineage (NCBI taxonomy): Eukaryota > Metazoa > Arthropoda > Insecta > Diptera > Tachinidae > Phasia > Phasia obesa. Next base: position 139,939,509 of record OX451215.1, on the reverse strand, counting down.
TAAAATTTAAATAGTGATTAACGAATTTATTTGTACGTCTCCTTTTAAACGTCAAGCACACGACACTCACACATATGCATTATTTGATGGGATTATTTGAACGTCTCCAGGGCGCTTAAAGAACTAAACCGATTTAAATAAAATTAAGATTGTGTACATTTGCGTAAAAAAAGCTTTAAATCCATATAAGTCTTTCAAAAATCGGTGCAGTATTACGGACGTAAAAGGGATTACGGAAAAGCGTGTTTGACTATTAATTACATAGATTACCCAGCCAAAAATATACACTTTCTTTCACTCATTGTAAATGGAAATAACCAATTAAACCAATGTTACCGATTGTGTAATTTTATGGTAACAATATTGTTTTATTGATGTACAAAACGAATTATAGCGATTCAAACCGAAACTAAAATGCTTTAAACGGATTAGCTGCAAATAATTTTTAAATCCAAATAATTTTTAAAGCCGTTAAAGTCGCGCTGGTGAAAATACAGAAGAAATATACACAGATTTCGACTTATATTTGTTTTTATTTGTGACAGTTTGACCTTAAGCGATTATTAAACGATCAATCGCTCAATTTTTAAATCCAAATAATTTTTAAAGCCGTTAAAGTCGCACTGGTGGAAATACAGAAGAAGTATACACAGATTTCGACTTATATTTGTTTTTATTTACGACAGTTTGACCTTAAGCGATTATTAAACGATCAATCGCGGCGACCAAACTTGTGTAATAGGGGAAACTTCGAATTTTACAGCCTTTTGCTTGTTTGGGGCAACATTTCTGCAAATATTTGTACACATTACGACAAAACAACAACAAAATAATTATACTTTCTTAGATGGTGTAAAATAAAATTTATGAAATTATTTTTAATGGTATTGCATGTAAAGGGATTTATTAGAGTTTGACTATACTTACACCTTGCATTAAACGCCGCAACTTTTGCATGCAACTTTTTGCTTGTTAGTAAGAGGGTTTTGGAAGCAATCGGGGTTGAATAAGTTGCAAGACGACGCTTGACGATGCATTTTTTGTTTTGTTTTATTTTCATTTTATTCATTTAAATGTTGTCCTTTTTTGTACTTAAGAAAAATTGTATTTTTGTTTTGTACAAGCATTTTTTTTCGGGGTTACGGACCCCTTAAAATTGTTTGTAAAGAATGGTGTATCTCAACTATTTTAGGGTGGAATGAATTGGAATCATTGAAAATGTAATTAAAAGTATTATCCAAATAAAATGAAATTAATAAGAATAAGTCGGTCAAGTGCGAGTCAGACTCACACATGTAGGGTTTCGTACTATGTTCAGTACAACTTTAAAAATTTAAGTTGTTAATTTTTTCAAATCTTATGGAGAAACTTCTAGTTTTTATTATTTTTCTACTACATAGTTCTAAATACCCTGTGTAATTATTAAGTGTCCTCCTACAACGTTTAGAAGAGAAAGCCTAATTCCTCAACCAGATATTGTTCAATATCTGTATAAATTATAAGTGCCAACATAAGGTTATATATGCAAAATCGTGTCATTATCGAAACACCCTATAATTTGTGGTTTTATTATTTGTTCTAAGGGACAAATTTGTGCATAATCTGCGTAGGTGTTAATTGTCTACCCGTTTCGGTTTAAAAATTAGGCTACTTACATTCGTAAATATTTGCCTATGGGTACGAAACATTTCTTGGCAAAATGTTCGGTTTAAACGCAGTCACGGTAAGAATTATCAAAAAATTATAAAACATTAAAATTTCTGGAACGAAACTATCTGTTAAGTCTTCATCATAAAGATACAAACAATTAAATGCAAATAAACGGTGCAAATACACATTCTATGTACATGCATATACATAAGTATGTGTAAAAATAAACATGATTTCTTGTTCTTAAAAAAATTATCGTTTTTCACTAATTTTAATAGGTTTTCAAGATAAGGAACCAATCACCTATTTTTGTTTATGATCGATATATTTTTTTACACGGATTTTTCTGGAACCAATCTACCGTGTAAAAACAGAATTAGGTGTATTTATATATCGAGTGCCTCGATAAAGGCAGACAAGCAAAAAAGCTTCGAAGAGGTAGTGTTGTCTTTAAAAAAAAATAACTGGAAAAATCAAGGAAAGAAACAAGGCGAGACGAAGCATTGAACAGGAAGACCAAAAAACCTCAGCAAAATTAATATGTAACCACTTTATAAAAAAGCAAGGAGCAAAACAAGAGAGAAATATAATGATAAGTTTATTATGTTATATACCACCTATTTACCATAAACACTTCAATATACTAACTGTAAAAGAAAACTAAATTTAAAATATCTTTTTTTAAGGTCTTAACGAAGTAATTTTTATTTTTATATTTTTAATATACATAACTGAAATAAACTAATAAATTAGGTTATTCGTGTATTTAAATGTCTTAATTTTAACTATAACTTTTACATAAAAATAAATTTTAGTAAAGCTTGTGTCTAAGAATGTCTTCATTTCAACTATTACTTTTACATAAAAAAAAACTTTAGTAAAGCTTACGTCTAAAAAATATTGACTTAAATTTGCTCCTGTTTTCCATGTGGAGCTAAAAAAACGTTTTTTTTTTTCAAATAATTTTAGTAATTATTATTTCATAATAAAATTTAAATGGTGTATAGTGTAAAAAACATCACACGAATTGATTAAAGGTGGCCAATATTTTTAAATTGATTTAAACACAAACCCTTTAATATCATATATTGCTTGAAAATAATATAAAATAGAAAAAAGTGAATATAAAAATTGTGGTGTAACGCTCTAAGATGTGTTCTAAATTTAAAAATCTTTCGTTTTCTAATACCATATTACCTAAAGTGGGGTTAGAAAAATGAAACTTTGACGAGTATTTTTTCAGCAGACTTTATTGGGAAGATACAACGTTAAACTTAAGCGGTACAATGAGGAAAACTGTTTTGAAAGCCAGGATGTTAACCCAGCAAAAAATTTAAAAAATGGTAATCGAGTGTGGAATTAAGCATTTTTTGTGGAACTGGATTATCATGTTAATTATTTAAACAAGGTGTGAGACTAAAATAACTATTTCTTCTGAATTGATTACGTAATGTACATTACGAAATAAAATGCTAAGCGTGTATTCTATTTATAGGCGAGCAAAAACGTCAAGAATGTTCTTTGCATGATCTCTCTAGAATGTCTGGCAGGTCTGTTCTAGATGTTTATTTTATTCTTGGATTTAGGTACATACATACATACATAAGTGCGGATATCTCTACTGATTAGAATTTCCCTGCAGACAAAGTAACTAGTATGTGGTTAGAAATATACTAGTTGTTTTCTGTTTTAGACTAGTTGCACTTCTGTCTTTTTTCATACATCGAACTATCGATTTTAACATTAGCATGTCATAGGAGCCCAACTAGTTCATTTGTATATTAGTTGAAATACCAGTTATTGTAAACTAGTTCGTTTATAACTTGTTTATCTATAGTTTTAGACTAGTATTTTATGAAGTAGTTTTATACTACTTACTTACGTACATTCCGATTGCATACCACTCTATTCTATACCAGTTTCGCACTAGATCCATAATATTCCCCAGTCAAACAATTTTTTTTTAGTTATTTCTTTAATTCAATTAATCAAAAATAGTATAACATAACTAAAGGAATTCATATAGTATAAAAGTAATAAAATAGTAAATATAAATTAAAATCTAACTGACTTCCATTGTTACTTCCTCTGGTTTTTTCTTGAGGGCTGATTACTTCCTAAACTGCTCCTTTTTGGCCAACTGCATTGCATGTCGTAGTTCCAATTCTGGAACGGTTACAAAAGCAGTACTATCGACAAACTACTAAGACAATACAGCACTAGGAACGGAGGGAGAAAAGACGAAGAGTCAACTAATACAACACCACGTCGACACGTTTTCACCTACACAGGACCAGAAATATATAGGTTAACTAACCTCTTTCAGAAGGAGGGACTACTTATAGCATTGAAAACCAGCAACACTCTACGACATAATCTCAAGACATCAACAGAAACAACCGACAAATTTAACAATAGCGGAGTATACAGACTTACTTGCACCTGCAACCATACATATATAGGACAAACGGGACGAACACTAAAAACAAGATATACAGAACACATGCGCTCGTACAAACGAAAAAGAGAGGACTCCAACTTTGCACTACACCTTGAAACTCACGAGCATATACCAAGGAAAATAGATGAATGTATGACATTGCTACATCCTAGTAAAAAAGGACGAAGACTAGACATTCTTGAAAACATGGAAATCTACAAAACGCGAACGGAGATATTATTAACGAACAGGTAAACACAACCTCAGATACAATTTTCACACCACTAAAACTTCTAAAACATTCTAACAAACGAAAAACACCTGCAGACGGACACACTTACCTAGCTAACAATAAAAAACGAAAATACTAAATTATCAACTGACCTCATATAAATATATCAGGTAGCAAGCAATCTACCTGTACAAGACCATTTAAATAAACACCACCATAATGAACAATTACCTAAACTCATTACTATTTATACTAAAGAAGATATTACTAACTCTCCATTACCATTTTAAACGCTGCTTGAAAATGATGTCTTTACATCGAAAGCGCTCGCCAAACGTACCAAAACAACAGCCAGTGACGACGGTCTTCACCGAAAGATATGACAACAGTATTTTATTTACTGGCGGAACAAATCCAATCAATTTAATACTAAACAAATATGTTTGTTTTCAGTTGTACTGATAATACATTTTTTTATTTCATATATTGCATGCACAACTTTTTAAATAGAAATCAGCGATCATTCACAATATACATAGTTTAACAAAAAACTTAACAATAACACTTAACTTCAGTCCAAAATTCAAATGTTGAATCAATATTTTTCCATTGCATAAGGTAAACCATTCGCCATCCGCTTTCAATACTACACAATATTTCGATATCGGATGCAAATTGTACTGCTAATGGCATGATATCATTTTGCAATGAGATAAAACATTTTTTACGTTTAAAACGTTAATTTTTTGTAAAATTTCAACATTAGAAGGCAGTCTCGCCCGAATCTTTTCAACTAATTTTTTGGTGAATTTACAACAAGTTTTTGATGCATCTTTCTTTGCTTCATTTGCTTATTTTCTTTAATGCGCAAGCTTCTTCAAATCTAAAACCCAAATAACAAATATCAAACGATATATTGATATCACCTGTTAAAAAATTCGAATTCAATATCAGGCTCAGTGAGTTTGGATATCAAAATTTTTAAGAGATTGTGCAAATCATCAAATAATTTAGTCTGGTCGGCATTTTTTGTTTCAAATGCGAGATTAACACGTTGCACCTCATTTAAAATATCGGATAAATATACTAAGTAAACATAATTAATATCATCATTGTATATATATTTTATAGTTGGTTAGATAAAAAATATTGTTGAGATGTTGGAAATGTATTAAATCGCTTTTTTCATTCAAGCCATATTTTTAAAATTGCTTTGACTTTTCTATTAAAAGCCAACGAGTGTCTGCAATCAATAGAACTCTTTATCAGTATTATCAGGATACTCATTATCAGTATTTATTAATTGATATATTTGTTCGCAGGTCTGTTTCTTTTTTTACCATAACACAAATTAATACAACAACAATACCGTTTTACTTTGTGCATATGATTTGGTATGTCTTAAACATCATTACTAGTTGCTCTTATTATGGTCTTTAAAAATGACTATGAATATTTTGCATTGTGCCACCAAAAATTAAAAAAAGCACCAAAATTAAAAAAAAAGCGCACCACGCACCAACTCGTGAAATTTGCGCACAAAAAAATTAAAAAAGCACCCAAAATGGTGCGAAACGCACCAAGTTGACAACGCTGCTTGTATTAATGTACATGTGAGTCAGTGTTGAGATTTGTGGTACAATTGTACCAAATTGGTACAATTGAAACATCATGTAAAATGTATTCAATAAATTTATTTGTTTAATCAATATTTTTCTATTTTTTCTTAGAATAATAAACATTTCTAATTTCTTAGTTCTTCTAGTCTGTCTAGAATTAACTAAATTGCAACATTCTTGATTTATGTTCAGGATTTTTATTTGGCTATTTAACTAAAAGTTGAAATGCCTTTTTTCTGAACTACTCCGTTTAACCGTTTTCGCATCGCCTTAATCAGTTTCCGGCAGTATTCAGCTGTATGTATGTATTTTTCCATTCTTTCCAGTGAGAAATCGTAAGATCTTTTTTAGTCATCTAAATAGGCTCTTTAATTATTCTTCCAAATAACTCCAGGCATATTCTATCGGATCCAGTACCTCCTAATATGGCAAGCCTTTGGCTTACGAAATATATGTATA
>OX451215.1:139768245-139932909 GCA_949628195.1 Phasia obesa | reverse complement strand
TTGTGTTTGTTATCGAATGTGGGAAACACATTGGCTGAAATCAAGTCTACAAATAATTGTTCTACTGAAATATCATCTGCAGAAGACGAACATTTATTAACCCTCTGTCAACGCCAACAATTAAACACTATAATAGCTTTATTTCCGAACTATGAAAAACAAGGGTTAGGGAAAACCAGTTTGATTACACACCATATCGACATAGCAGATTCTAAACCAATACAACAAAGGTTTTACCCTTTTTCGCAAGCAGTGGAAAAACTGTTGTTTGCGGAAGTTGATCGAATGCAGGCCTTAGGGGTAATTAAACCATCACAATCTGCTTGGAGTTCTCCGATGCGCTTAGTTATAAAACCAAACAAAGTTCGTCTTTGTCTGGATTCTATACCGAAAAGAATTCATATTCACTTACATTTACAGAGGGTATATTTCTTGTCTCCCAAAGGCAAATTTTATAACCAAATTAGATTTAAAGGATGCAATTTAAAGTAATGCCATTTGGGCTTTGCAATGCGCGTTCAACAATGTGTCGCTAAATCGATAAAATAATTCCACCAAACTTACGAAGTTCTGTTTTTGGTTATCGAGACGACTTGATAATAGTATCAGAGGATTATTCAGCGCATTTATCAGTTCTAGGTCGTGTCGCAGAAGAGTTGCGAAAGGCGAATCTTACTTTAAACATTTCAAAAAGCAAATTTTGTGTTATACAAGTTCCCTATTTGGGACACATTATTGGAAATGGTTGTATATCGATTGACTCGAGAAAGTGAGTGCTATAATTAATTGGCCAGTCCCAAAAACTATCAGGCAAGTACGTGGCTTCCGAGGACTCGCTGATTGGTATCGAAGATTCGTTGAAAACTTTTCAAGTATTGTCTTTCCGATTACAGAAGTTATTTCGAAAAAGAAAAAGTTTTGTTTGACTGAAGAAGCTAACTCTGAGTTTGAGACAATAAAAAAATTCTTAACTACTACTCCTGTACTTATAAACCCAGACTTTTCGAAAAAAATATTTTTACATTGTTACTCTAGCGTTTACGGCATTGGAGCAGTTTTGGTACAACTGGATGACCAGGGCCATGAAAGAACAGTCGCCTTTATGAGAAAAAAGTTAAGCAGTGCTCAAAGAAACTACAGCGTAACGGAGAGAGAGTGTTTAGCAGCTGTGGAAGCCATCAATCGGTTTCGATGTTATCTAGAGTTACAGGAATTTGAAGTCATTACAGATCACTCCAGTCTTGTTTGGATTCTTCGCCAACCCACGATAAACCTTCGAAAGGGTAAGGAAAATGTTGTTCCGGATGCATTATCCCGATCCGTTAATTGTGAAGTGTCGGAAATAACATCTACAGAACCAGAAATCGATATAAATTCACAACATTTTATGGACCTCGAATACCAGGCATTAGAAGATAATAACTGAACAAAACAAATACCCTGATTTTAAAGTAACCGATAAATATGTGTATATAAGAACTGATCATTATACCGGAGAAAGCGATCAAAGAAAATACAGCTGGAAGTTATGGGTACCTGAAAAAATACGACCAAATGTTATTAAAAGGGCTCATGATGATCCAATAACGTCCCATGGTGGTATGGTAAAAACTATTAACCTTATCCGAAGGAATTTTTATTGGCCTGGTTTAGTGAAAGATGTTAGAGTATACGTGGGAAAATGTGATGTATGTAAAACTACAAAAGCCCCTAACGTCATGCTAAAGCCAGAAATGGGTAAACAAGCAATGTCTTGCCGTCCTATTCAGCAGCTATATATTGATCTGCTAGGACCCTATCCCAGAACCAAAGCGGGATATGTTGAAATTTTAATAGTTCTGGATCATATGTCAAAATTTCGCTGGTTGTTTTGTCTGAAAAAATTTAGATCGAATATTATTATAGAGCATTTACAGAATTAAATTTTTCATGAGTATGCGCTACTCATGTGTCTCTTATATATTTGTTTTATATTATGTTTGTTTTATATATGCGATATTCTGTATTAATCGGCAACAAGAATTAATACAGGCTTAGCGACGATCTTTGCTCTTTTTTATTCATGAGTGTAATAAAATAGACTTTCATTGTGTTTAGAGTTTATGACAGGAATGGTAAATTAAATTTTCAAATTTTACCTTTGTACTGATATTGTACCAAACAAATTTTATAAAGTATAAAATTTATTAAAATAAATTTTTACAACAAATCAAAAAAATTTTAATTTTAGTTGTCGATTACTTTTACGTACTTATTCTCATCTCTGTTATGTTTATTTAATTATATCAATTTATTAAACAACTGTAATTCAGAAGCTAAATAATGATTTTTGCACAAAGTATTATGTGCAGAAAATTAGTGAATTTCAAAAATTATTTTAAAATTCACTTTCTAATTTAGAAAAAATTGTTTATTTCATTTACACTACAGCTTCTCAAAACAAAAACTTGGCGCATAAAAAGCGTTGCATGTAACTTTAAGTTTGAAAAGTATAGAACGCGTATAAAGCGCGTACGCGTAGAACGCGTGAGATGGACTTTCAGTTTTAGCGTTCTGCATCTGATCACAATAAATTTAATTGTAACTGGTTCTACAAAGGTTTCTTTTACCTTATTGAGTATGTATAGGAGAATTTTCCTATTTTCTCAACAGGCAACTAAAATAAACTGCAATAGTACTACATGGAATCCCGGCCTTAAATTAAGTATTTAAGGTTGAAAGTTGAAGGATTTGTGTAATTACAAATGAGAAAAAGTTTTTTTTTTACATTCCTAACCATGTAAAACATAAAGCTAGGTAAGCTTTTAAAATATACCAAATAAGCCATTGGTGTACCATTGTACTTTTCAAGTTTGAAATGTACCAAAAAAGTACAATTGTACCAACTTTACCAACCCTAGTTTATGAAGAATAAATTATTCTTTCGTAACAATAAATTATTAATTGTTAGTGATGAAGTCCTTATCCTATTCGAATATACTATATATAAGCTTCAAGAACATCGTCTACTATGCTCATCTGCGATAGCTCCTAGGATTTACGGTTTGCCTAAAATTCATAAAAAAGGCACCCCTCTCCGTGCGACTATATCATCAATGAATGTATGTACGTTGTTACCAATTATCCAAATATATTGGGCAAGTAATTAAAAATATAATATCTTTAAAGTATTATATCAAAAACTCGAAACAATTAAAAGACCAACTTAAATCAGTAAAACTTCAATGAGGTTCTAATATCATTAGATGCTGTTTCACTTTTTACGAACAATCCACTGCATATTGCCATTAAAAATACATACCATTTTTCATATTTTGCCTTATCATGTCAGATGGCATGATATTTTAAAAAGAAATCAAATTTTAATAACGACGCAATTGTGTATACCTATACTTCTAAACCAAAAAGATCAACGCGTAGAATGCGTCAATTTATAAATTACGTAAACAGTTTGAGAATTAGCGCAGTCGAACTTTTCAATTTTTAAAACCTTTAATAAATGTCGGTCCCAGGTTAGAACCGCAGATGGACGATCGCAAACTTTTATAGGGTGGTTGGCAGTAGAAGTCCAATTCAAAGATCAAAAACGTTTCATAATCTATTACACAACGTTTTATAATAGGCATTAATTTCTGAAATGCTTTTAAGTTGATCCCTAATATCATCGAATCGGTAGATGTAGTTGATCAAACTAGAGTAAATTATTGTTTGTTATCGAATGTGGGAAACACATTGGCTGAAATCAAGTCTACAAATAATTGTTCTACTGAAATATCATCTGCAGAAGACGAACATTTATTAACCCTCTGTCAACGCCAACAATTAAACACTATAATAGCTTTATTTCCGAACTATGAAAAACAAGGGTTAGGGAAAACCAGTTTGATTACACACCATATCGACATAGGAGATTCTAAACCAATACAACAAAGGTTTTACCCTTTTTCGCAAGCAGTGGAAAAACTGTTGTTTGCGGAAGTTGATCGAATGCAGGCCTTAGGGGTAATTAAACCATCACAATCTGCTTGGAGTTCTCCGATGCGCTTAGTTATAAAACCAAACAAAGTTCGTCTTTGTCTGGATTCTATACCGAAAAAGAATTCATATTCACTTACATTTACAGAGGGTATATTTCTTGTCTCCCAAAGGCAAATTTTATAACCAAATTAGATTTAAAGGATGCAATTTAAAGTAATGCCATTTGGGCTTTGCAATGCGCGTTCAACAATGTGTCGCTAAATCGATAAAATAATTCCACCAAACTTACGAAGTTCTGTTTTTGGTTATCGAGACGACTTGATAATAGTATCAGAGGATTATTCAGCGCATTTATCAGTTCTAGGTCGTGTCGCAGAAGAGTTGCGAAAGGCGAATCTTACTTTAAACATTTCAAAAAGCAAATTTTGTGTTATACAAGTTCCCTATTTGGGACACATTATTGGAAATGGTTGTATATCGATTGACTCCGAGAAAGTGAGTGCTATAATTAATTGGCCAGTCCCAAAAACTATCAGGCAAGTACGTGGCTTCCGAGGACTCGCTGATTGGTATCGAAGATTCGTTGAAAACTTTTCAAGTATTGTCTTTCCGATTACAGAAGTTATTTCGAAAAAGAAAAAGTTTTGTTTGACTGAAGAAGCTAACTCTGAGTTTGAGACAATAAAAAAATTCTTAACTACTACTCCTGTACTTATAAACCCAGACTTTTCGAAAAAAATATTTTTACATTGTGACTCTAGCGTTTACGGCATTGGAGCAGTTTTGGTACAACTGGATGACCAGGGCCATGAAAGAACAGTCGCCCTTATGAGATAAAAGTTAAGCAGTGCTCAAAGAAACTACAGCGTAACGGAGAGAGAGTGTTTAGCAGCTGTGGAAGCCATCAATCGGTTTCGATGTTATCTAGAGTTACAGGAATTTGAAGTCATTACAGATCACTCCAGTCTTGTTTGGATTCTTCGCCAACCCACGATAAACCTTCGAAAGGGTAAGGAAAATGTTGTTCCGGATGCATTATCCCGATCCGTTAATTGTGAAGTGTCGGAAATAACATCTACAGAACCAGAAATCGATATAAATTCACAACATTTTATGGACCTCGAATACCAGGCATTAGAAGATAATAACTGAACAAAACAAATACCCTGATTTTAAAGTAACCGATAAATATGTGTATATAAGAACTGATCATTATACCGGAGAAAGCGATCAAAGAAAATACAGCTGGAAGTTATGGGTACCTGAAAAAATACGACCAAATGTTATTAAAAGGGCTCATGATGATCCAATAACGTCCCATGGTGGTATGGTAAAAACTATTAACCTTATCCGAAGGAATTTTTATTGGCCTGGTTTAGTGAAAGATGTTAGAGTATACGTGGGAAAATGTGATGTATGTAAAACTACAAAAGCCCCTAACGTCATGCTAAACCCAGAAATGGGTAAACAAGCAATGTCTTGCCGTCCTATTCAGCAGCTATATATTGATCTGCTAGGACCCTATCCCAGAACCAAAGCGGGATATGTTGAAATTTTAATAGTTCTGGATCATATGTCAAAATTTCGCTGGTTGTTTTGTCTGAAAAAATTTAGATCGAATATTATTATAGAGCATTTACAGAATTAAATTTTTCATGTTTATGGTGTCCCTGAAACAATCGTGAGTGATAACGGCTCCCAATTCCGAGCTAACGCGTTCTTAACCAGTTTCGGCATTCAACATATATATAGAGCTACATATTCATATTCTTCCCAGAGCAATGCTTCAGAACGCGTGAAAAGGTCTATCATTGCAGTAATACGAGCATATTTAAAAAAATGACCATCGCCATTGGGACGAAAATTTATCCAAAATTAGTTGCGCCTTAAGAAACCCCTATCAGACAATTCATTGTTCTTCGTACCATGCACTTTTTGGGTTTGACATGATTACCCATGAACTGCCTATGAGGTCAGTCAAAAACAATATAATTTTCGGTCTAGTACAGTGAACTTTCGTATTGGTCAGGAAGCCTACAGAAGAAGTTTTCTTCAGAGTAATGCCGAGAAAAGTTTTAGAGCAAAATCAACGCCAAATATAGAACTAGGGAATAGCTAGAGTCACATTATTATCTCATAAAGGACCTTCAAGGTAAAATCGTTGGCACATATTATGCCAAGGATCTTCGTCCATAAACCTTTTTTTTCTAGCCAACACTGTAATGAAGTCATCATTATTATCTAATTTGTAATGACCGGTTTTTTGATTAAGCATTTTATCAAAATTAACATTTTAACAACTGTCAACGTTAAAAACATTAAATCTGTATAAAACCGCTGATTTAGAGATTAAAAGTATGCATTGTATGATCGTTCTTCGACAAAAGGTATTGACAACATTGTTTCTGAACAATTGGCTCTAAATTTTATCTGGCAATGATACCGTATAGATTTTTTTACAAGTTTATAGTACGTTCACATTGAAGTAATTTACATCTCATTCGTGATTAAGAACTAAATCATGTTGATTTCGAAGTGATTTACCATACATTTGCTCGATTGGTAATCACTTCAAATTGACGTGTTTTAAAATAAAACACTTCGTAAATCAAGTGGATTTCATTGAACATACCTCAAATTGGCTATGTTTATATTTTTGTGTATTATAGCCCACACCAAGGCGAATTCATACCAGGTGGTGACGATGGTTAGGTTAGGTTAGGAAGGGTTGTGCCAAATATGGCACATCCACTCGGAGACCTGTTGGGTCCATTGTGATTCCCTTCAGCTAAACTAAAAAAAACTAAAACTAAGAAAACTGGGAGGAAAGAGAGAGACTTATTATGCTTTCTGCCACCTATCACTCAGCCATCCGACTTCCTTGATGAAGCCGACGACATCCTCGACTTTGCTCCGCGCGATGTCCAAGAGCCCCTCGAGAAATCTATCACTTAGCCATCTAAGTCTGCGGCTTTGTAATACCGGGCAGTGACACACGACGTGCTCAACAGTTAAAAACAGTTTCCAACTCCTCCTCATCCTCGCACATCCTACAAAAGTCCGGTGTGCCGACGACCCAGTTGCTAGTCATTGTCCTAATGGCGCAATGACCAGTGATCAACCCTATCACGGCTCTTAGAACCTTCCTGTCTAGACCCAGGAGTATCTCGGTTTTCGCAGCGTCCAGTCTAGCTCAGATTGACCTTGATACTCTGCAATCCCCCCTTACTTCCCAAGAAACGTTGGTTCTCCTGACTACCCAGTCTTATATCATCCTGTAGTAGTGAATAATCGGAGGCTTAACCGATTCTACCCTTACTGAATTTTTCCCGTCCGAGCCCAGTCTCGTAAGTTCGTCAGCAATCTCGTTGCCCTCGTGTTCTAGTTCCCAGGATGTGAACACCAGCACCGGTATCCGCTTCCATTTTTGACCCATCTGTGAACACCGCAACACCGTCATACAGTTTATCAGACCCCAAGCGTTCTTCCCTTTTTGGGAATACAACTAAGGGTATCCTACTGAAGTCAAAGTCATTGACCATAAAGTCCGTTAGCCCAGGGGTTAACGGAAGTGGTCCATTTAGTCCGACCTCAAGAAGAATCTTTCTGTGTCCTATGTTTCTCGACTTCACCAACCCTGATTCAAAAAGTATTTCAATGGGGAGTAGGTACTGAATGATGTCCAAAGCTGCTTAAGGTGTACTTCTTCTTACACCTGTGATGCCAATTGAAGCACACCTCTGGACCTTGGCAAGAGTTTTCCTATGTGACTCCGTTTCAAAGCCTCCCACCAAACAGCGTATACATACGAAACAATGGGTCGATCCACCGAAGTAGTGTTAGTATAATGAAAAAATGGAACATTATTAAAACTTTTATGAAAATACCATAATCGAAGTTTCTTAAAATACTTAATTTTTGTCTTACTGATAATAATTATTTTACATAAGATGGAAAAGTTTATAACCAAACATTTAGAATGCCAATGGGAAACCCACTCTCGCCCACCATAGCTGACATAATGCTAGATAACCTTTTAGACAAAGCATTAGCTGAACTGCAAAAAAAACGAAAATTTAAAATACATAGTAAAGTATGCAGACGACGTTTTAGCTATAATTAAACTTGACGATAAAGATGAAGTTCTAAAATCCCTCAACAGTTACCACCCAAAAATACAATTTACTGTTGAGATAGAGAAAAATGCAAAACTATCATATTTAGACACAATACAACAACGGGAAGATGACAAAATAACTTTCGATTGGCATGCAAAAGATATAGCATCTGGTAGACTAATGAATTTTAATGCCACACAACCTATGGCTCAAATAATTAAAACATAAATAAAATTTCAACAATACTTAAACGTAACAGTTTTCTAGTAAAACTTATTAATAATTTGGTAAAAGAAGCAGAAAGGCAGAAGTTAAACTAAAAACCAACCATCATTGAAATAGCAACACTAATGAAATCAACAAATCAACAAGGCACTCAAAATTACTACTTCAGATTTTATTGTAACTTTTTTTATTTATATTCCTTGACTCTCTGAATCCAAATATAATTAAAAAAATATTTAATCTCTTCTAGTTTTTTAGCTATACAGCTATAAAAGTCGGAAAATATCGCTTTGAGATAGTATCTTTTGATTTTTTAAAAATTTACATATGTTTTTAAATATGGCATGATGAGTACCACCATACAAATTTCAGAGTGTTAAAGAAACTACATATTTTTCAGTTTTAAAGAATATTTATCTTTATTAGTAACTTTATTAAACAATTTATATTTTTTCAGTTTGTAATGAGTCAAAATGAAGTTTTTTTAATGTAACTTCTGATCCCACCGTGGTCGCACTCTGAAATCTTCAAGATTTTTATAAAACTTTTTCTTTAAATATAAGAAAAAAATTTGTTATAAATTTGTTTTTTCATGATTAATATCAAATTAAAGCGTATGAAATCCCCTTTAAAATGAGCTATTACTCAACTTCCTAGGGCTTATAGAACTGGAATAAGAATATATTTACTTCTCGAGCTTATTTACATACATATGTTTTTAAATGTGGCATGATGAGTACACCATAAAAATTTCAGAGTGGGACCATGGAGTTTCTGCCAAAAAGCCAATTTAGTTGTACTGCTTTTAGTTTCATTTGTGTTAACTTGAAATCTATGTGTCTTTTCCAAGTAAGGCGACGGTCAAGATGTATCCCAGGTATTTAACGTCTGAAAGCTGTGGTATCATTTGGTTTTATATGCGAATAGGAGGGCATGAGTCCCTACGCAGTGTGAAAGTTATACATATGTGTACATTTTTGTTCATTTACCTTTATTTTCCATTTTTTCAACTTGAGTATGTGGTCTTGTAAAAGTTGTGATGCTACTTGGGCGCTTTCATGAATACTTAAAAAAGCTGTGTCATCTACAAATGTAGTCAGTAGTAGTAGTTCTTTCGTCGAACACAGCGGACGTATTGCTTTTAAACTCGCAAAAAAACGTATTACAAAAAAAAAAAAAAAAATTGTGTGTGAATTATTTTAAATAAACAAGCAAACAAACAAAAACAATAAAAACTTGTTTTATACAGAACAACAAAGTTGTTGTATTTTTTTCTACTTTTTTACAACGGCATTTTTAGTTGAATAAAAAGAAATACAAAAAGAACAGTGTGAGGGCTCTTTATGAGTCACTCAAATTTAAATATTTTTGAGAAAAGTGCGATAAATTGATGAAAACAGCAAAATAAATAAAAACAAAAAAAAACTGATGTATTTTTAAATACTGCTCCAATATACCGCACGCGAAGCCCTAAATCTTCACAATTAGCACCAATGTTTAAAGTAGACAAAGAAAAGGATTCGAACGGAATAAATTCCCACAATCGATTTGCTATTTTAGATAGTGAAACCAGTAAATCAAAAACGGCACCCAAGTCGTCGAAACCTCCTCCAATTTTCTTAAGGGAGAAAAACTCGAACGAACTAATAAAGAAATTAATTTCAGTTATTGGGGAGAATTCATTTTATGTGGTTTCTATTAAACGTGGTAACATCAACGAGACAAAAATTCAAGTCAATGACGAAACCAGCTATCGTAAAACAGTAGATGAATTTGAAAAATGTATGAAAAACTTTTACACCTATCAACTCAAGGTAGTTATTAAAGGTATAGATTCATATGTGGATCCAAAGGAGATAACAGCTGGCCTTCAAAAAGCGAGATTTAAGGTAAAACATGTAGATAATCTCAGAAATAGAGAACGTGTGCCCCAACCACTTTTTCGAGTTGAACTTGAACCTGGAGATATGCGATTGAAGAAAAACGAAACGCATCCTATTTACAATCTGAAATACCTACTGCACCGAAAAATTACAGTGGAGGAGCCACATAAGCGATCAGGACCCGTCCAGTGCCTGAATTGCCAAGAGTATGGCCATACTAGGGCTTACTGTAAGTTGCCACCGGTTTGCGTAGTGTGTGGTGAGCTACATTGTTCCGCTCAATGCGATAAACCTAAGAATGACACTAATTTTAAAAAATGTAGCAATTGCGGTGGAAACCACACTGCCAATTACAGAGGCTGTCCAGTTTTTTCTATGGTAAGGAAGTCAACCCAAAAATTAAATACTCCTGCTAAGCAGCCACAATATCGAGCAAATGTGCATTACCCCCAGTTACATCAACCAACAACCCAACATGTTTTATACGCGGATATGTTAACATCCAACCATATTTCAGTTCACAAAGCGATACCGACAACTAATTCTACTCCAAATTTGCAATCGCATCCTAAAGAGCAAACACCATCTGGTAATTTTAATTGTCTCGAATGAAGCATCGAGACATTAGTGCATTCCTTAAACAGTTTTATGAGCTCTATGAGCAGCATGATGCAAGAAATGGTACGCATGCAATCTACTATGTTGCAGGCGTTACTTAACAAACCATGAACTGTTTAAAAATATGTTTCTGGAACACAAACGACTTGCGCCAACACAAAAATGAACTCGAGTACTTCCTTAAGAACTTAAGTACTTCCTTCCACCAAAGCCCCCGTGGCAGAGCATGTGGTGGTTCAGCAATATTAATAAAGGCTCGAATCAAACATTATTTACTGTGTGATTTTTGTGAAGATTACCTTCAAGCAACAAACATCTGCATTGAAGAATTTCATCAAAGCTTAGTTATTTCTTCGATTTATTCACCTCCTAGGTTTTAAATATCAGAGAGTCAATACAGCGATTTCTTCAAATCACTAGGTCCCTGTTTCATAGCATCAGGCGACCACAACGCTAAACATACGTTTTGGGGATCACGCCTAATAACTCCAAAAGGTCGTGTTTTGTTTGACACAATTTAAAAAATGAGTCTAAACGTGATATCGAGTGGACAACCCACTTATTGGCCTACTGATCAGCAAAAAATACCTGATGTTATTGATTTTGGAGTAACTAAAGGTATTTCAAAAGAAATGATTGAAGTTGAAGCGTCACTTGAATTATTCTCAGATCATTCACCCGCTATTGTCTGTATATTGAACCAGCAAAATATCGTGTCACCAAGGACTAGCACAAGCATAAATTGGTTGAAATATAAAAAAAATTTCTCAGTACTCATTGTTCGGAAAATATCCCGCTAAGAACTCCAGAAGACGTGGAGCAAAGTCTTACTGATATTGATCAAAACCTTAAATTAGCTGCCCAACACGCAACAGTAACCCGACAACTAATAAGACGCAATCAAATCTATTCTGTTGACGTTCGCCACTCAATCGCACAGATCTCTTCAACTTAAAAGCAGACTTAAAGAATGCACGAAACGGCTAAGAGATCTACTAGAATCCCGAAGAGCAACATCTCCGAAAATCTATTTAAAAGACCTTGACCCAACTCCTCAATCGAACTTCGTCTGGAGGCTGGGCAAGGAATGATACCGAAAAAGGCAAGTTATTTGTTGAACATTTGAAAAAGGTTTCTACTCCAAATGTATTGACTGATGCAGTTGATTTGCCAACTGTCGAAGCTAGTGCTGCAGATTTAATTTTAGTGACATTGAAAGGGTAATAACAGATTTAAACACCAAGAAAGCCCCTGGGTTAGATAAAACCAGTAATAAAATGTTATTTGAGTTGCCCCATATAGCTCGCAAAATTATTCTTTTAATTTTTAACGCCATTTTACGCCTTGAGTACTTTCCTTCAGGTTGGAAGGTTTCGTTAATACCTATGATTCTTAAACCAGGAAAAGACCACACAAAAGTTGAATCATACAGACCTATAAGTCTTTTATCAAATATTTCAAAGCTGTTTGTGAGGATGTTAATAAATAAGCTGAACCCCCCATTCTAAGCGACAAAGGATGTATTCTGAACCATCAATTTGGCTTCAGAAAAAAACATAGTACAATCGAACAAACTCACAGGTTAGTTAACGTAATTAAGAAGACATTTGAAGAAAAAAAATACTGCTCTGCGCTTATTATCGACGTTTCCAAAGCATTCGATAAGGTACACGCACGATGGCCTAAATTATAAGTTAAAACTGAATTTGCACGCAAACTTATATAAGCTGTTAGATAGTTATTTAACTGATCGGAAATTCATTGTTAAAGAAGGCAATTTTTTAAGCCAATTGAAGCCGGAGTTCCCCAAGGTAGTATATTGGGGCCGATCTTATACTTGTTGTATACGTCAGATATACCAACTAGTGACCGAGTCCACACATCGACATTTGCTGACGACACAGCTTTTTTAAGCATTCACGAAAGTCCCGAAGTAGCATCACGATATTTACAAGACCACATATTAATTTTTAGAAAAGTGGTTGAAGAAATGGAAAATTAAGGTCAATAAACAAAAATGTACTCACATAACTTTTACACTGCGTAGGGAATCGTACCCCCTATTCACATAAATAACCAAATGATACCACAGCTTTCATACGTGAAATATCTCGGCATACATCTTGACCGGCGCCTTACTTGGAAACGCCATATAGAATCAAAATTAACACAAATAAAGTTAAAAGCAGTCCAACTAAACTCGCTTGTCGGCAGAAATTCTCCTCTCGCTTTAGATTGCAAACTTTTATTGTACAAGTCAATTCTAAAACCAATTTGGTGTTATGGCATTCAATTATGGGGCACTGCCTCAGCTAGCAATATAGAACAAATCCAAAGGCGTCAAAATAAGATTCTACGGATGATCACAGTTGCTCCCTGGTACATAAGAAACTCCACAAAGATCTAAACGTGCCATCAGTTAAAGTAGAAATAGCAAAATATGCAGTAACGTATTTGAAGAAGCTTGAAACACATCCAAATCCGCTGGCTCGCAACATGCTAAATGAACGTGGTTACATTCGTCTCAGAAGGAGGGACATTTCTTCTCTCACCCGAACATCAGAGGCTTGACCCGCAAATGATAGAAGCAACCGTGAAACATACATCTTTTTTTGTCTAGCACTGGCTGGACATAAAAAGTATATTTACTTTTAGTTTAGGCTTAAGATATGAGTAATTATTGTTAGTTCAAAAATATATTTGAAGATTCAATAAATAAAATATGAAAAAAAAAATCTGCAAATGTTGATGTGTGGATTAGGGTGCTAATTGGCATATCTGATGTGTACATTAAATATAAAATTGGTCCCAAAATACTACCTTGGGGAATTATATTCAGCTTTTTTTTTTCTATCAAAATAATTGCTATCAGATTACATTTCATTTTTAAAGAATTGGCAGCTGTTTTAAACTTTTTTTCCTAAATTGGTTTTCAGTTGTTAAACCATTAAATTTTTGTTTTTGTAATTACTCCTTTTGCATATTACGTTTATTTTATTTTTTTAGTTTTTTATTATCAGTAAAACAAATAACGTCACAAACTAAAAATCACCGGTAATTTGCAATATATCAAAAAATTGGCAAACGATATAATAGTTTCTAGATGTAGAATTTCAATTGAAGCATAGCTTAACTCAATTTTGTTATTAATAACGATTACAAAATATTTATACATGTGTGTGTACGTATATGTGACCCCGTAAATAGAAAGGGAACTAAGGGTAAAAAAGTTAATCTAACAGGAAAGCCATTTATAGTTTCCTATTTTTTTCCAATTTTTTTTTACCAGTGTAAATGCTGGTAACATATGTACCTGTGATGACCATTTCATAAATAAGCAACAAAATATATAAAAAGCACAGTGCAATAATTAGTATAAGTATGTAAAGCAATATTAACTAACTTTCAGTCCAATAATAGACGACCTACAAGAAAATTGTATTTATTGTTTTTGTGTGTTTGTTTGTGTGTTTGTTTGTAAACACTGAATGTAAGCTAATTTGTTGTTTTTTATTTTGTAATATGTTTTGTGTTTTTCACATTTATATTTTGTGCTTTATCCTTAATAAGATTAGTTTACCTGTTTTTGATTTATATTTACATATTTTGTATTCTTAGTCATAGCCCTGATGATGCTACTCGATGTTGTAGCGAAATATTGGCAATAAAAAAATAGTTTTTACACTACATTTTTATTTATTAATATTCTCTCAAAAAAATTTTATATGTTTGATAAAAGGCTTATAAGTCTGTATGATTTTACTTTTGTGTGATCTTTTCCTGGTTTCCATAGTAATCAAAGAGACCTTCCATTCTGTGGGAAAGTACTCAAGACGTAAGACGACATTAAAAACAAAAAGAACAATACTGCGACCTATGAGGGGCAACTCAAATAACATTTTGTTACTTGTTTTTTGGTGTTTAAATCCGTTAAATCCGTTTCAATATCGCTAAATTCAAATTTTAGAGGTACTACGGCACTAGTCTCTACTGGTGCTACCTCAGCTATATCAGTACATACATTTGGGGTGAAAACATTCTTCAAATGTTCGACAAATAAATTGCCTTTTTCGGTATCATTTCTTTCCCAGTCTCCACAAGAAGTTCGCAAGGGAGGCTTACGTACGACCGTTCTTTTAAGGTTCCTTCATGTACGCCATAATGAATAATCTGATTGTGCAGTTGCGGCGAAGTCTTCCAAGTAATTTTTCTGAGATTCTACTCTTCGAGATTCTAGTAGCCGTCTTAGCCGTTTTTTGCAATCTTTAAGTCTAGATTTGAGTTCAGGAGATCTGTGTGATTGCCACTCTCTTCAAGAGTAGCTCGACATCTACAGAATAAATTTGATTGTATCTAGCTGGTTATCGTGTTACTATTGCATGTTGGGCAGCTGATTTAAGGATTTTATCAAAATTAATTAGACTTTGATCCACGTCTTCTGGTGTTCTTAGCGTTATATTTTCCGAACAGTGAGTACTGAGATACTTTCTATATTTCAACAAATAAATGCTTGTGCTAGTTGTTGGTCACACGATATTCTGCTAGTTCCATATATATAGTGAATGAGCTGAGGATAATTCCTATGATGCTTCTACTTTAATTATTTCTCTCGGAATACCCTTAATCACGCCAAAATCAATAACATCGGGTATTTTTTGCCGATCAGTAGGCCAATATGTGGGTTGTCCACTCGATGTCACATTCAGACGCATTTTTGACATTAGTTCAAATAAAATACGACCTTTTGGAGTAACTAGTCATAAACCCCAAAACGTATTTTTAGCGTTGTAGTCGCCTGATGCTATGAACAGGGACCTAGTGATTTGTAGGACTCGCTATATTGACTCTCTGATATTTGAAATCTAGGAGGTGAATAAATCGAAGAAATAACGAAGTTTTGATGATATTCTTCAATGCAGATGTTTGTTGCTTGAAGGTAGGCCTCACAAAAATCACACAATGATGTTTAATTAGAGCCTTTATTGGTATTGCTGAACCAGCACATGCTCTGCATGGATTGTATCATATCCGCGTATGAAACATGTTGTTGATTAAGCTAACTGAGGGTAATGAGCATTTGCTTGGAATTCTGGCTGCCTAGCAGGAGTATTTAATTCCTGAGTTGACTTCCTTACCGTAGAAAGAACTGGACAGCTTCTGTAGTTAGCAGTGTGATTTCCTCCACAATTGCTACATTTTTAAACTTCGAGTCATCCTTTGATTTGTCGCATCGGGCGGAACAATGTAGCTCTCCACACACAACGCAAACCAGAGGCAACTTGCCGTAAGCCCTTGTATAGCCGTATTCTTGGCAATTTAAACACTAAACGGGTCCTACCTTTACTACTCTTCAGCTGATAGGTATAAAAGTTCTTTTTGCAGCTTTCAAACTCCTTTACTGCTATACGATAACTACTTTCATCTTTTAATTGAATTTTAGTTTCATAAATGTTACCACGCTTAATAGGAATTACATAGAATGACTTTTCCCCAATAACTGAAATTAACTTATTTATTAAGTCATTCGAATTTTTCTCCCTTAAAAAAATTGGTGGTAGTTTAAACGACTTGGGTGCCGTTTAAAATTCACTTGTTTCGCTCTCTAAAATAGCAAAACAATTTTGGTAACTTATTCCGTTAGCCTCCTTATCCTTAAGTAGTTTAGACATTGGTTCAATCTGCTAAGATTTAGGGCTTCGACCTCTTACCATTCCCACTTGCATTTTAGGTTTTTCTACACTATCCATATTAGTTTTGCTAACACAGTGTTCAGAAGGTTATTTTATTATCATCGCTTAGCAAAAGCGATGAACAAGAATGGGGTACGTATAAGTGGCATAGCATTTATGCACAAATTAGAAAATTTTATAACAACGCCAGATGTAGATCTTTTAATATAGCTACTAATACCATAATTAAGAGAACTCGTTTAACACGTACCACATCTGTATGTTGGGGATTTTTCGATGTTCTAGATAAAAATTCCAACGCTGTATGGTAAGTCAGGCCTACAGGCTTGTTCGAAAATTCATCACTGCGCTGCATCTGATGCTTAGTTTGTTCGAAAACGTATCAGTTGGCATCACTGCAAATGTGTGTGTTCTAAAATGCATCACTAAAATAAATGATGCGCAAATAAACGTCAAACTCGTATCACAATTATGGCTGATGCGGTAGAGGAGTGAGTATTTCATTTGTTCTTTATTAATGTTATTTTGTTAAATTACATTTGTTTATACATTATTAGAATTCATTTTGATAACATCTCCTTTTTTAATGTTTAAGAGTTGGAAATTTTAAACAAATGATAATTTATTTTTGCTTGCGCATCAAGTATCAGCATCAGCTGTATTGCATCGGCATCGCATACTAATCACACAAGCCCTACTTCCAAGCAACATAAACTGCTTCTTCTTTTTTCCTCTATCTGCAAATATTCTTTACTTTTAAGCATAGGTGTTAAAACGCTTTCAGAGTCCGAAAAATTAAACTTTGCCAACAACTTTCGTGCCTAACCTTCGTTATCTCTTCTTTACCTTTCTTAATCTCAAGTTGTTAAGAAATACTAATCCATCGTTAATGTATAGTGCGAGAATAACTTTGTTCCCAACGTGTAATTGCATAGATGTATGTAAAAACATGGGTCAGAATGACATTATTTAAAGCAAAGATTTAAAAGTTATTAGCCAAATCTAAGATTTTAACATCTGCATTTTGTTTTAATCCATACAAACTTCGATTTAACTTGTATACTGTTTTGCTTCCATCTCCAAACCATTCCGGTTGTTTCACAAAAATATATCCTCTAGTTCCCCTTTTAAAAATGTCGTTGACACATCAAATTGAGCTAAGTGTATGATTTTGCTTGCATCTATACTTAAATGTATCATTATAATCAATACCTTCCAGTGTGATAAGGTCTAAAAACATTTTGCAGCTAAATCTGATTTAAAATAATGCTAAAAAATATTTATTTTTGTTCATTTATTAGTTATTTTCATTGTATCGAACTAACAATAATTACTTATATCTTAAGAATA
This sequence comes from Phasia obesa, assembly GCA_949628195.1. Lineage (NCBI taxonomy): Eukaryota > Metazoa > Arthropoda > Insecta > Diptera > Tachinidae > Phasia > Phasia obesa. The sequence goes on along the minus strand of OX451215.1, from coordinate 139,915,047 downwards.
AAACAAAAAAATATACTTTTTAAGTCCAGCCAGTGCTAGACAAAAATAATGTTTGTTTCACGATTGTTGCAATCATTTGCGGGTCATCCCTCTGGTGTGCGGTCAAGAAAGACAGTATCTTTTCTTAAACTAATTTTAATTAGTATGTAACGCGCCCAAGGGTTTGGGTGAGATTCAAGCTTATTTAGATAAATTAATCTTTCTTAAAAAAAAAAAATAATTTTTATTTATCTTTTTTATTATTATGAGATATTGGTTGTCTCTTTGGGCTGTTACGGTCAGAGTGTGGTAGCACGGTTGTTACGCGTCCAAGATATAGTGAAGTTGTGTATTTTGCAGTACAAGTTAATCGTCTGATTTATATATTTTTCGTCGTGTTAATTGTCTGTTAATACCGTAAAATTAATGCTCATCAAGCTTATTATTGGTGCGATATGAAGTGTCGTCTTTTTATCTGATATCAAGTTTATTTTTATCTACTATTTGATTCAATACAACATTTTACATCTGTGAATAAGATCCAAAATTTACTACATAAGAAATACAACAATTCTGAATCGCCCTCTCCATTTCAATAATCTGCACTGAATCTGAACTTTATTGTGTTAAATTGTTTATTAAAGTCAACAACCACCAGCATAGTTCTGAGCTGTGTCACCCTGTTAAAAACAACCCAACACACAATTTGTTCATAGCTGCATAATACCATCATGGCTTGTCTAAGAAAGGCTGTAAATTAGATTCCGATGACGAAAGAATGATTGTCTGTTGGCTTTGCCATGGTTTGTGTCACTTTAAATGTAGTGGTCTTCCCACACTGTTGGCTGAATCATTGTCTAAGCATAAAAATTTACATTGGCGGTGTAACGATTGTCAGAAAATTAACAGTGAGTTTTACCGGTTTTTTTACCGGAAAATTTTTTTAAAATGCAAAATAATCTAACTGCTTTGCAGAATCAATTCAATGATTATTCGCAGCTTTTTGTGAAGTTTGGAAAGATTTTAATTCTCCAAAGGTTCCATCTCCTACTCGTCGTAAATCTCCAAGAATTGCAGATAAAGAGAACTCCTTACATAATAATATGCAAAGGCATAATAGCTTGGTTCAAAATATTCCAATTATTTCTACTGACCCAGCTACTCCTATCGGTCCTTTGCCAATTGGTCCTGACTTAATGTCCGCAAATACTTCATCAAATGTTACTGTCCATAAACCTCTTCAAGCTGTATTGCCAAAGAAAACCATATTTGTATCTCGTTTGGCAAGTGATACTTCCTCAGATGATATAGATTATTATATAAGATCTAAATTGGGTCAAAATGTGCATTTTTCGATACATAAATTTAATTTTTCGCAGCAGAGATCGATTTCATCTTTCAAAATAACCGTTTCGTCTGACCTGTACCAACAAATTTTGAAAAATAACTTCTGGCCGGAAAACACTTTACTACGTGAATATGTCTACAAAGAAAGGACAATGTCTAATAATGTTGGAGTTCACCTAGTCGTCAACGCTATGTATCAAAAATCTAGTTAATGTTGCTGATGACTCGATATCATTTCTTTACCAAAATGTTCGGGGCCTGAGAACTAAATTGTCTGATTTGTATATTGAGAGCTTTAATTTCACTCACCAAGTAATTGTTTTAACAGAGACATGGCTAAATTAATCTTATTTTAATACTGAAATACTTAGCTATAACATTTTTCGGCGTGATCGTGGTTCTCTTGGGGGTGGTGTTCTTATTGCGGTCTCCAATAATATCTCGTCAGAGCTATTTGTGGATTACTCTTCGTATAATATTAAATTTTTTCCGTGCTAATTTAACTGAAACATAAAATGATTTTTGTAACTTGTTCTTATATTCCTCCATCATCTCCACAGTATATTTATAATCAGCACGGCGAAGCCATTAAATCTGTTGCTGGTTCATCAAATGAAAATGACTCTTTTGTAATAATTGGTGACTTTAACATGCCGTCAATTTCGTGGAAGTATTTGCCTGATGAACGATATTATGTTCAATCTATGTTGAATGATGTCTGGATAGATTTTGATAATAATTTATATTTTGTGGGCCTTTATCAAATGAATGGCATACTAAATGACTACAGTAGGATCCTTGATTTAGTCTTTGTGAATGATAAAGAGGATAGTTACATAAAACTATCATCTCCTGTTTCTCTTCCTGAAGACCGGCACCATGTTGAATGCATGTTGAATGAGCTTATTTGGAATACAGAGTGGAGTAACTTATTATAATTTTTCTCAAGCCCTAATGAGTCGTTTAATGAAATTGTTGAGAAATTTTATAACATAATGTTTTCCTATATGGATATATGTATTCCTAAACATATTATTAAGCTTTTAAATGGTCCACCATGGAATAATAAACAACTCTCTTTGGCTAAAAACAAAAAGAATAAATGGTATAAAAAAATTCAAGCGATCTGGAACATCTATTGATTATATAAGGTATTCCGTAAGCCGTGCAAAATATAGCAAGTTGAACAGAGACTGCTATATACGATATTTTAATAATGTAAAAAATAATCTTAAACGAAATCCAAAATCTTTCTATTAATTCATTAACTCAAAGAAAAGAACATCCGGTTACCCGAAAGTTATGTGTTTTCAACAAAAGGAGTCATCTGATGATACAATTATATGTAATATGTTTGCGGATTTTTTCTCTTCTGTATACTCCAATGCAACTTATGATAATTCCAATAATTATCCATTTCGCCTTGCTGAGAGTCAGTCTATATCTCTGCCACCTCTTGATTATGAAACAATTAGTATAAAGAAACTCAAATTATCCAACAACTTTGGCCCTGACAAGATTCCCAGCTGTATTTTGATAAAATGTGCTGAAACCATGGCCATACCTCTGACTATCATGTTTAATACATCAATTAGAATTGGGTTCGTCTATTTGGAAAACTTCTAACATAGTTCCTTTGTTTAAATAAGGCAACAAAGCTGAAATTGAAAATTACCGTGGCATTGCAAAACTTAGTGTTATTCCCAAGTTTTTCGAAAAATTGATAAAAGAACAGTTACTTTTTTATGTGTCAAGTATAATATCTCCACAGCAACATGGCTTCCAAAAACGATGTTCACCACCACGAATTTGCTTCAATTCACTATCGCTGTAAATCGTGGACTCTTTTAAAAGAAGCAAGCTGATGTAATTTATACTGATTTCAGCAAAGCGTTTGATAAAGTAAATCATTCACTACTTGTAAAGAAGCTGCAAACTATGGTTTTACAAATCTAAGTTTAAAATGGTTATTTTCATAGTTGTCAGGTAGGACGTAGTATGTAAATTTCCGGAATGTAGTGTAATATACACGTACCTTCCGGTGCAACACAGGGCAACCTTGTATCACTGCTTTTTTCGCTGTATATTAATGACTTGCAGGACGTATTAAATTTTTAAAATGTTTTAATGTACGCAGACGACTTAAAAATCTTCCTAAGCTATAATAACTTTTTGGATCACAAATTTCTTCAAATGGATTTAGATTCGTTTTATAATTGGTGCAAAATCAACCTAATGGAGCTTAACTTGAAAAAAAGCAAGGAAATGTGCTTTTTTATAAATAATCCGTGTACCGTTAATTATTTTCTTAATGGTTTTAAAATTGATACCGTGGGCAGCATAATGGACATTAGGTATTTTATTTGACCCAAAAATGTGTTTTATTCCGCATATCGCAGCAATAAATAAAGCCAGAGGTTTATTACGAAAACGTTATATACTGCTCTGGTACGTCCTATATTAGAATATGGATCGATAATATGAGAACTTATCTATCAGACTCATTCAAATGCAATTGAGTCGGTGCAAATACAATTCCTGTTATTTTGTCTGCGGGGGTTACGCTTCAAGCCTCTAAATATGCCGTCGTATTATTCCCGACTGGCTCTCATCAAGCTGCCTACACTGAAAAGCCGTAGAACTCTGTTTAACGTCTCTTTTACTTTGAAACTTATTAAAGGTGATATTTGCTCTGGATTTTTGGTCAATGAAATTTCTTTCAACATTCCTCAACGCTCATTCCGGTATTTCTTTCCGTTATTTGTAGAATTTTCTAGAGCTAATTACGTTGATGCTGACTCTCTCAGGAGATTGTGTAATCAATTCAACCAACTGTTTGGACTTATCGATTTTTCTTTAAATATTAATGTTGTAAAAAATTCTATCATTATCTATTTAAATTCATAATTTGTGTTCTTTGTTATTTATACTTTCTTGTTCTTTGTTAATTATTTTGTTTTATTCATATAATTTAATATTTACAAACGCATGTACAAATATACATACTTTTAGTGTCTGTAAGTAACAAATAAATAAATAAACACAAACACAGAATCATTAGTCAACATTGAAGCTAATATCAAAGAGAACCCAAGAGATGAAACGGCGTATAAACAGGACGGCAAAAAATACTAATTCAACCCGACTCTTTCACACGTTGATTAGTTTTCTTTTGTGTTATTTCGTAAACATTTGTTTTCTTTTGTGAGTAACTTTCATTAAATATATTTCTCACTCTTTTTTCACAACACGAAAGAGTTTTGATTATTTGTTTTAATTATACTTTGTTGTTTAATTAATATTTTAATGGACAAATTAACTTTTAAAGTACAAAGTTTTAAACAACGAACACGCTTTAAAGGAAAATTTTTAGTTTTTGTTTTGTTTATTTTTCCGATGTTCGTTTAAATTTATTACTATATTTGTCTCTTTCTTGACAAGCTTAGGAAAGTCTGATTATAGCTATTTTCATCAATCACTATTTACATCTCTCTTTGTGCTAATATCACAGAACATCAACTAGTTATAATAACTACATTAGTGCGGTGGAGTAGCACGGTTGCCAGGTTTTGTTTTCTCTCTCCCCTAAAATCAAGCCTAAATAATTTTTCTTGATTACATAAATAAATTTTATTCTGTAATTTTCAAAAAATAAAATCAAAATTTATTAAATAAAAAAATCCCCTAAATTAATCCCAATTTTAACAAAATCCCCCAAAACAAAAATTATATTAAAGTACATATGTATGTATTATAAATATACATATGTATGTGTATACAAATATACCCAGTGGTAAAAAGAATTAGTATGAAGGCCTTCTAGGAGGTCTCTTTACTTCTTCTTTTGTAGGCACAAGGCCTTCTGTTTGCATTTCGTTCGCATTCCATTCTCATGTCTTTTTTACACAGACTGTGATTGCGGAGCAGGCCTTCCACTGTCCCTTCTGCAGGCAAGCGTTCCAGAAGGTCTTCCGAAAATTGTCTGCTAGAAGGCCTTTAATTTAATATCTCTTAGAAGGGTTTTTGTAGCAAAAATTAAAAAAAATGTTGATCTGATTGTTGATTTTAAACACTTTTAATTTTGAACTGAAATATTAAAATTTTTTGGATCCGATCTAGGCTGATAGACCTTAGAACTGCCAATCAGTCTATCGAAGCATCTCAATTTCAAGCAACAATGAAGTAGATAAAGACAATTCAATGAACTTTGAAAATTAAGTAAATATGTATTTGTCATACAAAATGAGTACACATTCCTACGTATACTGGATCTTTTAGAAGAAAGAGCCAAGGCTCTTTAATTGTACCACCGGGTTGTTACTTATGCACGAATTTTTTTTGTTTTTTCATGACATATTACACGCATAACCCAAAAATCATCTTTCTAATACGTTGTTTAAATAGTTTAGAAGAACCTATCAGAAAGTTGATTGTTACATATTTTTAATTTATTAAAAGGAGGAGACCAATTCAGCATCTGGTAAAACATAAAAAACTCCCAAAAAATACCCTAAATATTTTTTTAACCCCCAAGTTTTTCTTTTAACAAATGTTAACCCCCAAATTCTCCCCTAAATAAATGGTGGTGTTTATTTTTTGTTGGATCGTTAGACTTTCGAGTGTGTATTGTTTATTCTCTTTAGGTTATCTGTCTAATATTTTAGAGTTTTCAAAGTTTACTGTGTGATTATATTATTTTGCATGCTGTGACAATGCTGTTGACTCTTTCCCTTTGTTGATATCTGCTTTATGCTCTTTTAGTCGTGTTTCCAACATTCTCTTTGTTGTACCAATATAAATTAAATTGCACCTTTCCCTTTCGTTTCCAACGTATTTTATTTCGTATACAACGTTGTCAGTTTTTAGTATGTCGTGTTTTGTTCTGTGTTGTAAAAGTTTTTTTTTTTAATTATTTTATTTATTTATTTTTTAATTCTGTGTCGTTAAAGTCCAGTTTTTTATAATCTTCTATACATATAATAAAATAGTAACTCATATCCTTCTGTCTGTATGTTTTTCATTGACGTTCGCATCACGTAAAAACTACTAGATGGATGTTAACAAAATTTTGTGAGGAGATACCTAAGTATCCTGGTCCCAATATAGGATACTTTTTTTCCGCAAAAATATCTTAGAAAGTGGAGAAAAAGCAGTGAAAGTAAGCTAACTAACCGGATATGAATACTTTAATTTTTATAAAGTAAAAAAATACATAAACTGATACTTAGCATATCTTAAGGCGGAACTAAAAACGCCGATATTACCACATAGCACTAAATCGCCGGCGAAGTAAAAGAATTATTAATTGGCTATGCTAGCTTCAAACTAATTCGCCTAAAGAACACCAGAAGCTCTTGCGAAGCTTTACTATCGCACTAACCATCTGTCTTATCTACTACTATCCCTTTCGAAAGGAAGTAACACAGTTAATATAGGCATTAAATGCCTGATTGTTACTTCTCTTAAAAAAAACTAAAAACGTGTGGATTGCTTTCAAAACAAAATCGAGCAAAATATTGAAGGGCGCTGACATAGTAGCGGGCACAGCTAGTACCAAATAAATTAGATATACAAATTCTTGGCACTGTTGACAAAAGAATCGTAAGTACATACGAAGAAGTTTGCAGAAAACAAACGGAACGTTGGGAAAAAATAGAAAAAAATGATTTAAATTTTTTATTTATATTTAGAAACAATTAACTGACCATAACAGCCCAAAGAGACAACGAGTATCTCATAATAAAACAGTTAAGTTAAATTATTAGTCATAAGAAAACAAAAATAAATTTTTTATTGTTCTTATTCTGGGTCTGATCGTAAACTAATTTTATTATTATAGCTTAAATAATTACTTAAAATTATTGTCATGCACCAATCTGCGTTGTCAGTTGTCAATCCCGCTCTTTGTAGGCCAGCTCTTATTTCTACTGGATCTACATATTAGTATACACCTTTGATAACTACCTACAGGCCTTTGCTTCTCTTCAGCTGATAGGTATAAAAGTTCTTTTTGCAGCTTTCAAACTCCTTTACTGCTATACGATAACTACTTTCATCTGTTAATTGAATTTTAGTTTCATCAATGTTACCACGCTTGATAGGAATTACATAGAATGAGTTTTCCCCAATAACTGAAATTAACGTATTTATTAAGTCATTCGAATTTTTCTCCCTTAAAAAAATTGGTGCTAGTTTAAACGACTTGGGTGCCGTTTAGGGTTCACTTGTTTCGCTATCTAAATCAATTTTGGTAACTTATTCCGTTAGCCTCCTTATCCTTAAGTAGTTTAGACATTGGTTCAATCTGCGAAGATTTAGGGCTTCGGCCTCTTACCATTCCCACTTGCGTCTTAGGTTTTTCTACACTATCCATATTAGTTTTGGTAACACAGTGTTCAGAAGGTTATTTTATTGTCATCGCTTAGCAAAAGCGATGAACAAGAATGGGGTACGTATTAGTGGCATAGCATTTATACTCAAATTATATTTATTTAATTCAATTTTGACTACATTTTTGTTGCTTAAATTAAAGTAGCAATTCAATATGCCGTTGTAAAAAATAAAGAAAAAAACAAAGATTTTACAAACAACTTTGTATTAAATCGCGTTTGTTTTTTTGTTTGAAATTATTATTTAAACTTTTATTAAAATTATTTACACAATCTATGTTTTTGTTTTTTGTGAATGCGAGTTTAAAAAACATCGCGTCCGCCAAATACAGAACTCAGAATTAATACATATCAGCAAAATTAATTTTGCCACTGCTGAGTATTTAACTCGTGACCATGCTTTAGTAGTCATCGTTAACCACTTGAGCTATAGCGCCCTCATTTGAGGTTACAATGGTTTTGTCATAATATCAGTAATTTTTTATTGAGTAGCAATTTGTTTCAAGTTCTGTTCAATTACTTTTTCACGGACAACGAAATGTTTGATGGCGATGTGTTTTGTTCTTCGATTATATTCTTGATTTTGTCTAACCGCTGATGAAATATTACTGCAAAATTGGAATTTCATTATACCTAATTGTTTCAGCATATAACGGTTTAACCAAATTATTTATTTTGATGCTTCTATTGCTGCCACTACTTCGGCTATCATGGTTTGTCTTTGGCTGAACCACGATACTGCTCCGCCAGAAAATTTTATAACAACGCCAGATGTAGATCTTTTAATATAGCTACTAATACCATAATCAAGAAAACTCGTTTAACACGTACCACATATATATGTTAGAGATTTCTCGATGTTCTAGATAAAATTTCCAACGCTGTATGGTAAGTCAGGCTTACAGGCTTGTTCGGAAATTCATCACTGCGCTGCATCTGATGCTTAGTTTGTTCGAAAACGTATCAGTTGGCATCACTGCAAATGTGTGTGTTCTAAAATGCATCACTAAAATAAATGATGCGCAAACAAACGTCAAACTCGTATCACAATTATGGCTGATGCGGTAGAGGAGTGAGTCTTTCATTTGTTCTTTATTAATGTTATTTTGTTAAATTACATTTGTTTATACATTATTAGAATTCATTTTGATAACATCTCCTTTTTTAATGTTTAAGAGTTGGAAATTTTAAACAAATGATAATTTATTTTTGCTTGCGCATCAAGTATCAGCATCAGCTGTATTGCATCGGCATCGCATAATAATCACACATGCGCATCAGATGCAGCGTGATGCATTTCCGAACCAGCCCTACTTTGTTGCGGGTGAAAAAAGGTTAAGTTTTAATTTTATCCCAAAAATTTCGCCCTGTGTATGTTCTTCTTTGTTGATTGTTAATGCATTTTTTTTGGATTTTTGTTTTGTCTTTTATTGGGATGGTAATTTGTATTATAATTTCCTTCTTTCACAAATAGGTTGTTAAAATATATTGTTTGTTTATTTAGTTGTTTTGTTTGGTTTTCACTCAGTGTTGTTTTCAGATTTTATTTGTTTTGTTTCTTTTGTGTATTCTTTTTGTTTTCTGACCTGTAGAAGAAATTTTTATTTATATAGTTTTCTGTTTAATTGTTAATTGTTTTCCTTTACTCACCTTTGTATTATATTTTGTTTAATGTCCACTGAAATATAAAATAATAATTAATTTGTTTAATAATTGTCTTACCTATTTGTTTACTTGTTCTTCTTTATGTCAATATGTATTTGCGTGTGAATGTGTGTATGCATGCAATGTACAGTGTTGTATTTTGTACTAAAGGTATAGTAAAGTAGCACAGGGTTGTGTTTCATTCAAAAATAAATGTTATTTTAAGATAAAGAAACCGATAAAAAAGAAAGTTAAATAAATATTGCATGAAACTTCGAAATAGTTATATACCTTATTTTGAAGAAAAGATGGCGATTTGGCGGGAAAATAAGAAGGTATATAGGGACTCGTGAAAAGTGAAACAATTAGGTAGGATAGCATACGGACAAGAGATTTAATTTGGTCATAAACGCATTAGAAGTGTGCCAAGCAAGTTACTGGTGTTTAATGAAAGTTTAAAATACAAATTAAGTATCATTTGAAAAGAATACTAATATTTTTTTTGTAAAAAAAAAAGCTGTAACTAAACCAAATTTTTTTGTAATATAGCTGGCTATTTTCTCGGGAGGAAGCGCTGCAGAAGACATTAAACCTACCCAAATACATCGAAAATAGCCAGGTAAGTTATTAAGTTACTAAAAACAGTTTAAATTACAAAACAGGAGTTTAAATTTGGAAATACGAAGTTTAAGCACCAGCAATAAGAAATTTCATTTTGAATGCAAAAATAATATGACCGTGTCAAAAGCCTGCCACAAAATTTTAAATGGTAGATTCTAAGAAAAAATTAAGGAGTAAAAACGATGAAAGTTGCCATAAAAACAAACAAAGTTTTTCAGGCGTATTTTTTTATAATAAATAAATTGTTGTATAGTTATATTAATTTAGTGTTATTATATTTAGTGTTAAGTGTATTTGTGGTTTTTGTGGAAAAGTTGTAAGAATCGCGTTCATTGTATTAGTGTATGTATATGTTTCGTTTGTTTAATTACATGTATCCCTAAATTGTCGCGTAAAAATGTGTATATACATAAAAATCAATAAATATTGATTTCATTTTTAGTGCTCAAGACAGTAGCGATTAGAACGATAAATTGATAAGGTTTGATAGTGACCGCCAAAAATAAAAGAATGTCTCAGGGAGCTCTCTTAGGTGTAAAGAAAATATATTTTGTTTAGAAGGAAGAATGCAATTGTTTTTAAAAGTTTACAGCTTGAGGACTGAATGAAATTATAAAAAAAAAAAAACAATAATATAGAATATATAAAACGTTAGAAGTGTTTTACACATACTTACATATGTATATACCAATTTTATATCTGTTTATTTAATGTATTTTAGGATAATTATTTTTTTTAGTTTCATTATATTATATTAGTTTCATTATATTACAATTACTATTATTTTTACATTTCGTCCGCTTTTTTTTTATTTATCTTATTTAATTATGATTTATAGTAAACATTTAGATTTGTTAATTTTTCTTATATCTAATAAATAATGATTAAGTGTAAACATGAACAGATTTTAGGTTGAATGATTTAGTAAGGTACAGGCAATGATGGAGAGGTAAGAAACGAAGTGGAACAGTGTTTAGTGGGTCGTAGAGCAAAATTTTAAAGGAAGTGCTGCGACATGGTTGGGAGGGCAAACGAGACGACTCTCGGGGTTCTTTGTGTGGTGTAGTTTTTGTAGTGTTAGTTAGTTTTGTTTTATATCTTTTTTTTATTAGTTCGGATACGCGGCTGGCGAGAAGGGTTGGGACCCCCTGAAGAGTGAAAAATAAGAGCTAGACGGAATCCTCGCCAGTCCAACCGGTCCGTAACAATATGGCGCCCAAAATTAATGTGACAACTGAAGATGAGTTTAAAATAAATTAAAGTCATCTTCAGCTGTAAATAGTATTACATGTATAACACCTAAGCATGTGGCAATAGCCAAATAATTTTTTTTAATAGCCAAAATACAGCCAAAACCACATTGCAGGAGTTGGTCCATGTAGCCGCTCCAGGACGAAATGGATGTGTTGTATGTGGATGGAACTCCTGGATGTTAAGTAAGGCCAAGAAGAATCAATGGGAATGAGTGCAATAGCTTGAGAGTGACCCCAATGCGTCCCCAAATGTATTGTATTCGTTTCTTTATGTTGTGATGTTGTAGAGTTCAGTTTTTGAGTCATTGATAGTGTTGGATGATGTGTAATGTCTGATAGCCTGTCGGATCATGTGTATCTCGAAGTGTGTAGTATCAGCCTTATATATGTTCAGTTCTGTGAGTGATTTCGTATAATTTTGTTTTAGTTTTGTTTTTATGCCACACAAAGAATCGGTAAAATTTTTCGTTGACCACTTCGCATCCGTCCATCATTGCCTTAACCAAAAATTTAGATTGATTGTTGCGTGTATTTTTGCATGAGTTTAATTTATATTTGTGTTTTATTATTTATTTAGTCTGATTATTTATTTATATGCCTATTTAATTATTTTAAATTATTTTTTTATTTATATTTGGAATTATTTATTTCATTATTTATGTATGTGATTATTTATTTATTTAGATTTAATTATTTATTAGTTTTATTATTTGTTTAATTATTTATTTGTTGATTTATATTTGTAATTATTTATTTGTGATTATTTATTTTTTGATTTATATTTGTTTATTTGAATATTTTTGTATTTATTTATTTATACATATATTTATTTATACACACATTTATTTATACATATATTTATTTATACATATATTTATTTGTACATATATTTATTTATATATATATTATTTTTACTTTTGATTATTTACTTGTTTGATTATTTATCTAATTATTTAGTTTTTTTATCTTTGCATGCTTATATTTTATATTATATTTTTTTATTATTTACTAATTTATTTATCTTGTGTTTATTTATTAATTATGTATTTATTAACTTATTTGTTTACTTTTCTTTTTGTATATATGTATTTTTTATTTTTAGTATGATAAGTATTTATATAACTTTAGTTTTATTGCATGAGATATGTATGTACTTATTTAGGTTTTATCTGTTTTGTACCAGTTAGAATTTCTTTTATCTTAATAACTCTTATTGCCTTGGACATTTAAGAATAATTAAACTAGTTTAAATTTAAGGTCCGATAAGTTATTTTTCTCCATTTGCTTTATTTATTTATGGTTTATTAAATGTATAATTAACCAATAGAAAACAAAATCGTTATACTTTTGCACACAGCTTTTAAATTTTGATCTCTTGTCTGAAGAAAGAAAACTGCCATCTCGCCATAATTCCTTCTGTTTTAATAGTTTTGTACATTAATAGAGTTTAAGCGTTTGCTGGGATATCTGGGAACTGATTGTTCAATATGGCCTGTCAATTTATCTACTTATATGAAGTTAGTCAATCTGTGCAATATAATAGTAAGGAAACTTTTGTGATTAAAATCTGTGATATTAATAGTTAAGTTGTGATGTTCTTCTCTGGATTTTTTTTAGTGTTAGTTATTTATTAGTGCAATATAGATTTAGGAATTTATGTTGTTTAGTCTAAATGATGTATACTTATGAAAGCTAAAAAGAGAAAGGAAATCACAAGATAATTGTTATATTATAGGTACATCAAAAGAAATACTTCCCGTCACATAGATGTGTAGTTGTTGTATGTTTCTGAAATTTTATTAATTAAAATTTTCTAGAGATCAGTAGCCAGAACTGGATGATAGATTTTGACTCAGGGAGTGAAATAATAGAGGTGAAACCCGAAAAGAGTTTGACGCAGTTCAGTAGACGTAGTAGCTTTTGCCTCAAAAGGGGCGTTCGTTTTGATTTTTCGGGCATTAGATGTGCCTCTACCCTTAACTGATGGGTAACAAGAATTTCCTTATAGTTTTAAAAAGGGTTTCTTTCACCTGAAAAGAAATCCGTAAGAGTGCCTTTCATCCAGAGATGGCTAGAGATAGGCTCACTGCATCTATTAGTGGCGAGGTTTCCTGAAAAGATATAATACACCGCAAAAATCAAATTTTTTATTATTATAAATATTATACATACTTATTATTGCCCGGCTAACTCTAGGGTTGATAATGAGACTCTTTCTCGGGTCATGGGAGTTCCCCACGTTGGACTTTTTAATAAAGCGTTACCCGCACACCGTTCCCTCTGGCTGAAGCCAGCGAAACCGGAGTTTTGTTGCGGGTGAAAAAAGGTTAAGTTTTATTTTATTCCAAAAATTTCGCCCTGTGTATGTTCTTCTTTGTTGATTGTTAATGCATTTTTTTTTGGATTTTTGTTTTGTCTTTTATTGGGATGGTAATTTGTATTATAATTTCCTTCTTTCACAAATAGGTTGTTAAAATATATTGTTTGTTTATTTAGTTGTTTTGTTTGGTTTTCACTCAGTGTTGTTTTCAGATTGTATTTGTTTTGTTTCTTTTGTGTATTCTTTTTGTTTTCTGACCTGTAGAAGAAATTTTTATTTATATAGTTTTCTGTTTAATTGTTAATTGTTTTCCTTTACTCACCTTTGTATTATATTTTGTTTAATGTCCACTGAAATATAAAATAATAATTAATTTGTTTAATAATTGTCTTACCTATTTGTTTACTTGTTCTTCTTTATGTCAATATGTATTTGCGTGTGAATGTGTGTATGCATGCAATGTACAGTGTTGTATTTTGTACTAAAGGTATAGTAAAGTAGCACAGGGTTGTGTTTCATTCAAAAATAAATGTTATTTTAAGATAAAGAAACCGATAAAAAAGAAAGTTAAATAAATATTGCATGAAACTTCGAAATAGTTATATACCTTATTTTGAAGAAAAGATGGCGATTTGGCGGGAAAATAAGAAGGTATATAGGGACTCGTGAAAAGTGAAACAATTAGGTAGGATAGCATACGGACAAGAGATTTAATTTGGTCATAAACGCATTAGAAGTGTGCCAAGCAAGTTACTGGTGTTTAATGAAAGTTTAAAATACAAATTAAGTATCATTTGAAAAGAATACTAATATTTTTTTGTAAAAAAAAAAAGAAAACGTAAGTTAAGTTTTAAACTGTGTGAATGTGCTGTAACTAAACCAAATTTTTTTGTAATATAGCTGGCTATTTTCTCGGGAGGAAGCGCTGCAGAAGACATTAAACCTACCCAAATACATCGAAAATAGCCAGGTAAGTTATTAAGTTACTAAAAACAGTTTAAATTACAAAACAGGAGTTTAAATTTGGAAATACGAAGTTTAAGTACCAGCAATAAGAAATTTCATTTTGAATGCAAAAATAATATGACCGTGTCAAAAGCCTGCCACAAAATTTTAAATGGTAGATTCTAAGAAAAAATTAAGGAGTAAAAACGATGAAAGTTGCCATAAAAACAAACAAAGTTTTTCAGGCGTATTTTTTTATAATAAATAAATTGTTGTATAGTTATATTAATTTAGTGTTATTATATTTAGTGTTAAGTGTATTTGTGGTTTTTGTGGAAAAGTTGTAAGAATCGCGTTCATTGTATTAGTGTATGTATATGTTTCGTTTGTTTAATTACATGTTTCCCTAAATTGTCGCGTAAAAATGTATATATACATAAAAATCAATAAATATTGATTTCATTTTTAGTGCTCAAGACAGTAGCGATTAGAACGATAAATTGATAAGGTTTGATAGTGACCGCCAAAAATAAAAGAATGTCTCAGGGAGCTCTCTTAGGTGTAAAGAAAATATATTTTGTTTAGAAGGAAAAATGCAATTGTTTTTAAAAGTTTACAGCTTGAGGACTGAATGAAATTATAAAAAAAAAAACAATAATATAGAATATATAAAACGTTAGAAGTGTTTTACACATACTTACATATGTATATACCAATTTTATATCTGTTTATTTAATGTATTTTAGGATAATTATTTTTTTTAGTTTCATTATATTATATTAGTTTCATTATATTACAATTACTATTATTTTTACATTTCGTCCGCTTTTTTATTTATCTTATTTAATTATGATTTATAGTAAACATTTAGATTTGTTAATTTTTCTTATATCTAATAAATAATGATTAAGTGTAAACATGAACAGATTTTAGGTTGAATGATTTAGTAAGGTACAGGCAATGATGGAGAGGTAAGAAACGAAGTGGAACAGTGTTTAGTGGGTCGTAGAGCAAAATTTTAAAGGAAGTGCTGCGACATGGTTGGGAGGGCAAACGAGACGACCATCTGTCTCGGGGTTCTTTGTGTGGTGTAGTTTTTGTAGTGTTAGTTAGTTTTGTTTTATATCTTTTTTTTATTAGTTCGGATACGCGGCTGGCGAGAAGGGTTGGGACCCCCTGAAGAGTGAAAAATAAGAGCTAGACGGAATCCTCGCCAGTCCAACCGGTCCGTAACAACTTCTAAGCAACATAAACTGCTTCTTCTTTTTTCCTCTATCTGCAAATATTCTTTACTTTTAAGCATAGGTATTAAAACGCTTTCAGAGTCTGAAAAATTAAACTTTGCCAACAACTTTCGTGCATAACCTTCGTTATCTCTTCTTTACCTTTCTTAATCTCAAGTTGTTAAGCAATACTAATCCATCGTTAATGTATAGTGCGAGAATAACTTTGTTCCCAACGTGTAATTGCATAGATGTATGTAAAAACATGGGTCAGAATGACATTATTTAAAGCAAAGATTTAAAAGTTATTAGCCAAATCTAAGATTTTAACATCTGCATTTTGTTTTAATCCATACAAACTTCGATTTAACTTGTATACTGTTTTGCTTCCATCTCCAAACCATTCCGGTTGTTTCACAAAAATATATCCTCTAGTTCCCCTTTTAAAAATGTCGTTGACACATCAAATTGAGCTAAGTGTATGATTTTGCTTGCATCTATACTTAAATGTATCATTATAATCAATACCTTCCAGTGTGATAAGGTCTAAAAACATTTTGCAGCTAAATCTGATTTAAAATAATGCTAAAAAATATTTATTTTTGTTCATTTATTAGTTATTTTCATTGTATCGAACTAACAATAATTACTTATATCTTAAGAATAAAACAAAAAAATATACTTTTTAAGTCCAGCCAGTGCTAGACAAAAATAATGTTTGTTTCACGATTGTTGCAATCATTTGCGGGTCACAGAAAGACAGTATCTCTTCTTAAACTAATTTTAATTAGTATGTTACGCGCCCTAGGGTTTGGGTGAGATTCAAGCTTATTTAGATAAATTAATCTTTCGATTGTAGTTTATTTAAAAAAAAAATAATTTTTATTTATCTTTTTTATTATTATGAGATATTCGTTGTCTCTTTGGGCTGTTACGGTCAGTTATTTGTTTCCAAATATAAATGAAAAATGCAAATCATTCTTTTCTATTTTTTCCCAACGTTTCGTTTGTTTTTTGCAAACTTCTTCAGGGTAATTTTTATTTAAAATCTAACAATTAACTATTTTTTATATTTAATTCAAACACAGTATTATTACAGATGGATGTATTTACGATTATTTTGTCAACATTGCAAAGAATTTTTATATCTAATTTATTTGAAAAACTTGACTTTTACCACACAGAATTAATAATAAATAATATAATTAAAAAAACAACACAAACACGGAATCATTAGTCAACCTTGAAGCTAATATCATAGAACTTCAACTAGTTATAATAACTACATTAGTGCGGTGGAGTATGGTAGCACGGTTGTTACGCGTCCAAGATATAGTGAAGTTTTGTATTTTGTTGCAGTACAAGTTAATCGTCTGATTTATATATTTTTCGTCGTGTTAATTGTCTGCTAATACCGTAAAATTAATCCTCATCAAGCTTTTTATTGGTGCGATATGAAGTGTCGTCTTTTTATCTGATATCAAGTTTATTTTTATCTACAATTTGATTCAATACAACATTTTACATCTGTGAATAAGATCCAAAATTTACTACATAAAGGGCAGTTTAGACAGTAAGACTTTACGTACGTAAAATCTAAGAGAAAATAAAATGAAAATGAATCCGTATGAAAAAATAGAGATTAAAAATCATATGGTTTTTTTCTTACGTTTACACCATTGGTGTTGAATAAAATGAAGCAAAATTGAAACAGCTGTTGTTAAAACAATAAAAAAAAGTGAAAACAAATAAATAGTACGCGTACTTGTGAAAAATATGCCAAATTTAAAAGAAAAGGAAAAAGGAAAAGGTTCTTGTTGTTGTAACCAAAAAACTGGAAACCAACAACTAAAACAAAATTAATCTCTTGCCAAAAGTTTTTTATTGTTTACAAACTTATTTGTGATGCCAACTGGATCTATTTTGCACTATATTCAGCGGGTTTTTGCTATTTTGACGAGTTTTGCCTTTGAAAAGTTAGCATTAATAAGAAAAACGCAACCCTGATCTAATGAAGTAGAATAGTTTTTGAAAAATTTCAAAACATAAAGAGAGCCGTAACACTGTCAAATTTCCATCCGTATTTTCTCTCAATGTCGGACAGTTTCATTACATATTATGTTTAGACGATACTACTTGTACTCTTCTACACAAAAATTTGACATGTCGTATTACTTGTAGTATAATGTAAACCGGCCTTAAGAAATACAACAATTCTGAATCGCCCTCTCCATTTCAATAATCTGCACTGAATCTGAACTTTATTGTGTTAAATTGTTTATTAAAGTCAACAACCACCAGCATAGTTCTGAGCTGTGTCACCCTGTTAAAAACAACCCAACACACAATTTGTTCATAGCTGCATAATACCATCATGGCTTGTCTAAGAAAGGCTGTAAATTAGATTCCGATGACGAAAGAATGATTGTCTATTGGCTTTGCCATGGTTTGTGTCACTTTAAATGTAGTGGTCTTCCCACACTGTTGGCTGAATCATTGTCTAAGCATAAAAATTTACATTGGCGGTGTTACGATTGTCAGAAAATTAACAGTGAGTTTTACCGGTTTTTCCAAAGCACAAGAGAAAATTTTTTTAAAATGCAAAATAATCTAACTGCTTTGCAGAATCAATTCAATGATTATTCGCAGCTTTTTGTGGAGTTTGGAAAGATTTTAATTCTCCAAAGGTTCAATCTTTACTCGTCCAAATCTCCAAGAATTGCAGATAAAGAGAACTCCTTACATATTAATATGCAAAGGCATAATAGCTTGGTTCAAAATATTCCAATTATTTCTACTGACCCAGCTACTCCTATCGGTCCTTTGCCAATTGGTCCTGACTTAATGTCCGCAAATACTTCATCAAATGTTACTGTCCATAAACCTCTTCAAGCTGTATTGCCAAAGAAAACCATATTTGTATCTCGTTTGGCAAGTGATACTTCCTCAGATGATATAGATTATTATATAAGATCTAAATTGGGTCAAAATGTGCATTTTTCGATACATTTTTTTTTTTGTTTCGCATTTTTTTATTTATTGTATCTTCAATATAATTGAACTATCAATAATTATTCATATCTTAAGTCTCATATCTTAAGTCTAAAAATATACTTGTTAAGTCCAACCAGTGCTGGACAAAAAAAATGTATGTTTCACGGTTACTGTAATTTGTGGGTTATCCCTCTGATGTACGGATGAGAGAAGCAGTGTCCCTCCTTCTTAGTCGAATGTAACCAGGTTCAGTTAGTATGTTACGGGCCAGTGGATTCGGATGAGTTTCAAGCTTCTTTAAATACCTTATGGCAAGTTTCGCTATTTCTGCTTTAACTGATGGCACGTTTAGATCTTTATGGATGTTCGAATTTTTTATATACCAAGGAGCAGATGTAATAATACGTAGAATCTTATTTTGGCGCCTTTGAATTTTTTCTACATTGGTAGCTGATGCAATGCCCCATAATTGAATGCCATAACACCATATTGGTTTTAGAATTGACTTGCATAATAAAAGTTTGCAGTCTAAAGCTAGAGTAGAATTTCTGCCAATTAGCCAGTTTAGTTGGACTGCTTTCAACTTCATTTGCGTTAACTTTGTTTCTATGTGCCGTTTCCATGTAAGGCGCCGGTCAAGATGTATGCCGAGATATTTGACATCTGAAAGCTGAGGTATTGTTTGGTTATTTATCCGAATAGGGGGGCAAGATTTTCTGCGCAGTGTGAAAGTTATGTGAGTACATTTTTGTTCATTCACTTTTATTCTCCATTTCTTCAACCATTTTTCTAAATTGGATATGTGGTCTTGTAAATATCGTGATGCTACTTCGGGTCATAATTTTCGATACATAAATTTAATTTTTCGCAGCAGAGATCGATTTCATCTTTCAAAATAACCGTTTCGTCTGACCTGTACCAACAAATTTTGAAAAATAACTTCTGGCCGGAAAACACTTTAGTACGTGAATATGTCTACAAAGAAAGGACAATATCTAATAATGTTGGAGTTCACCTAGTCGTCAACGCTATGTATCAAAAAACTAGTTAATGTTGCTGATGACTCGATATCATTTCTTTACCAAAATGTTCGGGGCCTGAGAACTAAATTGTCTGATTTGTATATTGAGAGCTTTAATTTCACTCACCAAGTAATTGTTTTAACAGAGACATGGCTAAATTAATCTTATTTTAATACTGAAATACTTAGCTATAACATTTTTCGGCGTGATCGTGGTTCTCTTGGGGGTGGTGTTCTTATTGCGGTCTCCAATAATATCTCGTCAGAGCTATTTGTGGATTACTCTTCGTATAATATTAAATTTTTTTCCGTGCTAATTTAACTGAAACATAAAATGATTTTTGTAACTTGTTCTTATATTCCTCCATCATCTCCACAGTATATTTATAATCAGCACGGCGAAGCCATTAAATCTGGTTCATCAAATGAAAATGACTCTTTTGTAATAATTGGTGACTTTAACATGCCGTCAATTTCGTGGAAGTATTTGCCTGATGAACGATATTATGTTCAATCTATGCTGAATGATGTCTGGATAGATTTTGTAAATAATTTATATTTTGTGGGCCTTTATCAAATGAATGGCATACTAAATGACTACAGTAGGATCCTTGATTTAGTCTTTGTGAATGATAAAGAGGATAGTTACATAAAACTATCATCTCCTGTTACTCTTCCTGAAGACCGGCACCATCCTGCCATTAAATTAATTATGTCTATTCCATCTGAATAAGTCTTGCCATCGTCCTATAGTGCTGAAAAAGAATATTCTTTTAAACAAGTAAATTACTGCATGTTGAATGAGCTTATTTGGAATACAGACTGGAGTAACTTATTATAATTTTTTTCAAGCCCTAATGAGTCGTTTAATGAAATTGTTGAGAAATTTTATAACATAATGTTTTCCTACATGGATATATGTATTCCTAAACATATTATTAAGCCTTTAAATGGTCCACCATGGAATAATAAACAACTCTCTTTGGCTAAAAACAAAAAGAATAAATGGTATAAAAAAATTCAAGCGATCTGGAACATCTATTGATTATATAAGGTATTCCGTAAGCCGTGCAAAATATAGCAAGTTGAACAGAGACTGCTATATACGATATTTTAATAATGTAAAAAATAATCTTAAACGAAATCCAAAATCTTTCTATTAATTCATTAACTCAAAGAAAAGAACATCCGGTTACCCGAAAGTTATGTGGTTTCAACAAAAGGACTCATCTGATGATACAATTATATGTAATATATTTGCGGATTTTTTCTCTTCTGTATACTCCAATGCAACTTATGATAATTCCAATAATTATCCATTTCGCCTTGCTGAGAGTCAGTCTATATCTCTGCCACCTCTTGATTATGAAACAATCTTAGTTAGTATAAAGAAACTCAAATTATCCAACAACTTTGGCCCTGACAAGATTCCCAGCTGTATTTTGATAAAATGTGCTGAAACCATGGCCATACCTCTGACTATCATGTTTAATACATCAATTAGAATTGGGTTCGTCTATTTGGAAAACTTCTAACATAGTTCCAACATAGGCAACAAAGCTGAAATTGAAAATTACCGTGGCATTGCAAAACTTAGTGTTATTCCCAAGTTTTTCGAAAAATTGATAACAGAGCAGTTACTTTTTTATGTGTCGAGTATAATTTCTCCACAGCAACATGGCTTCCAAAAAGGATGTTCAACCACCACGAATTTGCTTCAATTCACTATCGTTGTAAATCGTGGACTCTTTCAAATAAAGCAAGCTGATGTAATTTATACTGATTTCAGGAAAGCGTTTGATAAAGTAAATCATTCACTACTTGTAAAGAAGCTGCAAACTATGGGTTTTATAAATCTAATTTTAAAATGGTTATTTTCATAGTTGTCAGGTAGGACGCAGTATGTAAATTTCCGGAATGTAGTGTAATATACACGTACCTTCCGGTGCAACACAGGGCAGCCACCTTGTATCACTGCTTTTTTCGCTGTATATTAATGACTTGCCGGACGTATTCAATTTTTAAAACGTTTTAATGTACGCAGACGACTTAAAAATCTTCCTAAGCTATAATAACTTTTTGGATCACAAATTTCTTCAAATGGATTTAGATTTGTTTTATAATTGGTGCAAAATCAACCTGATGGAGCTTAACTTGAAAGCAAGGAAATGTGCTTTTTTAGAAATAATCCCTATACCGTTAATTATTTTCTTAATGGTTTTAAAATTGATATCGTGGACAGCATAATGGACATTAGGTATTTTATTTGACCCAAAAATGTGTTTTATTCCGCAAATCGCAGCAATAAATAAAGCCAGAGGTTCACTTGGTTTTATAAAACGTTGGTCAAAAGAGTTTGATGATTCGTTTATTACGAAAACATAATATACTGCACTGGTACCTCCTATATTAGAATATGGATCGATAATATGAGAACTTATCTATCAGACTCATTCAAATGCAATTGAGTCGGTGCAAATACAATTCCTGTTATTTTGTCTGCGGGGGTTACGCTTCAAGCCTCTAAATATGCCGTCGTATTATTCCCGACTGGCTCTCATCAAGCTGCCTACACTGAAAAGCCGTAGAACTATGCTTAACGTCTCTTTTACTTTGAAACTTATTAAAGGTGATATTTGCTCTGGATTTTTGGTCAATGAAATTTCTTTCAACATTCCTCAACGCTCATCCCGGTATTTCTTTCCGTTATTTTAGAATTTTCTAGAGCTAATTACGTTGATGTTGACCCTCTCAGGAGATTGTGTAATGTAATTCAACCAACTGTTTGGACTTATCGATTTTTCTGTAAATATTATTGTTGTAAAAAATTCTATCATTATCTATTTAAATTCATAATTTGTGTTCTTTGTTATTTATACCTGTTAATTATTTTGTTTTATTCATATAATTTAATATTTACAAACGCATGCACAAATATACATACTTTTAGTGTCTGTAAGGAATATTTCCATAGACAAATAAATAAATAAACACAAACACAGAATCATTAGTCAACCTTGAAGCTAATATCATAGAACATCAACTAGATATAATAACTACATTAGTGTGGTGGAGTATGGTAGCATGGTTGCCAGATTTTGTTTTCTCTCTCCCCTAAAAGCAAAGAAAAACCCCTAAAATCAAGCTTATTTAAAAAAAAATGCCCTAAAATAATATGAAGGCCTTCTATAAGGCCTCTTTACTCCTTCTTTTGTAGGCACAAAAGCATTTCGTTCGCATTCCATTCTCATGTCTTTTTTACACAGATTATGATTGCGGAGCAGGCCTTCCACTGTCCCTTCTGCCGGCAAGCGTTCCAGAAGGTCTTTCGAAAATTGTCTGCTAGAAGGCCTTTAATTTAATATCTTTTAGAAGGATTTTTGTAGCAAAACTTAAAAAAATGTTGATCTAATTTTAAGCACTTTTAATTTATTTTTATTTTTAATTGAAATATAAATTTTTTTTTGGATCCGAACCGTCAACCTCTAGGCTGATAGACCTTCGCGCTGCCAATCAGTCTATCGAAGCATCTCAATTTCAAGCAACAATGAAGTAGATAAAGACAATTCAATTAACTTTGAAAATTATGTATGTATGTATTTGTCATACAAAATGAGTACAAATTCCTACGTGTACTGGATCTTTTAGAAGAAAGAGCCAAGGCTTTTTAATTTTACCACCGGGTCGTTACTTATGCACGAATTTTGTTGTTTTTCATGACATATTACACGCATAACCCAAAAATCATCTTTCTAATACGTTGTTTAAATAGTTTAGAAGAACCTATCAGAAAGTTGATTGTTACATATTTACATAACATTTTTAACATAAAAAATCCCCCAAAAAACGCCCTTAATATTTTCTTAAGCCCCATTTTTTTCCTCTAACAAATGTTAACCCCCAAATTCTCCCCTAAATAAAAAAAATCTAGGGGAAAATCCTGAAAATCTGGCAACCGTGTATGGCAGTTTAGTTTTGTCCTCTTTAGTGTTAATGGTGGTGTTTATTTTTTGTTGGATCGTTAGACTTTCGAGTGTGTATTGTTAATTCTCTTTAGGTTATCTCTCTAATATTTTAGAATTTCCAAAGTTTACTGTGTGATTATGTTATTTTGCATGCTGTGACAATGCTGTTGACTCTTTCCCTTTGTTGATATCTGCTTTATGCTCTTTTAATCGTGTTTCCGACATTCTTGTTTGTTCTACTAGTTTGTTTTACTCATATAAATTAAATTGCACCTTTCATTCTCGTTTCCAACGTATTTGATTTCGTATACAATGTTGTCAGTTTTTAACCGACTTCAAAAAAAGAAGGAGGTTATCAATTCGTCTGTGTGTTGCTTTTTTTTTTGTTGGTATGTTTGTGCCTTCAGAACTCGGTCATTTCTGAACCGATTTTTAAAATTTTTGCACTATTAGAAAGATTATGGCTACAGGTTGGTCCCATTTTAAAAGAAGTTCAAAAGTTTAAACATTAAAGGGTGTCCCCATACAACATACATGTTTTTTACGTGTATTATGAACTTTATAGGTCACCAATTTAAAATTAAAAAAAAGTGCGTATCACTGTAGCTCCCAATAACAAAAAGTAATTAAAAAATAAAATTTAAAATTAAAGGGTGACCCCATAGGTGACTTAATTTTAACTTTATTCTCCTATATTTTGAACCGTTATAGACAAACACTTGAAAGTTGCACAGAATGTTCGTTACTATGTCTGTTATAATAAGTATAAATATTTAAAATTAGAAATTAAAGGGTGTCACATTAGTTGATTTATTTTGATATATATATGGCCAAACTTTTGAATCGTTATAGACAGACAGTTGAAATTTACAAAGAACTTGTATTACTAAGTCCGCTAAAATAACAAGTGTAAAATATGAATTTGGAAATTAAAGGGTGTCCCAATAGTTAATGTAAAAGTAATATATATGGCCATACTTTTCAACTGTTATAGATAGAAATTTGAAATTTACAAAGAACCTATATTGCTTAGTCCGCTATTACAACAAGTATAAAATTTGGATCTATAAATTAAAGGGTGTCCCCATTATTGATGTAATTTGACCATTATGTCCTCATCTTTGGAACCGTTACAGACAAACACTTGAAAAATAGACAGAATGTTCACTACTATGTCTGGTATAACAACAAGTATAAATATTTAAAATTGGAAATTAAAGGGTGTCCCAATAGTTGATGTAATTTGATGTATATGGACACAAAGTTAAAATTTAAAAAGAATCTGTATGATAAAGTCCTCCTTAAAAAGTATTTATATTAAAATTTGAATTTAAAGGGTGTCCCAATAGGTGACGTCACTTGATATATATGACCATATCTTTTAAACAGTTATTGATAAACACTTAACAATTAGACAGAATGTCCATTACTATATCTGTTATAATAAGTATAAATATTTAAAATTATAAATTACAGGGTGTCGCAATAGTTTATGTAATTAGATGTATGTGACAAAACTTTTAAACCGTTACAGACAGACGGTTGAAATTTACAATGAACCTGTACTGCTACGACCGCTATAACTAGTATAAAATTTGAATTCGGAAATTATAGGGTGTCGCAATAGTTATAGTCTTAAAGAAACATGATTTTAAGTTTGTTTGTTTTGAAGTCGGTTTTTTTTGCAAGATTTATTAGTATGTCGTGTTTTGTTCTGTGTTTGTGTTGTAAAAGTTTTTTTTTAAATTATTTTATTTATTTTTTTTTTTTAATTCTGTGTCGTTAAAGTCCAGTTTTATAATCTTCTATACAATTAAGAAAATAGTAACTCATATCCTTCTGTTTGTATGCTTTTCATTGACGTTCGCATCACGTAAATACTACTAGATGGGTTTTAACAAAATTTTGTGAGGAGATACCTAAGTATCCCGGTCCCAATATAAAGGGTGTGAAGATAAATTTGTCAGTTAAATACGTCCCACATCTCTGTTATCTGCTTTCCACAAACTCTAACAAAAATTTTTTACAAATTGAAGCATAAAACTAGTATATTCCAGCAATATATTTTTCTTGTCCAGATTCTGCCCATTATCGGAGATATATATATTTCAAAATTTTGATTTTTCGAAAAAAAAAAAAATGAAAAAATATTAAATTTTTAAGTGGATCCAATGGGTATTTAGAGAAGACATGAATCGGGTCACCGGAATATTGAAATTAGCTTAAGACTAGTAGATTCCAGCAGTATAACTTCTACGTCCAGATTGTGCCCAGTATCGGAGATATATATATTTTAAAATTTTGATTTTTCGAAAAAAAATATGAAAAAATATGAAATTTTTAAATGGATCCAATGGGTATTTAGAAAAGACATGAATCGGCTCACCGGAATATTGAAATTAGCCTAAGACTAGTAGATTCCAGCAGTATAATTTCTTTGTCCAGATTGTGCCCAGTATCGGAGATATATATATATATTTTAAAATATTGATTCTTCTTTTCTACATTTTCCTACAAAGTGGAAAATTTCTTTGATTACTATGATACCTAAGCCTGGAAAAGACAACACCAATGTTGAATCATACAGACCTATAAGCCTATTATCAAATATATCAAAGCTGTTTGAAAACATATTAATAATTAATTAATAATCAGAAAACAACATAGTACGATCCAACAAGCACACAGATTAGTAAATGTAATTAAAAAGACCTTTGAAGAAAAAAAATACTGTTCTGCACTTTTTATCGATGTTTCTCAAGCATTTGACAAGGTATGGCACGAAGGCCTTATATACAAGTTAAAGCTGAATTTGCCCAAAAACTTCTATAAGCTCATAAAAAATTATTTAACTGATCAAAAGTTCATACTAAAAGAAGGAGATTTCTTAAGCTCGCCTCAGCTTATTAAGCCGGAGTTCCACAGGGTAGTATTTTGGGACCCATTTTATACTTGCTGTACACATCCGTTATGCCAATTAGCAATCAAGTGCCCACATCAACATTTGCTGATGACACAGCTTTTTTAAGTATTAATGAAAGCGCGCAAGTAGGATCACAAGATTTACAAGATCACGTACTCAAATTTGAAAAATTGTTGAAGAAATGGAGAATTAAAGTGAATGAACAGAAATGAACTCATATAACTTTCACATTGCGTAGGGACTCATGTCCCCCTATTCGCATAAATAATCAAATTATACCCCAGCTTTCAGACGTCAAATACCTCGGTATACATCTTGACCGGCGCCTTACTTGGAAAAGCCACATAGAATCCAAGTTGACACAAATGAAGTTAAAAGCAGTCCAACTAACCTGGCTTATTGGCAGAAACTCTATCCTCAGCTTAGATTGTAAATTACTACTCTACAAGTCGATACTTAAACCAATTTGGTGGTATGGGATTCAATTATGGGGCACTGCCTCAGCTAGCAATGTTGAAAAAATTCAAAGGCGTCGAATGATCACAGTGGCTCCCTGGTATATCACAAACTCTAATATTCACAAAGATCTAAACGTGCCAACAGTTAAATCAGAAATAGCGAAACATGCGGTAACGTATTTGAAAAAGCTTGAAACTCATCCAAATCCACTGGCGCGTAACATTCTTAATGCTCCTGGTTACATTAGACTAAAAAGAAGAGATACTGCTTTTCTTGGCCGTACAATAGAGGGATGATCCGTAAATAATTTCAGCAATCGTGGAACATACATTTTTTTTTGTCTAGCACTGGCTGGACTTAAAAAGTATATTTTATTTTAGACTTAAGATATGAGTAATTGTTGTTAGTTCAAACATATTGAAGATACAATAAGTAAATATGAAATAAAAAAAAAAAAAAATATATTAGAGGTGGTTTGAACGACTTGGGTTTTAGGTTGACTTGTTTCGCTATCTAATATAGCAAATCAATTTTGGGAGTTTATTCCGTCCTTTTCTTTATGTACTTTCGACAGTACTTTCGACATGTACTTTCGACATTTCGACAGTTACGTATATATCCATTCCCACTTGAGTCTTGGGTTTTTGGGCACTGTCCGTTATTGTTTTGATCGTACTCTGTTCAGTAGGTAACGATGAATTATTTACTTTTATTTTATTGTCACTACTTAGCCACAACGGTGAGCAAGAACGTGTGCGGTAAATTGGCGCAGCATTTAAAAACAAACTGCATAGATAGAGACGAAAAATTGGACGGGCAGGAATGAAATTGTATTTTCGAGTGTGGAGATTGGTTGTGTTTTTTAAGCAGGACTTGATCTCAATTATAACAATTTTAAAAAAACCTCAATTTAGGCGAAACAAACTAAAGAAAAATTTTTGTGCGATAAGGAAAATTTTGTTAAGGAGTAACAAATTCTTGCAACTAATTGCTTAAACGTGACAACTAAATGCTTAGTTGACATGAGTTGACATAATGATAAGTGTGATATTG
Source organism: Phasia obesa (assembly GCA_949628195.1). Classification (NCBI taxonomy): domain Eukaryota; kingdom Metazoa; phylum Arthropoda; class Insecta; order Diptera; family Tachinidae; genus Phasia; species Phasia obesa. The sequence continues at coordinate 139,886,911 of OX451215.1, read as the reverse complement.
TGATTAGGGTTTAATGCAATGTACAATCAATCCCATGTATATTAAAGAAATAGAGAAGCCGAACACAGCATATTGATAAACGTAAAAACATGTGGTAGTTAGATAAGAAAATATAAATACTTTAACCGTTAGGAAAAATACACAATCAAAGAGAAGATCATTGAAGGTCTCTAGCAGAGAATATCAACTAGTTATAATAACTACATTAGTGCGGTGGAGTATCGTAGCACGGTTGCCAGATTTTTTCTTCTCTCTCCCCTAAAAGCAAAGAAAAAAACCCCTAATATAAGGCTTATTTAAAAAAAAACCCTAAAATAATTTTTCTTGATTACATAAATAAATTTTTTCTGCAATTTTAAAAAAATAAAATCAAAATTTATTAAATAAAAAAATCCCCTAAATTAATCCCAATTTTAACAAAAATCCCCCAAAAACAAGATTTTAGGTGTTTAAGATTTCATTATATTAAAGTACATATGTATTTATTATAAATATACATATGTATACAAATATACCTAGTGGTAAAAAGAAGGAGTATGAAGGCCTTCTAGAAAGCCTCTTTGAGGAACACGCTCTCGATTTCTGAGGTTTTTCTACACTTTTCACCTTAAATCCCGCCTTTTGTAGGCCAGCTCTTATTTCTACTGGATCTACATATGAGTATACACCTTTGATAACTACCTATAGGCCTTTGCTACTCTTCAGCTGATAGGTATAAAAGTTATTTTTGCAGCTTTTAAACTCCTTTACTGATTTACGATAACTACTTTCCTCTGTTAATTGAATTTTAGTTTCATCAATATTACCACGCTTGATAGGAATTACATAGAATGAGTTTTCCCCAATAACTGAAATTAACTTATTTATTAAGTCATTCGAATTTTTCTCCTTAAAAAAATTGGTGGTATTTTAAACGACTTGGGTGCCGTTAAAGGTTCACTTGTTTCGCTATATAAAATAGCAAAACAATTTTGGTAACTTATTCCATTAGCCTCCTTATCCTTAACTAGTTTAGACATTGGTTCAATCTGCCTCTTCTCTCTCCTCTTTCCATTCCCACTTGCGTCTTAGGTTTTTCTACACTATCCATATTAGTTTTGGTAACAGAGTGTTCAGAAGGTTATTTTATTGTCATCGTTTAGCAAAAGCGATGACCAAGAATGGGGTACGTATAAGTGGCATAGCATTTATACACAAATTATATTTATTTAATTCAATTAGGTCCACATTTTTTTGCTTAAATTTAATTCAATATGCCGTTGTAAAAAATAAAGAGAAAAAAAGATTTTACAGACAACTTTGTATTAAAACGCATTTGTTTTTTTGTTTGAAATTATTATTTAAATTTTTATTAAAATTATTTACACAATCTATGTTTTTGTTTTTTGTTAATGCGAGCTTAAAAAAATCGCGTCTGCACTTATCAACGCCAACAGAACTCAGAATTAATACATATCAGCAAAATTAATGTTGCCACGGCTGAGTATTTAATTCGTGACCATGCTTTAGTACTCATCGTGCTAACCACTTGAGCTACAGCGCCCTCATTTGAGGTTACAATGGTTTTATCATAATATCAGTAATTTTTTATTGAGTAGCAATTTGTTTCACTTTCAAGTTCTGTTCAATTACTTTTTCACGGACAACGAAATGTTTGATGGCGATGTGTTTTGTTCTTCGATTATATTCTTGATTTTGTCTAACCGCTGATGAAATATTACTGCAAAATTGGAATTTCATTATACCTAATTGTTTCAGCATATAACGGTTTAACCAAATTATTTATTTTGATGCTTCTATTGCTGTTACTACTTCGGCTATCATGGTTTGTCTTTGGCTTAGCCACGATACTGCTCCGCCAGAAAATTTTATAACAACGCCAGATGTAGATCTTTTAATATAGCTACTAATACCATAATTAAGAGAACTCGTTTAACACGTACCACATCTGCATGTTAGGGATTTTTCGATGTTCTAGATAAAAGTTCAACGCTGTATGGTAAGTCAGGCCTACAGGCTTGTTCAGAAATGCATCACTGCGCTGCATCTGATCCTTAGTTCGTTCGAAAATGCATCAGTTGGCATCACTGCAAATGTCGTTTGTTCTAAAATGCATCACTAAAATAAATGATGCGCAAACAAACGTCAAACTCGTATCACAAAAATGGTTGATGCGGTGGATGAGTGAGTATTTTATTTGTACTATATATTTTTTACTTGATAAATGTACTCATTTGTATGTATTTCATTTAGTAATGGCTTTAAACGCTTTTCATGGCTTTGTGTCGTTACTTCCCAGAGGCTGGCGTATGATGCTTTACTGTAGCTGGATATTACTTGTTGTCCTTGGAGTGTTATAAATCTATATTTGAAGGTGCATTCTGGCTCCATTTCTAGCAAACCTGAACCATCTAGAGTTAACTGCGTGATCTTTTGTTTGTAAAATGCTGTCGCCTGAGTACGAGATGGAATTGCATAGATCCATTTATTTGGATGGTAGAGTGAAATCCATGATGCGGTGTTCTTCATTTACTGTACTGTACAGTCTAATTGGGTTCTATTGTGAAGCAAATTGAATTCACAACTACATGCTGTTGAACCTGGTTTATGTCTTATTAAAGTTTTCGAGCAAAGATATAATTCTTTTTCAAGAAGACTACATGAATGGAATCATGATTGAATTGCTATCATGATTGTCAAAATGTGATACGCAGTGAAACATCTTCTCTTTTTGGGAGTTTCACAGTCATTGTGTTGATTATGAGATGAAGTTGATTTGTCATTATTGTTATGGAATTTATTGACAGTGGTTTGACCAAGGGAGTTAGTCGCTTCTTCAACATCTTCTAGGTTAGGGCCTGTAGTGGTGCTAATCGAGCAATTGGTATTCTAACAACACCTTTTGATGTTTTGATATCCTCTACTCGCACAAAACCATCATCACCCTTATGGACCGTGATAATTCTTCCTAATGGCCACTGTAACGGCACTATATTGTCTTCCTTTATGATGACCATATCACCGAGTTTAATGTTATTTTTGTCTGTTTGCCACTTATTACGATATTGAAGTTCAGAAAGATATTCTTGTGACCATCGTCTCCAGAACTCCCTTTTTATATAAGTAACTAACTTCCATCTAGCAAGTAAGCTGATTTTTGGTTGGGTGTCTTCTGTATCGATTTGAGCATTTAGAGGTCCTCCGACGAGAAAATAACCCGGAGTTAATGCGGCTAAATCATTTGGATTCTCTGACATTGGACTGATTGGTCGGGAATTAAGAATGCCTTCGATCTCTATTACCACAGTTTCAAGTTCTTCGTGTGGTAATGATGCCGTTGATACACTTCTCACTAGTAGATGTTTTGCTGCCTTTACTGCTGCTTCCCATAAGCCGCCAAAGTGGGGTGCTCTTGGTGGGATAAAATGAAAGGTAATTCTTTTGGAGGTACATTCTTTATTAATTTCTTCATGCGCTGAAGGGTTATACACTGCATCTGACAGCTCTATAAGTTGATTTCTTTGCCAACAAAATTTGTTGCGTTGTTACAGTATAGATTTCTGCAGTGACCTCTTCGGCTTGTAAATCGCTTAAGTGCGCCTATAAAGGCTTCTGTGGTTAAATCACTGACTAATTCCAAATGCACTGCCTTTGGCAAAACAGCAAATACAGCGATGTAAGCCTTTTGTGGCCTTTTTCCTCTTAATTTGTAGTGAATCCAAAAAGGTCCGAAAAAATCAATGCCGGAATTGATGAATGGTCTAGCTGGGGTAACTCGTGTTGATGGCACAATTGATTGACTAATTTTGGCTTAGCTCTGGTACATTTGATGCAATGATGAACAATTGACCGCACTGCAGTTTTTCCTTTAACTGGCCAATACCGTTGCCGTAAGTGAGATAAAAGTGCTTGAGGTACGCAGTGACGGTTATTTTCATGTACCATCTGCATTAATAATTTCGATATGGGATCGTTATAAGGAATTAACATAGGGTGCTTAGCGTCATACTGCAATGTTGATGATTCTAATCGTCCTCCTACTCTGATGATGCCATTTGTATCCAAAAATAGAGCAAAGTTTTTATATGGTGTTAGGTTTGTATCACTTGTTTTCTTTTTATGAACAGCCGCTTGTGCGACTGTTCTGTTTGCTATACTTTATTTTATTAATTTCATAAATAATTCTTAGAGACTAAATGCTTAAAAGTACACTAATACTAATACAACGAAGTATCATAAATATGATACTTTGTTGAGTCTATGATATAAACATTATAATAGGAATGAGCTAATCATCACATTCCCAGAGTGTGTATGCATTATTGCTTCAACAAAGTAAGAAGCTCATGTTACATACAGAAGGTATGGTAACTACGACTCGTAAAACACACTACACCCCCCTTTTCCGGAAAAGAATAATCTATACTAGATTGATTAAAGAATAATCTATACTAGATTGATTATTCTTTTGTATAATACAAACATAAATACAATAAAATAGGGACTGTTTTTTTTTTGTTTGTGCTTTGTAATAAAAGTCTTTTACAAAAATAAAAATTAAGTATTAAAAGAAAAATTTTTTTTTATAATTAAATAAAAGGATATTTAACGGGCTAGCATTTCCTTCCCTTTCCAAAAGAGACAAAGGAATAAGAAAAAATATTTATCTTTTAACTTGCTAAAGTATTGTTATTCAATAAAATTGTCAAAATAACTTTAATCAATAAAATAATTATTCTAAATTATTTTTATAAGTTTTAAGTAAAAACTAGCGTTATTGAAAAAGGAAAGAAAAAAAGAAAGGAAAAAAAATATAAAAATTTATTAGACGTTATCCCATGTTATTCATAGATATTTGAAGTTTGTTGGGGATTTATTTCTTTAGGCAGTTTTTTGATTCTGTTCTTATGGACAGTAAAAAGTTCACAATTAGTGTCCATTAATGTGACATTGTTTGAATTATCAATTTCATTGACTGTGATGGGACCTTTATAGACCGCATCCAGTTTGTGTCCTGATTCATTGCGGCCTAGAACAGAGTCATTTACACAGAATGTAATAGGATTAGAATTATCATTGGATATTTTTTGTCTAAGAAGTTTAGCATTTTCAATGAGGCTAGGAGCTCTACGTTGAGCTACTTGGAGTCTATATTTAACTTCCTTTTCGTAAGCTTCAACAGTGTAAAGGGGTTCTATGCTATTGGTATTGCTAACATCTAGCTCTCTTGGATTCCGAAGATCAATTCAAATGGACAATATCCATGAGTTGTGGATGGAGTTGTATTATAACAATATACAAAGAATTTTAACCAATTATCCCAATCTGAATTGTCTGATGAAACATAAGATCTTAAGTACTCGTTGAATGTTCTGTGAGATCTTTCAACTGTACCAAGTGCTTCATGATGGTAAGCAGTAGAGTGTAATTTCTCTATTTTCATTATCTTGCATAGTTCCTTTAGTACCTGATTTATATATTCAGTACCTAGGTCCGTAACTATTGTGTTCATTGCACCATATATTAAAATAAAATCCTCCATAATGACTTTCGCAACATTTCTGGATGATTTATTTATTATTGGGATAGCTACTAGGTATTTAGCTAAATCGCACATTATAGTCACAGCGTATTCATTCTGAGAATCAGACCGTGGAAAGGAGCCTATTGTGTCCAATATCACTCTTTGAAAGGCTTTTAGAGGAGTTGGTGTTATAACGAGGGGCTCCTTGCCTTTAACCGTGGTTTTGTTGGTTTGGCATTTAAGGCATTGTTTTACATATCTAGCTATATCTCTAGTCATGCCTTTCCAATGATATTGAAGTTTTATTTTTTTATCATACGAGTTATGCCTCGATGTCCACCGGTAATGGGATCATCATGGTATTTTTGCATAATTCTCAGTTTTTCAGAATCAGTAGAAACTTTAGTAAGTTTTGGTACGAGCATAATTCTTAAATTAAAATCTTGCAATATTATATTACCTTTACATTTGAAGGATTTCATATTTTTTCCTAGGTAATTAAGCATACTGTCATAAAGTGAGAGTAGCAATGTTGTGAGACCAGTATTATTAGTTATTTTTGCGAGCTTTAGAAAGAGTTGACCTAGGTCGACATTTCTATTAATAATTAGATCTTTCAACTTAAATTCGGAAAGAACTTGCTTTCTCTTATGGATAATTACTTTATCCTTAGTAAAATACAATCTAGGTATTTTACGATGCTCCTCATATATTTTAAAATTGGCTGATTCTGTTTGTTGTGTAGGAGTTTTGTTCGTACTTTCTCCTTCTGTTTTAGTCTGAAGTCTTGTTGTAACTTTCAGGACTGTATTGACTCCAATATTTTTAATATCCTTAAACTCTATACGTGACAGTGCGTCTGCCACGGTATTTTCCTTACCCCTAATATACTCGACTACAAAGTATTACTCCTCGAGGTCAAGTCTCATACGCGTGAGCTTAGATGATAGATTCTTTAGAGAAAATAAGTAAGTGAGTGGTCTGTGATCACTTTGGATTACAAACTTTCTGCCGTAAATGTATGGTCTGAAAAATTGTACAGCCCAATGAATTGCAGTTAATTCCTGCTCTATGGTAGATTTGTTACTTTCGCCTTTTAGTGAAAGATCTAGAGGCGTATGAAATTGGCATTAGTATACCCTGTTTTTTCTGACTAAGGACAGCTCCACAAGCGTGTTTGCTTGCGTCTGTTGTAATAAAAAATTCTTTAGAAAAATCAGGGTATTGTAAAATGTTAGGACTTAGTAATTGGTTTTTGAGGTATTGGAAAGATTTTTCGCAATCTTGGTTCAACTCAAAAGGTAAATTTTTTCCTGACAATCTAGTAATCGACATATTATGATTCAGCAAAGTTTGGTATAAACCTTCGGTAATAATTACAAAAGGCTATGAAGCGTTTGGCTTCATCACCATTCCTTGGTGTTGGATAGTTTTATACTATAGAAAATTTGCTATCATCAGGCAATATGCCTTGATCAGTACATTTGTGGCCCAAAAGTGTTACTTCAGTGCGGAAAAATTAAGATTTGTCTGGATGTAATTTCCGATTATGTTTCCTGCATAATGCAAATACGTTTTTTAAATTTCGTAACATATGTTGTTTTGAACAACCAATCACTACAAGGTCATCCATATACACGAATGCTAGTGCTGGAGCTAGACCTGAAAAAGCCAACGACATCATGCGTTGGAAGGAATTTGGGGCCTACGGTAATCTTGTAAATCTGAAGGATCCTTTATCTGTGGAAAAGGATGTAATATCTTTAGATTCCTCTTCAAGCTCTATCTGATGAAAACCTGACATTTGATCAAGAATGTCATCTATGAGAGGTAAAGGAAATTTATCAGCTATTAAATTTTTATTACCTTCCCTGTAGTCTACTACCAGTCTCCATATCTTTTGGGTATTAACAGGTAAGGGTTTCTTTGGTACCAAGAGTATGGGACTATTATGATCTGAAGTGGATGGTTCAACAATATGGTCTTTAATTAGCTTGTCAACCTGGTTATTTATTTCCTCTTTTTGGGAATGTGGTATTGGATAGTTTTTTATGTAAACAGGTTGTGTAATGTTTACTTTAAGTCTTTGTTTATAAAAGTTATTGACTGATATGTTTTCAGTTTCTAAAACGAAAATGTCTATAAATTCATGGCAAAAGGATTTTAGGTCTTTTTCAACAAAAGTTGGAAAGTTTCTGGAAAGTCTTTCCATTTTTTCTTTGGACTTGGCAGGTGTACAATTTTGCTTGGCAATTTTATAATCTTTAAGGTTTTCGGTAACAAGTTTAATATCAGAAATTACCAAATCTTGTTCAGTGGTATTAATTATTTTTACTAGTGGGTTTGATTTCGAAGTTATTGTATTTCCGACGTAAACGCCGTTTTCAATTGTTTAATAAGGTATCAAAACATTTTGTGCGGATGATTCAAATTGTATGGATCTTATAACTTCATATCTGACAGGGAGTGATATTGAGTTTATGGTTGGACCGTTTCTAAGGGGTATTCCAATGTCATGATCAATTTCATTTGATCGGATAATATTTAGATCCCTGTCATTGGAATATTGTAAGATACAATTATACTTTCGAATGAAATCCATTCCAATTATTCCGTCTGCCTGTATTTTGAAATCATCCGTGACTACATGAAAAGTATGTTTTATTAGATATTGGTCTATTTTTATGCCTTGGCCAATACCATTTAATTTTTTTTTTTTTTTATTATAAACATTGATTGATTCATTCATGGTTGTGCTTGATAATTGAAATATCAGCTCCAGTATCTATTAATAAAATTGAAGATGTTTCATTAAGGGTAGTTCTACAGCGTAAATAGCTACATAAATTCAAGTTAATATTGTAGGTTCTTGTATTTACTAAGTATTTGGGGGTCGCTGCTCGTTTGTTTTGTTTGTTTTCCGCAGCTACATTTATGTTTCTAGTTATTGAATTATTATTACGGTTTCTATTATCTTTATTACTGCGATAAGAAACTGAATTATTGTTATTATAATTGCGGTTGTTATTGCCGCTATTACGATAGGACCCTATTATTGTTTCCATTTCGATTGAACCTATTACTTCTGTTCTGATGGAAGTTTCTGTTTTGGTTGAAGTTGTTACTTCTGCCATGGTTACTATTGCTATTACTATGACCTTACTGTCTAAAGCCATAGCTTAGGATAGAGTTTTCATGACCGTAGGCTTCGGTACAACTGCTTATGAATTTAGTCAATACTTCATTAAAGTTACCCGATTGCATGATCATTTTAACTCTATCGTTAGAGCTGTTTTTGGTTATAGCCGTAACAGCTGAACGTGTAGCATATTTGTTGCCTATTTCATGGGATAACTCATCTGTAATATAGGCGGTTTCTAATTTCTTCGTTAATTCCTCCAATTCTTTGGCGTAGGCATTAACGTTCTTTCCGGATTGTCTTGTGCTCATTAATTTGGCATTTATTACATCAACGGATTCACCTTTAACCGTTGTTTTTAGTTTTAAAATTATTTGTTCTAGTGTGGTTTCTGATGAAATTAAATTTCTCGCTGTTCCTTTCAATTTTATTTTAATAAGGTTTACAGCTACTGATTCGTGCGTTTCCTTAATCGAATCTACTAAATTAATAGCGTCGATAAAGCTTTGCAGGTTTTCAGAATTTCCATTGAAATCTGGAAGTAACCTGGAGGCTGTATTTAGAAATTCTATTAAAGTTTGGGGCATTTTGGATTTTTGTTCCGTTTCGGATAAAAGTTCAAATACTATTGGTTCATGGATTGAGTGTGGAACAAGGACTTTAAAATTTTTTCTATAACTTACGGAAATTAATTTTTCACGTATGTCAGAATAAAAATTATCAGCAGAAGTTTGATGAGCTTTTGTTAATCTATTATAATTTGTAGTTAGTAGTACTCTGAGCTTCTGTAACTGATTTTGGAGGATGTTTATATGTTTATTGACTGTTTCGGGTTTTGTACCTCTGTCAGTATTTAAGTATTTTTTTTCGCAATTTTTAGTTATTGTATCTTCAATATCATTGAACTATCAATAATTACTCATATCTTAAGTCTAAAAATATAAATATACTTTTTAAATCCAACCAGTGCTGGACAAAAAAAATGTATGTTTCACGGTTACTGTAATTTGCGGGTTATCCCTCTGATGTACGGATGAGAGAAGCAGTATCCCTCCTTCTTAGTCGAATCCAGGTTCATTTAGTATGTTACGGGCCAGTGGATTCGGATGAGTTTCAAGCTTGTTTAAATATCTTATGGCAAGTTTCGCTATTTCTGCTTTAACTGATGGCCCGTTTAGATCTTTATGAATGTTCGAGTTTTTTATATACTAAGGAGCAGATGTAATTATACGAAGAATCTTATTTTGGCGCCTTTGAATTTTATCTACGTTGCTAGCGGAGGCAGTGCACCATAATTGAATGCCATAACACCATATTGGTTTTAGAATTGACTTGTATAATAAAAGTTTGCAATCTAAAGCTAGAGTAGAATTTCTGCCAATAAGCCAGTTGAGTTGGTCTGCTTTCAACTTCATTTGTGTTAACTTTGTTTCTATGTGGCGTTTCCATGTAAGGCGCCGCACAGTGGCTGAAAATCGTTTTTCGTTGGCCAAAATTCTGTAACTTTTGAACCGATCAAAATATTGAAATAATTTTTTTTTTAATGGATAGATATTTAGCTCAGCTTGATTCAGTTTTAATTACATTAAAATTGATGGAGGACTTTTTAAGGAATTCGAGGTCAAAGTTGAACATTTTAATTTTTTTAACTTTCAGAGTGAAATATGGGTTTATTCTGTGTGTAACATAGTAAAATATCCCTCTAAGATCCAAAAAAGTATATATATTCTTGATCAGTGATGAAATCTAAGACGATATAGCTATGTCCGTCTGTCCATACGTCCGTCTGTCCATCCGGCCGTCCGTCCATTCGCCTGTCTGTATGAACACGATTCAGTCTAAACGAAAAGAACTAGACCCTTGAAATTTGGTACATATATATCTTGAAGGAAAGGGCAGGCTAAGTTCGTAAATGGGCCAAATCGGACCAGGGGAAAAAAATTCCCCTAAGAAGAACTAAACCAACCCCTGCAAAACTACACATTTTTACAAGTTTTTTTGTAAATTTGTTAAGCAAATGAAGCATTTTTATGTCAAAGAAGGTTCAAGGTATCTACCCTGGAGCCAGAAAATCATAAAAATTTATTTGTTGACCCAGCCCCCTTTTTGTGGGCGTTTATATAGCATATTATATGAAAAATAGTGTCAATAATTAACAAATTGTATTACCTAAGCCTAGATTGCATAAAAAATTAATTTTTAAGCTTTCATGACGAATGGAAAATGTACTCGGATTTTCTGCGCTACCTTCACCTCACCCCCCCCCCCAAAAAAAAAAATTTTTTTTTTTTTTTGGGTTAAGCAACAAGAAAATATAATTTTTATTCATTTGACTTAAATATTAATTGCAAATATTCCATATTTTGTTCTGTGCTATTTCTGTTCTTTAGTAGTTTTTTGGCTTCTTCATCTAAATCCCGATGGTCCACTTTCCATTGATTTCGAATACTGGATACCGGATCTGACGTTGCCAATAATATATTAAATAGATCTTCATTTGTTGAATTCCGTGAAATTTTCCTAGTATTGTGCTCTCTATAAAATATGTAATCCTTGTTCCTTTTTTCCTGAGCCTCCTCTGATAGATCTCCAAGTGGCACCAAATGATATTTAATGACATCTTCACTATGATAAAGGATTTTGTGAACTGTTGCAGACATATTTCTCCATGGGTAGTTAGTTGTATATATTTTTGCAGTTTCCTTAGCATAACCTCCAAATTTTCTACAGTCAATTTCTTCATTGCACGCAAGTACTTCTAGTATTATTTTAAATCTTAAAATAAGGTTGAAATCCACTCCTGTTATTTCAGATGCTGTTTCTGGATCTGAAAAGAATCTTCTTGCGGTATTGCCATCATTTGTATTGCCTGACCCTTGTTCTATAATCAGTCCACGTTTGCGATATTCATCTTGAACATGTTTCTTTTTTGAACTTCTTAACTCTTTGTTGGTCACGTTGTTTCTTATTGATCCTAAAGACCCGAAATCCAAATCATAACTGATTTTTAGTATGTGTTCCATAAGTCGTATTCTTGCGTGTAGTGGTGATAATCCAAATTCATATGCATCGGTATTATCTAATGATTTTGCTGGGACTTGGTTTAATTGGGTTGATGTTGCTTGGCATATAATGCAGCTGGATGCAGCCTTCCTGTTAGTCAAAGCCTGACCCACTTTTCCATCTATCATTGTCAGGACTAACTGGTAGCTTACTTCAATTTGCTGCCCATCTAACTGTAATTGTAATGGCTGTAGTGCTGTAAGTTGGTCCTTGATATCACTAATTTCTTTATTAATAACATTATTTGTTTCTTTTTTGAATTGAAATTTGATTGGCCTCCAGTATTTCGTAGAAGATGGTGTCTCATTTTTCCAAATATCCATTGTTTGCGTTGTACTAGTCGAAGGCTCTGAATCTTCCAAAATCTTTTTCAATCGCAATGGTACAAATGATACCATGAACATATCTGAGTCAGAAATATTTGCACAAACAGCTTGTTTATATTGTTTTTGTCCCGAAGAACCATCACATCCCCATTTACAAAAAAGAATTAACTTTGTGTTTCCGTATTTCTTCAACTAATTTCCTGTTATTGGCTGCAGCAAGCGTGCGGCTGTGTGATCAAGTAGAGATTGTAGTTGTACCTCTGCCGAAATTGGTGTGATTGTAATAGTGTCCTTTGATGGCAAACAGTCCATTTTAGCAGCGGTTATGTGATGATATGCTAGATATATATTTGAGCCTTTTTCAATCGCACGCTGTCTGAGTTTAATATATTGCTGTTTTGTTAATTTCAAATCCAGAAATAATGCTAATGCCTCCTCATTTGTGTACTGTATTGCATCATTCGGAGTTGGTATACTTTTAAGAATCCGTTTTGTTCTCGGTGGACTAGCTTTAACAACTTTTTCAATGATATCCACTTTTGTAAATTGGTTCTGTGATCGTAATTGATGTAGGAAGGATTCTTTTATATTTGTAGAACCAAAGGCATCGTTAATATCTTTAAGCTTCCGCCTCTTAGATCTATCGCTGCAATTGTCCACTAATGATTTGCGTGGTCTTCCAGCCTTATCTTGCTTTGCTGTTTCTGCAGCGACAGTAAGTTGACCTTCTAACCACTTTGCACTTTTTATATAAAATTTTTGTTTACTGTACATAACTTCTTTGTAGCGTTTTTTTAGTGCTTTGACGAAATTATATAATTGCTCTTGCATTTCGGTGCTACACGAATTTAAGTTTATTTTAACGTAACTAAGAACATCTTCCTGATTTTTGTTTCTAAAATACACTTCGGCCAGTTCTTTATAACTGAAGCTCTCCATTTTCTTTTGAATATTTTTATTTGCGTTTGTTATGTTTTATCCGTACACTTAAAGGATTAAATTATTACTCAGTAATCCCTTAACGAATACGTACTTTTATAAATTTTTAGATACATGTTCTTCACACACTGATCTTTAATTTCATAGCAGGTAGCGCTTAAATTGAACAAAACTGCACTCATGCGTCAATATGGTGTTGTTTTTTAACTTTAGTGGTTTAATGTCGCAATTATTGTTATAAAATTGTTTATGACTTTGGTTGACCCTAACATTTGATAACAGGTAAATTTAGAAAGAGATCATATGCTTCCTGTAGAGCCCATTGTGATAATTTTATTACTTATTTTTTGCTGATCAAAACAAAGCCATTAAACCCTTTCGAAGGTATTATATTTATTTTTTTTAGTTATACGTAGCCTAAACTAAAAAAAATAAACTTTTAGGCAAAAAAGTGAAAATTTAATACACCATTGTATATGAATTTTTTTCGAGTAATTTCATTAAAATGAAAAAAGTGTTCTACAGGCGGCTCGTGGCGGGAGCAAAAGTATATATAGCCTTAAAGAGGACACTTTCACCTTTCTCGTGGTTGTATACGTTTCTTGTTCCCTTTTGTTCCCTAGAAGTTCTATTCCACTAAAGATTAAATTTGAGGAAAATATAGTAGTTTCATAAATATTTCATAACGCCCCTAATATTAAACGCTAGAGCTGTGTCTACTTACAACAACTAAAGACAATAATCCTACCAACATTATAAAAAAAACCGCAGACCATTATCGATGATAGCTTGCGAGTAGTAACCATTTAATTTTGATAAAAAACCAAAGAAAAACACCTTTTTCTGAAATTAAAAAAAAAGTTTGAGTTTGACAGCATGCCACGCCCACAATTATCAATATTTTAACATAATTTTTTGGATACCTTAATTTGGATATATTAACTACAAAATGACGTAAAAATTTTAAAAATCGGTGACAAAAAAAAATTTACTTTTGGCCAACGAAAAACGATTTTCAGCCACTGTGCGCCGGTCAAGATGTATGCCGAGATATTTGACGTCTGAAAGCTGAGGTATCATTTGGTTATTTATCCGAATAGGGGGGCAAGATTCTCTACGCAGTGTGAAAGTTATGTACATTTTTGTTCATTAACTTTTATTCTCCATTTCTTCAACCATTTTTGTTAATTGGATATGTGATCTTGTAAATATCGTGATGCTACTTCAGGTCTTTCGTGAATGCTTAAAAAAGCAGTGTCGTCAGCAAATGTCGATGTGTGGACTCGGTTACTAGTATACAATAAGTATAAAAATGGCCCCAATATACTACCTTGGGGAACTCCGGCTTCGATTGGCTGGGGTGAGCTCAAAAAATCTCCTTCTTTAACAATAAATTTTCAATCGGTTAAATAACTATCTAGCAGCTTATATAGGTTTACGGGCAAATTCAGTTTTAGCTTATATAACAGGCCGTCATGCCACACCTTATCGAATGCTTGAGAAAAGTCGATAAAAAGTGCAGAGCAGTATTTTCTCTCTTCAAAAGTCTCCTTAATAACATTGACTAACGTGTGAGTTTGTTCGATCGTACTATGTTTTTTCCTGAAGCAGAATTGATAGCTTGGAATACATCCTTTGACGCTTAGAAAAGGGTTAAGCTTAGTTATTAAAATCCTCTCAAACAGCTCTGACATATTTGACAAAAGGCTTATAGGTCTGTATGATTCAATTTTTGTGTGGTCTTTTCCTGGTTTAGGAATCATGGTAACCAAGGATACCTTCCACTCTGTGAGGAAGTACTCAAGACGTAAAATGGCATTAGAAATAAAAAGAGCGATTCTGCGAGCTATACGGGGCAACTCAAATAACATCTTGTTACTGGTTTTATCACCGTTCGATATCTGCAGAATAAATTTGATTGTAGCTAGCTAGTTGTCGGGTTATTGTTGAATGTTGGGCAGCTGATTTGAGGTTTTGGTCAAAATCAATAAGAATCCGCTCTACGTCTTCAGGTGTTCTTAGTGTGATGTTTTCCGAACAATCAGTACTAAGATACTTTCTATATTTCAACCAAATATTGCTTGTGCTAGTCGTTGGTGATATGATGTTTTGTTTGTCCCATATATAGAAGATAGTGGGTGAATGATCTGAGGATAATTCAAGTGACACTTCAGCTTTAATCATTTCTCTCAAGTACTCGAGTTCAAATTTGTGTTGGCGCAAGCCGTTTGCGTTCCAGAAACATATTTTTAAACAGTTCATGGTTTGTTAAGTAACGCCTGCAACATAGTAGATTGTATGCGTACCATTTCTTGCATCATGCTGCTCATAGAGCTCATAAAACTGTTTAACGAATGAATTAATGTCTCGGTGTTTGTTCCTTAGGATGCGATTGCAAATTTGGAGTAGATTTATTTGTCGGTATCGCTTTATGTACTGAAACATGATTGGTTTTTAACATATCTGCGTATGAAACGTGTTGGGTTGTTGGTTGGGCTAGCTTAGGATAATGAGCATTTGCTCGATATTGCGGGTGCTTAGCGGGAGTATTTAATTTTTGTGTGGTTTTCCTTACCATGGAAAAAACTGGACAGCCTCTATAGTTAGCAGTGTGATTGCCACCGCAATTGCTACATTTTTAACTTTCGAGTCATCCCTTTGTCGCATTGCGCGGAACAATGTTGCTCTCCACACACAACGCAAACCGGAAGCAACTTGCAGTAAGCCCTAGTATAACCATATTCTTGGCAGTTTAGACACTGTACGGGTCCTGATCGCTTATGCGGTTTCTCCACGCTTATTTTGCGGTGCAACAGATATCTCAAGTTATAACTAGGGTGCGTTTCGTTCTTTTTCAATCTCATTGTGGGAGAGTTCTTATCTTTATGTACTTTAGACATTGGTGCTAGCTCCGAAGATTTATGGCTTCGACATCTTTTCAATACAGTTATGTATATGTCCATTCCCACTTTCGGCTTAGGTTTTTCTACACTATCCATATTAGTTTTGGTAACACTATGTTCAGAAGGCGACTTGTTTGTAGTTATTTTATTGTCATCGCTTAGCAAAAGCGATGAACAAGATTGGGCACGTATAACTTGCGTAGTATTTATACTCAAATAATTTTCAGCCTTATTGTTTTTATTTAAATCAAAATTGTTCACATTTTTGTTACTTAAATTAAAGAGGCTCATTAGCCTCTATTGTTTTTGTTTTATTTTTAAAGTAGCAATACAATAATGCCGTTGTAAATAAATAATGAAAAAAGAGAAAAAAAAATACAAACAACTTTGTTGTATGAAAAGAAATTTTTGCTTTTGATTTCATTTATTCACACAATTTGTTTTTGTTTTTTTGTTAATGGCGAGCTTAAAAAAATCGTGACCGCACTTATCAACGCACAAACTAAAACTGAAGCATTTTTATGATTTAAGAAACTCGTCTTTTATTGCCTTAGCTCTTGATACTATTGCTCCCATTCCATCAGTTAAGATACTGGTATATAAAACAAGGAATTGGTAAATAAAACAAGAGAGCGGTCATTATGTATACTTCCGTAACAAAAGACGAAGAAAAAAAAAATAACTTTAATCAGAAAAGTGTTTCACAATATTTATTTCACAATATTTCACAATATTTAAATTTCCCTCAAACAATGCTCCTACGCGTCGAATGGAAAACAAACAACAATAATCTTTATATTAGACTTTGTCTAGATTGTTAGCCAAGGATGCAGCTCTAGTGTAAGATTTCCTCAAAGATCTTTTGTGTAATTGGTAGATCGTCACTAAGAGCTGCGCGGCTAATATACCGATTATTATTATGAAATAAACGGCAGGGAAGTCAATTTTAATCACCACGTCATTCACGACATTAGCATTTGGTTTTTCAATTTTTGACTCCGTACCGCCCATTGTAATGACACTTGATAAGTCTATATAGGGAAAAAGAAACGTATAATAATAGAATACTCTGGCAGGATCGCCATGTTATGTTTGTATCACTTGTTATAATAAAACACTCGATTTTGTATTCTTTTTGTTCTGTTTGCTATACTTTATTTTATTAATTTCACAAATAATTCTTACAGACTAAATGCTTAAAAGTACACTAATGATACAAACATTATGATGGGAATGAGCTAGTCAGCACATTCCCAGAGTGTGTATGCATTATTGCTTCAACAAAGTATGAAGCTCGTGTTACATACAAAAGGTATGATAACTACGACTTGTCAAACACACTACAATGGACTATTTTTGCTTACTTGATTGTATCTTATTAGGTGTTTTAGTTCTTCGTCAAATTCTGAGTGTTGCAGTGTCCGTACAATCAAAGTCAGCGCTTGTTCTAGTTCTGAAACTGCACAACTGTAATATCTGCGATTGCTGATTGGCCCTTCTTGTATTGTTTGCGAATCTCACAATGTAGTCAACTACACGTTGTAGAGTTCTGAATGAGCCATTATGTTTGATGTTGTAGATGAAACTATTTGTTGGATCACTCGCTGTTGTTGTTGCTGCTACTTTCGCTCTATATCAAAATTCTGATTGATGATATTTGCTTTGGAGACTTCTTTTGACCACATTTCTTGTTGTCCATGTAGAAATATTGGTCCGTAGAACCACAAATTGTTTGATGCGAGTTTTCTTGGAGAGATACTAACATGTCCCCATTGCTCAGCAACAGATAATCCTTGAATTGCTGATATTCGGTTGGCCACGAAAGTTTGGTATAATCATGATTGTGACCTGATCCAGGCTAACACGATCTCTGAATCTGTCCACAAGTATGTGGGGATGTCATTAAAACTTAAGTCCTTTTTGACCCTTGCTGTTAACTGAGTGGCTAATAATGCTGCGCACAACTCGAGACGAGGTAGAGTGTGGTGTTTTAAGGGTGCTACACGTGATTTTGCACATAATTTGATTGTTCTTGATGTCTGATCTGATATAAACTACTGCACCATATGCCTTTTCTTATGCGTTTGCAAAGGCATGAATTTGTATGTTTGATGATCTTTGTCCTTCAAACATATGTCGTGATAATTTTAAATGTCATCCAATGCGGAATGTCATCCACCGAACGCAAAGTTCTTCTGGTAGTTCATCATCCCAGCCGTGTTTTAGTTGCCAAAGCTCTTGGATAAATATTTTGGTAGTGACAACTATTGCTGATAGCAAACACAAAGGATCAAATAGCCTGGCTAAATCTGAGCTTACAGTGCGTTTGGTTAGGTGTTTAACTTCCCTTTGGCATACGTTGACACAGAATTTGTCAGCTATTGGCATCCATGTTAATTCTAGTGTTTTGACAGTTTGGTTCTCGTTGCTAAAGTCAAAATTAACTTCTTGATGTTCTTTTGCAGTGTTCTGTAGTAGCTGCAGGTGATTTGCTGTCCATTTTTGTAGTTTGAGACCATGCTGGCTTAGTATGTGCTAAGTCATCCGCTCCCCCGATTCCATCATCCACATAAGCACGACCTGTGCTCCATATGGGTATCTTGCTGTATTTGATTTACCAATTCTGTTCCATATGTGATCGTGTTTAGTTGATAATATTTAAATGGCATTGTTGAAATTTCCCTCTAGATGATAATTTGGAATTTTCTATCGTCGGGATGCATGATAAATTGACGATACATTTTCTCTATGTCCGTCGTGAAAACAAAACGTGGTAAACGGAAGCGAAGTAATATGGAAAAAACTCACTGTGCACTGTAGGTCCTGTGTGCATTATATCATTTAGAGAGGTACCAGTTGAAGTTTTTGTAGAGGCATCAAAGACCACTCAAAGCTTTGTTGTGGCACTTTCTGGTCTTAGGATACAGTGGTGAGGGATAATATAATTTGGAGATGCAATGGAGTTCACGTATATTTGTGACATATGACCCAGTGCTTCATAATCTTTCATGAAATTTATGTATTGTTATTTTATTTCGGGTGCTTTGGATAAACGCCTTTCCAGTGAAAGAAATCTATTGAGTTCAATATTGTGTTACTCTCCCAATGTATCAGGACTGTCACAAAATGGAAATTTTACCATGAATCTTCCATGCCTGTCGATTGTGTTTGTTTGGACAAAATGATCTTCGCAGTATTTGTCTGCTGTCGATAGGACTTTTTTCAACTGACATAGATTTTCCATATTCCAAAGTTGGGCAATAGCTTCTTCGAGATTGGTGTCGTCTTCTGTGCACATTCCACACACTGCAGTTTTTTTTCGCAATTTTTATTTATTGTATCTTCAATATAATTGAACTATCAATAATTACTCATATCTTAAGTCTAAAAATATACTTGTTAAGTCCAACCAGTGCTGGACAAAAAAATGTATGTTTCACGGTTACTGTAATTTGTGGGTTATCCCTCTGATGTACGGATGAGAGAAGCAGTGTCCCTCCTTCTTAGTCGAATGTAACCAGGTTCAGTTAGTATGTTACGGGCCAGTGGATTCGGATGAGTTTCAAGCTTCTTTAAATACCTTATGGCAAGTTTCGCTATTTCTGCTTTAACTGATGGCACGTTTAGATCTTTATGGATGTTCGAATTTTTTATATACCAGGGAGCAAATGTAATAATACGTAGAATCTTATTTTGGCGCCTTTGAATTTTTTCTATGTTGGTAGCTGAGGCAGTGCCCCATAATTGAATGCCATAACACCATATTGGTTTTAGAATTGACTTGTATAATAAAAGTTTGCAGTCTAAAGCTAGAGTAGAATTTCTGCCAATTAGCCAGTTTAGTTGGACTGCTTTCAACTTCATTTGTGTTAACTTTGTTTCTATATGCCGTTTCCAAGTAAGGCGCCGGTCAAGATGTATGCCGAGATATTTCACGTATGAAAGCTGAGGTATCATTTGGTTATTTATGTGAATAGGGGGCACGATTCCCTACGCAGTGTAAAAGTTATGTGAGTACATTTTTGTTCATTGACCTTAATTTTCCATTTCTTCAACCACTTTTCTAAAATTAATATGTGGTCTTGTAAATATCGTGATGCTACTTCGGGACTTTCGTGAATGCTTAAAAAAGCTGTGTCGTCAGCAAATGTCGATGTGTGGATTCGGTCACTAGCTGGCATATCTGACGTATACAACAAGTATAAAATCGGCCCCAATATACTAGATTGGGGAACTCCGGCTTCAATTGGCTTAAAAAATTGCCTTCTTTAACAATGAATTTCCGATCAGTTAAATAACTATCTAACAGCTTGTATAAGTTTGCGAGCAAATTCAGTTTTAACTTATAATTTAGGCCATCGTGCCATACCTTATCGAATGCTTTGGAAACGTCGATAATAAGCGTTAACTAACCTGTGAGTTTGTTCGATTGTACTATGGTTTTTTTCTGAAGCCAAATTGATGGTTCAGAATACATCCTTTGTCGCTTAGAATGGGGGGTTCAGCTTATTTATTAACATCCTCACAAACAGCTTTGAAATATTTGATAAAAGACTTATAGGTCTGTATGATTCAACTTTTGTGTGGTCTTTTCCTGGTTTAGGAATCATAGGTATTAACGAAACCTTCCAACCTGAAGGAAAGTACTCAAGGCGTAAAATGGCGATAAAAATTAAAAGAATAATTTTGCGAGCTATATGGGGCAACTCAAATAACATTTTATTACTGGTTTTATCTAACCCAGGGGCTTTCTTGGTGTTTATATCTGTTATTCCCCTTTCAATTTTACTAGAATTAAATCTTAAGGGTACTGCAGCACTAGCTTCGACAGTTGGCAAATCAACTGCATCAGTCAATACATTTGGAGTAAAGACCTTTTTCAAATGTTCAACAAATAATTTGCCTTTTTCGGTATCATTCCTTGCCCAGCCTCCAGACGAAGTTCGATTGAGGAGTTGGGTCAAGGTCTTTTAAATAGATTTTCAGAGATGTTGCTCTCCGGGATTCTAGTAGATCTCTTAGCCGTTTCGTGCATTCTTTAAGTCTGCTTTTAAGTTGAGGAGATCTGTGCGATTGAGTGGCGAACGTCAACACAATAGATTTGATTGCGTCTTATTAGTTGTCGGGTTACTGTTGCGTGTTGGGCAGCTAATTTAAGGTTTTGATCAATATCAGTAAGACTTTGCTCTACGTCTTCTGGAGTTCTTAGCGGGATATTTTCCGAAAAATGAGTACTGAGATATTTTTTATATTTCAACCAATTTATGCTTGTGCTATTCCTTGGTGACACGATATTTTGCTGGTTCAATATATAAACAATAGCGGGTGAATGATCTGAGCATAATTCAAGTGACGCTTCAACTTCAATCATTTCTTTTGAAATACCTTTAGTTACGCCAAAATCAATAACATCAGGTATTTTTTGCTGATCAGGAGTGGGTTGTCCACTCGATATCACATTCAGACGCATTTTTGAAATTGTGTCAAACAAAACACGACCTTTTGGAGTTATTAGGCGTGATCCCCAAAACGTATGTTTAGCGTTGTGGTCGCCTGATGCTATGAAACAGGGACCTAGTGATTTGAAGAAATCGCTCTATTGACTCTCTGATATTTGAAACCTAGTAGGTGAATAAATTGAAGAAATAACTAAGTTTTGATGAAATTCTTCAATACAGATGTTTGTTGCTTGTAGGTAATCTTCACAAAAATCACACAGTAAATAATGTTTGATTCGAGCCTTTATTAGTATTGCTGCACCACCACATGCTCTGCCACGGGGGTCCTTGGTGTCATATAAGATATAGCCATTTATTTTAAAAAAGCTATTTGTTGTTAAATGAGTCTCTGCAACCAGCATGACATCAATTTGTTCCTTCTTAAGGAAGTACTCGAGTTCATTTTTGTGTTGGCGCAAGCCGTTTGCGTTCCAGAAACATATTTTTAAACAGTTCATGGTTTGTTAAGTAACGCCTGCAACATAGTAGATTGCATGTGTACCATTTCTTGCATCATGCTGCTCATAGAGCTCATAAAACTGTTTATCGAATGCACTTATGTCTCGATGCTTGCTTCGAGACGATTAAAATTACCCGATGGTGTTTGTTCTTTAGGATGCGATTGCAAATTAGGAGTAGAATTAGTTGTCGGTGTCGCTTTATGTACTGCAGTATGATTAGTTTTTACCATATCCGCGTATGAAACATGTTGGGTTGTTGGTTGGGCTAACTGAGGGTAATGAGCATTTGCTCGATATTGTGGGTGCTTAGCAGGAGTATTTGATTTTTGAGTGGTTTTCCTTACCATGGAAAAAACTGGACAGCCTCTGTAGTTAGCAGTGTGGTTTCCAATTGCTACATTTTTTAACTTTCGAGTCATCCCTTGCTTTGTCGCATTGGGCGGAACAATGAAGCTCTCCACACACAACGCAAACCGGAAGCAATTTGCAGTAAGCCCTAGTATGACCATATTCTTGGCAATTTAGACACTGTACGGGTCCTGATCGCTTAAGCGGTTCCGCTACGCTTATTTTGCGGTGCAACAGATATCTTAAATTATAGATAGGGTGCGTTTCGTTCTTTTTCAATCGCATATCTCCAGGTTCCAGTGCAACGCGAAATAGAGTTTGAGGGACACGTTCTCGATTTCTGAGGTTGTGTACACTTTTTACCTTAAATCCCGCTTTTTGGAGGCCATCTCTAATTTCGACTGGATCAACGTATGAGTCTACACCTTTTATAACTACCTGTAGACCTTTACTACTCTTCAGCTGATATGTATAAAAGTTCTTTTTGCAGCTTTCAAACTCGTTTACTACTTTACGATAACTGTTTTCATCAATAAATTGTATTTTTGTTTCATCAATGTTGCCACGCTTGATTGGAATTACATAAAATGTGTTCTCACCAATAATTGAAATTAACTTCTTTATTAAGTCGTTGGAGTTTTTCTCCCTTAAATAAATTGGAGGTGGTTTGAACGACCTGGGTGCCGTTTTTTTCACTTGTTTCGCTATCTAAAATAGCAAAACGATTATGGGAATTTATTCCGTTAGAGTCCTTGTCTTTTTGTACTTTAGCCATTGGTGCAATCTGGGAAGATTTAGGGCTTCGACCTCTTTTCAGTACAGTTATGTATCTGTCCATTCCTACTTGGGTCTTAGGTTTTTCTACACTATCCATATTAGTTTTGGTAATATTGAGTTTAGAAGGGGACTTGTTTGTAGTTATTTTATTCTCATCACATAACAACAGCGAGAAACAAGATTGTGTACGTAGAACTGGCGTATCATTTATACACAAATTGTCACTAGTTTTTTGTTTTTATTTATTTCAACATTGTCAACATTTTTGTTGCTTAAATTAAAGAGGCTCATTAGGATTTATTGTTTTTGTTTTATTTTTAAAGTAGCAATTCAATATGCCGTTGTATAAAAAAAAGACGAAAGAAAAAGAAAAAAATATTTTATAAACAACTTTGTTGTTGTGTTAAAACAGGTTTGTTTTTTTTTTGTTTTTGTTTTAAATTATCCACACAATGAATGTTTTGTTTTTTGTTAATGCGAGCTTGAAAAAAAATCGCGACCGCACTTATCAACGCACAAACTAAAACCACCACACACTGCAGTTGATGGTGTATTTTCTCCTATCTTTCCAGCAATAACCCAACCCAATAATGTGTTTTGCAGAATTGGCAAGTCATGTCCTAGTTTGACATGTCTTGCTGGCATTAATTAGTGATAGAACTCTACGCCTAGTAAGATGTCTATTTTATTAGGTCGACTGAATTCCGGATCTGCTAGCACTATATTTTTTGGAATTGGCCAATAATCAATGTTGATTGGTTGTGCAAGCTGAGGTAAAATTATGTGAGGAAGGCACATAATTTCACCATCGTTTACTCGACGTGTTACCCTAATATTATTAGAAGCGATGCCATAAATGGAGATTGAAGTTGATTGAGTTGAGATTCCAAGGCGTTTAATTAGACGTTCGCTGACAAAATTTAGTTGAGATCCAGAATCGATAAGTGCTCTGCATTGTATATCCTTCTCATTAGCTCGTATTTTTATCATTGCTGTGCTCAGAAGAATGTAACTGGGACCCTTGAATTGGTTGTACGTTGTTAGTGATATGGCGTCTTGATTATCAGATGATGAGTGCTGTAATGACACGTTTCCGCTGGTTGCTGGGATATGCTCAACGGTGTCCAGGGTCGTGTTGTGCCAAATAATTTGAGAGACTTTGATTTAACGTTATAAATCTTCTGCCTTTATTTACTATAAACTAAATCTTCGGCAGGTCGCTCTACCGACACTTCGTGCTGTACAAACGTGTGCTGGGTAGCTTTTGGCTAAGTACCACGGATTGTTAGTTAGTGGACGTAGGGAATGTTCAGACCAGTGGAAGTTGTGTAGGTTAAAAACTCTTGAACACAGTTACACGCTGCTCCGGTTTTTCCCAGTATCGGCTGTAGGCGTACTGGATATTTCAGGGCTAATAGCTCCGTGGAAAATATCCTTGCACACCTCAGTTCGTATACTTTTCGCTTAGCTGGTACTATGAATTCCCAATCCTGTGTAGAATTTTGGAGGATGAATCACCCGTCGCAAAACCTCTACACCAGTTTGTGATTTCACAGTCTTAGCTGAAGATAAGTTGGAAATATTTTAGGGCAAAGGGCTCTACGTAAAATATTACCTCTTATCTGCAGGCTGTCTGCGCACTAACTAAACTAATTACTCATAAAATTCTCCTTTATATACCCATTCGCGACCACACATATGCACACACACAAGTATACCATCTACGGCTGTTGTATACAACAGCTGTTGGCTGTGTTTAGTATCACAGTTGTTGGCTGTGTTTAATATTACAGTTGTAGTTAGGCTACTATTTTATGTCTAGATGGCGCCGCTAGGCGATCTGCCGTTAAATTTAAATTCTTAAAAATTCAAATACTTCTAATTCAAGATAAGTTTTAACTTAAAATAAACTAAAAATTCACAATATAGAAAAGGTTATTCGTTAACAAAATAAATATTCAAAGCAATATTAATACAAAAAACAAATATTTAAATATATATAGGGTTGGTGTCGCTAAAAACGATCAGCGTGACTTTTAGCGTTACACTGCCTCCTTCCCTGGTAACGTTGACGTAGGGACCAAGAGGATGTGCGGCGTACCTCTTCGGCTTACGTTTACCTGGAACTGCTGACCATTTATATTCTTTAGAAACCTTACCCTCTGCCGCCGGCTTCGTTTAGCTAAAGCTATCGATACCAGATCTTGCAACTCTTGGGGAAGCTGTGCAATTTCCACTTCCAGGAGGCTTAGCGGTCGTCTTAGTTGTGCTAATCCATCTTGACCGTCGGTAATCGCTTTTTCCTGCGTAGGTGGCGCCGTAGTAGGGTCGCCTTTTCGTTTGCGATTGTGCCCCACGCCGGCCAGTTGTCGACTGCGGGTTACCGGAGTTACTAATGAGGTGTCACGGATCTGTTGCAGTGCCTAGTATCTTTGGCAAGAGTCACAGCTGCGTACGTATCGGCTGACGTTCGTCGACATACCTGGCCAATAGTATCGGGTGGCAACCTTTTTGAGTGTCTTCTTCGTTCCCAAGTGTTCATCAGCAACAGCGTCGTGGTTCTCCCTGATGACCTGTTCCCGCGATGAAGTCACTACGTACAACTTTCGCTGCGTACAATCTTCGTCATTTCTGTTCCGTGTTGAATTCTGCCTGGCAAAACTTGCAAATTTTTCCGGTTGCTGCCTTACATCTTTTATTCGGCCCGTTACACATGGGCATGATTCCTGCTGAATGGCTGGCATGGCGGAGTTTTGTGGAGGGTAGCGGAGCTTATTCAGGCAGTCATCCATAATAATAGGTTTAAGCTTCGCGGTATGGGACAGACACAGTGTATCATTGAACTTCTTCTTTTCATCAAATCGGGCAGCTTTGTGTTGATAGTTATGATCCGTAATCGATTTTTTTTTGCGTAGCCAAACTTTGTCGCTCTTAGGTTTTTCTGTTTTCCAAAGAGGCTTCTTATCTCTTTAGTCAGGGTTGCCTGATTAGCATCTGTTTCATAACCCGGCTGCTTTTTGGACTTACTTCTTACTCGCAGGCCTGCACAGCTGATGACAGTGTCGACTTTTTGTAAGAAATCCAGTCCTAATATGATGTCTCCTGTAGCGTCATTTAGGATAAGGAATTCACATTTTGTAGTCTTCTTCCCTAAAGTTACGTTTAAACGCACAGCTTGCGATATAAACTTTTTTGTTCCATCTGCTAGATGTACATTGATGTCGACGGTAACTTTTGTAGTTTTGCTGCCAAAACATCTCACTTTACTAGGGGTAATAAAGCTACGGGTAGCCCCAGTATCGATGATTGCGGCTGCTGATTGCCCTTCGATGAGTACGATTGCTTGTATCTTATCCTCTTCCCAAAGCAGCGTGGTTTTGGGTACCTTCCGTTTATGGTTGTCGGCTGAAACTCTTCGTTGAGGACATCGTAAAGTTTTCTCATCCTTTTTAAAAAGCAAACGGTGATGTTCACCTTGGTTTTGACGTATACTTTCAAAGTCATCGGCAAGTTGAAGGAGCTCACCCAGAGTAGAAAAATCTTTCCGACGGATATATAATTGGTAATTTGGTTGGGAGTTTCGAAAGATTCTATCTAATTGTTGTTGTTTGGATAGGCTCGCGTGTCTCATTAGGTCCTGCAGAGAGAGTACATAATCTTTAAATGATTCACGTTGCCGCTGCGTTCTTTTGCGTATTTCATCTTCTAACTTCTCAAAGTAGTTAGGGGGAAGAAAAAATGAATAGAAATCGACTTTAAATTGTTTCCACTGGTCCCAGTGCTTATTATTATGGCGAAACCAGGTCAAAGCTTTGTCTCTAAAAACTTCTGACATCACACAGGGTAGCTGATTTACATCTACATTGTACATATCAGCGAGCTCTTCTGCTCTTTCTATAAACTCTACTGGATCCTTACCACCGCTATACTTTAGTCCCCATTTTCTGACCATTTCCACTACCATAATTCTTTCCTCGTTGAGGGTTACCGCTTTACGCGCTCTTATACCCTTGGGAGTTAACACTGGTGTAGTGCCGAACAAAGGTACCTTCAGTGCTTCATCTTTTACGGGGGACCCCGATGTGATGCGTCCACTCTCGATTGGTACATGTAGTGGCGCGGTGCTTGGAAGGTGCTCGTGTTTGGTTTGTAAATGTAAAAGTTCTTGCTTTCGTTTCTCAGTATGTTCTGCTGCCAGAAACTTTGCAAAACGCTTTCGTAGCTCTTCCACGTTGCCTGAGTAGTCCTGCTCAAAGGATCCCAGGTATTTTACTAGTTTCTCTTTTCGTAAGGCATACGACCATGATGACTTTAACATCTTGTGGTTCTGGTGGGAGAAGCTGTTGCTTTATCTTTATGTGACACTTATAGTGTCCCTGCTCGGGCGCCAATGTAACGACACGTTTCCGCTGGTTGCTGGGATATGCTCAACGGTGTCCAGGGTCGTGTTGTGCCAAATAAATTGAGAGACTTTGATTTAACGTTATAAATCTTCTGCCTTTATTTACTATAAACTAAATCTTCGGCAGGTCGCTCTACCGGCACTTCGTGCTGTGCAAACGTGTTCTGGGTACCTTTTGGCAAAGTACCACGGATTGTTAGTTAGTGGACGTAGGGAATGTTCAGATCAGTTTAAGCTGTGTAGGTTAAAAACACTTGAACACAGTGACACGCTGCTCCGGTTTTTCCCAGTATCGGCTGTAGGCGTACTGAATATTTCAGGGCTAATAGCTCCGTGGAAAATATCCTTGCACACCTCAGTTCGTATACTTTTCGCTTAGCTGGTACTATGAATTCCCAATCCTGTGTAGAATTTTGGAGGATGAATCACCCGTCGCAAAACCTCTACACCAGTTTGTGATTTCACAGTCTTAGCTGAAGATAAGTTGGAAATATTTTAGGGCGAAGGGCTGTACGTAAAATATTACCTCTTATCTGCAGGCTGTCTGCGCACTAACTGAACTAATTACTCATAAAATTCTCCTTTATATACCCATTCGCGACAACACATATGCACACACACAAGAATACCATCTACGGCTGTTGTATACAACAGCTGTTGGCTGTGTTTAGTATCACAGTTGTTGGCTGTGTTTAATATTACAGTTGTAGTTAGGCTACTATTTTATGTCTAGATGGCGCCGCTAGGCGATCTGTCGTTAAATTTAAATTCTTAAAAATTCAAATACTTCTAATTCAAGATAAGTTTTAACTTAAAATAAACTAAAAATTCACAATATAGAAAAGGTTATTCATTAACAAAATAAATATTCAAAGCAATATTAATACAAAAAACAAATATTTAAATATATATAGGGTTGGTGTTGCTAAAAACGATCAGCGTGACTTTTAGCGTTACAGTACTCGCCTTGCAGATGTTTGTTGTTTGAAATGTTTGTTGGGTTATGTATTGTGCTTCTTGCTGCATTTTTTGCAACCCCTTGACATACAGGTTTTAGAGTTTTGACCAGGCTTTAAACAGTTCACACAGTATATTTGCCTTTGAATGAATTGTAGCCTCGCTACTGTTGATAACTGACGAAACTTGGTACATGCGAATAAAGGATGAATTCCATTATTACACATAATACATGAATTGTTGGCTTGTTTTATGGTGATGGAAGTACACACCCTTAATTTTGAATGCAGCGGTTGTTCAGAAAACACTTCCATTGACTGGAAATTACTTTCCAAAAATTCCAGGAATTATGTGATTGTCGGAACTTCAGAGGATTCTTCAGTGACTACTCGTATCGGAGACGCGTGGCTTGGTCCAATTTCTTTAGTATTAGGTAGCATAATGGAGCGACTTGTAATTGTCAGTAGAACTTTTGATTGGGGTATATACTAACTCTTGCATAAGATTGTTGAACAGCAACCTTTTATTGTTATATCGGTCCATTAACATAGTCCAGGCAGCGTCAAAATTTTCCTCAGTGGCAGCGAAGTGTTTTATCAAATTTGCTGCTTCTCCTACTAACTGTATTTTTAAGTACCACAACTTTTGAACTTTAGGCATAGGTCGTCTTATCACCAGAGACAAGAATATATCATAGAATTCTTGCCACTTGAGGTAATTTCCATCGAATTTTGGTAGTGCGCCTTTTGGCATAGGCAAGGATTCTTAATCACTGATGTTCTGCTGAGACTAAATACTCATGCTTGTTGTATTGATCATCTTTCGCAACTTAGTTTCGAGCTGTATAAATCGCGACGAATCGTATCCTTGTTGCTCTGGGTTGTCATAGAGTTCATAGATCTGAAAATGTATGGCTTCAATGCCTTGCCATATATTTGATGCAATATTTCGGTTCTGATGGGTATATTCGTCACTTAGCAACCGTTCTAAAGATGACATCATTACCGATTGCCGACGTTTGAGCTTTATGAACTCATTCGTGTCAACTGCTAATACACCACAGCTCTCCTTTGGTGGAATTGAAGATGTCTTCACCTTCATCATAGCCTTTTCGAAGATTTTTCTATATTGCGCGACAACCTTCTGAATTGCGGAATAATAATCTTCAGTAAAATAGCGGTGATCTAGTGAAATGTTGTCAAGTAGCCGAATCTGGTTATCATTCGTCTCGAACGCCATCCATACTTCGTCTAGTCGTCGAAGTCTCTCTCGTTGAGGGTTACCGCTTTACTCGCTCTTATACCCTTGGGAGTTAACACTGGTGTAGTGCCGAACAAAGGTACCTTCAGTGCTTCATCTTTTACGGGGGACCCCGATGTGATGCGTCCACTCTCGATTGGTACATGTAGTGGCGCGGTGCTTGGAAGGTGCTCGTGTTTGGTTTGTAAATGTAAAAGTTCTTGCTTTCGTTTCTCAGTATGTTCTGCTGCCAGAAACTTTGCAAAACGCTTTCGTAGCTCTTCCACGTTGCCTGAGTAATCCTGCTCAAAGGATCCCAGGTATTTTACTAGTTCCTCTTTTCGTAAGGCATACGACCATGATGACTTTAACATCTTGTGGTTCTGGTGGGAGAAGCTGTTGCTTTATCTTTATGTGACACTTATAGTGTCCCTGCTCGGGCGCCAATGTAACGACACGTTTCCGATGGTTGCTGGGATATGCTCAACGGTGTCCAGGGTCGTGTTGTGCCAAATAAATTGAGAGACTTTGATTTAACGTTATAAATCTTCTGCCTTTATTTACTATAAACTAAATCTTCGGCAGGTCGCTCTACCGACACTTCGTGCTGTACAAACGTGTGCTGGGTAGCTTTTGGCTAAGTACCACGAATTCTTAGTTAGTGGACGTTGGGAATGTTCAGATCAGTGGAAGTTGTGTAGGTTAAAAACACTTGAACACAGTTACACGCTGCTCCGGTTTTTCCCAGTATCGGCTGTAGGCGTACTGGATATTTCAGGGCTAATAGCTCCGTGGAAAATATCCTTGCACACCTCAGTTCGTATACTTTTCGCTTAGCTGGTACTATGAATTCCCAATCCTGTGTAGAATTTTGGAGGATGAATCACCCGTCGCAAAACCTCTACACCAGTTTGTGATTTCACAGTCTTAGCTGAAGATAAGTTGGAAATATTTTAGGGCGAAGGGCTCTACGTAAAATATTACCTTTTATCTGCAGGCTGTCTGCGCACTAACTGAACTAATTACTCATAAAATTCTCCTTTATATACCCATTCGCGACCACACATATGCACACACACAAGTATACCATCTACGGCTGTTGTATACAACAGCTGTTGGCTGTGTTTAGTATCACAGTTGTTGGCTGTGTTTAATATTACGGTTGTAGTTAGGCTACTATTTTATGTCTAGGTGGCGCCGCTAGGCGATCTGCCGTTAAATTTAAATTCTTAAAAATTCAAATACTTCTAATTCAAGATAAGTTTTAACTTAAAATAAACTAAAAATTCACAATATAGAAAAGGTTATTCGTTAACAAAATAAATATTCACAGCAATATTAATACAAAAATAATATTTAAATATATATAGGGTTGGTGTTGCTAAAAACGATCAGCGTGACTTTTAGCGTTACAGTGCTCGCCTTGCAGATGTTTGTTGTTTGAAATGTTTGTTGGGTTATATATTGTGCTTCTTGCTGCATTTTTTGCAACCCCTTGACATACAGGTTTTAGAGTTTTGACCAGGCTTTAAACAGTTCACACAGTATCTTTGCCTTTGAATGAATTGTAGCCTCGCTACTGTTGATAACTGACGAAACTTGGTACATGCGAATAAAGGATGAATTCCATTATTACACATAATACATGAATTGTTGGCTTATTTTATGGTGATGGAAGTACACACCCTTAATTTTGAATGCAGCGGTTGTTCAGAAAACACTTCCATTGACTGGAAATTAATTTCCAAAAATTCCAGGAATTATGTGATTGTCGGAGGATTCTTCAGTGACTACTCGTATCGGAGACGCGTGGCTTGGTCCAATTTCTTCAGTATTAGGTAGCATAATATTGGATCCCATGATTTCGTATCCACCTGAAGATTTTGAAGCGCTAATAGACGCTCCTTAGTTCTGTAATGGAGCGACTTGTAATTGTCACTAGAACTTTTGATTGGGGTATCTACTAACTCTTGCATAAGATTGTTGAACAGCAACCTTTTATTGTTATATCGGTCCACTAACATAGTCCAGGCAGCGTCAAAATTTTCCTCAGTGGCAGCGAAGTGTTTTATCAAATTTGCTGCTTCTCCTACTAACTGTATTTTTAAGTACCACAACTTTTGAACTTTAGGCATAGGTCGTCTTATCACCAGAGACAAGAATATATCATAGAATTCTTGCCACTTGAGGTAATTTCCATCGAATTTTGGTAGCGCGCCTTTTGGCATAGGCAAGGATTCTTAATCACTGATGTTCTGCTGAGACTAAATACTCATGCTTGTTGTATTGATCATCTTTCGCAACTTAGTTTCGAGCTGTATAAATCGCGACGAATCGTATCCTTGTTGCTCTGGGTTGTCATAGACTTCATAGATCTGAAAATGTATGGCTTCAATGCCTTGCCATATATTTGATGCAATATTTCGGTTCTGATGGGTATATTCGTCACTTAGCAACCGTTCTAAAGATGACATCATTACCGATTGCCGACGTTTGAGCTTTATGAACTCATTCGTGTCAACTGCTAATACACCACAGCTCTCCTTTGGTGGAATTGAAGATGTCTTCACCTTCATCATAGCCTTTTCGAAGATTTTTCTATATTGCGCGACAACCTTCTGAATTGCGGAATAATAATCTTCAGTAAAATAGCGGTGATCTAGTGAAATGTTGTCAAGTAGCCGAATTTGGTTATCATTCGTCTCGAACGCCATCCATACTTCGTCTAGTCGTCGAAGTCTCTCTCGTTGAGGGTTACCGTTTTACTCGCTCTTATACCCTTGGGAGTTAACACTGGTGTAGTGCCGAACAAAGGTACCTTCAGTGCTTCATCTTTTACGGGGGACCCCGATGTGATGCGTCCACTCTCGATTGGTACATGTAGTGGCGCGGTGCTTGGAAGGTGCTCGTGTTTGGTTTGTAAATGTAAAAGTTCTTGCTTTCGTTTCTCAGTATGTTCTGCTGCCAGAAACTTTGCAAAACGCTTTCGTAGCTCTTCCACGTTGCCTGAGTAATCCTGCTCAAAGGATCCCAGGTATTTTACTAGTTCCTCTTTTCGTAAGGCATACGACCATGATGACTTTAACATCTTGTGGTTCTGGTGGGAGAAGCTGTTGCTTTATCTTTATGTGACACTTATAGTGTCCCTGCTCGGGCGCCAATGTAACGACACGTTTCCGCTGGTTGCTGGGATATGCTCAACGGTGTCCAGGGTCGTGTTGTGCCAAATAAATTGAGAGACTTTGATTTAACGTTATAAATCTTCTGCCTTTATTTACTATAAACTAAATCTTCGGCAGGTCGCTCTACCGACACTTCGTGCTGTACAAACGTGTGCTGGGTAGCTTTTGGCTAAGTACCACGGATTCTTAGTTATGGGACGTAGGGAATGTTCAGATCAGTGGAAGTTGTGTAGGTTAAAAACACTTGAACACAGTTACACGCTGCTCCGGTTTTTCCCAGTATCGGCTGTAGGCGTACTGGATAATTCAGGGCTAATAGCTCCGTGGAAAATATCCTTGCACACCTCAGTTCGTATACTTTTCGCTTAGATGGTACTATGAATTCCCAATCCTGTGTAGAATTTTGGAGGATGAATCACCCGTCGCAAAACCTCTACACCAGTTTGTGATTTCACAGTCTTAGCTGAAGATAAGTTGGAAATATTTTAGGGCGAAGGGCTCTACGTAAAATATTACCTTTTATCTGCAGGCTGTCTGCGCACTAACTGAACTAATTACTCATAAAATTCTCCTTTATATACCCATTCGCGACCACACATATGCACACACACAAGTATACCATCTACGGCTGTTGTATACAACAGCTGTTGGCTGTGTTTAGTATCACAGTTGTTGGCTGTGTTTAATATTACGGTTGTAGTTAGGCTACTATTTTATGTCTAGGTGGCGCCGCTAGGCGATCTGCCGTTAAATTTAAATTCTTAAAAATTCAAATACTTCTAATTCAAGATAAGTTTTAACTTAAAATAAACTAAAAATTCACAATATAGAAAAGGTTATTCGTTAACAAAATAAATATTCACAGCAATATTAATACAAAAATAATATTTAAATATATATAGGGTTGGTGTTGCTAAAAACGATCAGCGTGACTTTTAGCGTTACAGTGCTCGCCTTGCAGATGTTTGTTGTTTGAAATGTTTGTTGGGTTATATATTGTGCTTCTTGCTGCATTTTTTGCAACCCCTTGACATACAGGTTTTAGAGTTTTGACCAGGCTTTAAACAGTTCACACAGTATCTTTGCCTTTGAATGAATTGTAGCCTCGCTACTGTTGATAACTGACGAAACTTGGTACATGCGAATAAAGGATGAATTCCATTATTACACATAATACATGAATTGTTGGCTTATTTTATGGTGATGGAAGTACACACCCTTAATTTTGAATGCAGCGGTTGTTCAGAAAACACTTCCATTGACTGGAAATTCCTTTCCAAAAATTCCAGGAATTATGTGATTGTCGGAACTTCAGAGGATTCTTCAGTGACTACTCGTATCGGAGACGCATGGCTTGGTCCAATTTCTTCAGTATTAGGTAGCATAATATTGGATCCCATGATTTAGTATCCACCTGAAGATTTTGAAGCGCTAATAGACACTCCTTAGTTCTGTAATGGAGCGACTTGTAATTGTCAGTAGAACTTTTGATTGGGGTATCTACTAACTCTTGCATAAGATTGTTGAACAGCAACCTTTTATTGTTATATCGGTCCACTAACATAGTCCAGGCAGCGTCAAAATTTTCCTCAGTGGCAGCGAAGTGTTTTATCAAATTTGCTGCTTCTCCTACTAACTGTATTTTTAAGTACCACAACTTTTGAACTTTAGGCATAGGTCGTCTTATCACCAGAGACAAGAATATATCATAGAATTCTTGCCACTTGAGGTAATTTCCATCGAATTTTGGTAGTGCGCCTTTTGGCATAGGCAAGGATTCTTAATCACTGATGTTCTGCTGAGACTAAATACTCATGCTTGTTGTATTGATCATCTTTCGCAACTTAGTTTCGAGCTGTATAAATCGCGACGTATCGTATCCTTGTTGCTCTGGGTTGTCATAGAGTTCATAGATCTGAAAATGTATGGCTTCAATGCCTTGCCATATATTTGATGCAATATTTCGGTTCTGATGGGTATATTCGTCACTTATCAACCGTTCTAAAGATGACATCATTACCGATTGCCGACGTTTGAGCTTTATGAACTCATTCGTGTCAACTGCTAATACACCACAGCTCTCCTTTGGTGGAATTGAAGATGTCTTTACCTTCATCATAGCCTTTTCGAAGATTTTTCTATATTGCTCGACAACCTTTTGAATTGCGGAATAATAATCTTCAGTAAAATAGCGGTGATCTAGTGAAATGTTGTCAAGTAGCCGAATCTGGTTATCATTCGTCTCGAACGCCATCCATACTTCGTCTAGTCGTCGAAGTCTCTCTTGAAAATAGCTCACCGACTCCTTTCTGGCTTGGGAATCCTTCTTAAAGTTTTTGATGATAGTTTCAATGTTCTCTCCAAGAATCTTTTATCTTTGAATCATCTCTTCGAATGACACTATTATGGTTATTGCTGCTATGATTCAGCTGCTCTCGAATAATGTGTTGCGGGCTCCAGGAATTTAGATGTCCTGCACTTGTAACAGGATCACGTCGGGGTCACCAAAAATGTTAACTAAAATTGGGTTTATTGGTTCTGCCAAGCACTTCAACCTGCAGAACTTATTTAATGTTTGTTTCTGGCAAGCACTTTAACCTGCAGAAATTATTTTGATATGAATAAAAGACGGTGATTCGTAGCAGTGATTCCTTAGCACTCTTCTGGAGATTTTATTTACCTTCTTTTTATACAAAAATTATGCTTACATACTGTAAAATACTTAATTACTAAATAAGAAATTAATAGTTTCTTAATAAACAAAATAATTAGTAAAATGCATGACTAAGTTATTATTAACAAAGTAGAAAAAATACAATTTTAGCAATAATGTCATTGACCTTTCATAAGTAAGTCAAATCAAATAATGTTTATTTAACAAAAATTGAAAATATGCAATGTATAAACTTGTTTATGTATAAAAATAAATATGTTTATACATATGTTTATGTATAAACATATTTAAAGAAATAAAAATATATGTATAAACAGAGGTTACAATGGTTTTGTCATAATATCAGTAATTTTTTATTGAGTAGCAATTTGTTTCACTTTCAAGTCCTGTTCAATTACTTTTTCACGGACAACGAAATGTTTGATAGCGATGTGTTTTGATCTTCGATTATATTCTTGATTTTGTCTAACCGCTGATGAAAAATTACTGCAAAATTGCAATTTCATTATACCTAATTGTTTCAGCATATAACGGTTTAACCAAATTATTCATTTTGATGCTTCTATTGCTGCCCCTCCTTCGGCTATCATGGTTTGTCTTTGGCTTAGCCACGATACTGCTTCGCCAGAAAATTTTATAACAACGCCAAATGGAGATCTTTTAATATAGCTACTAATACCATAATTAAGAGAACTCGTTTAACACGTACCACATCTGTTTGTTAGAGATTTTTCGATGTTCTAGATAAAAATTCCAACGCTGTATGGTAAGTCAGGCCTACAGGCTTGTTCGGAAATGTATCACTGCGCAGCATCTGATGCTTAGTTCGTTCGAAAATGTATCAGTTGGCATCACTGCAAATTTCGTGTGTTCTAAAATGCATCACTAAAATAAATTATGCGCAAACAAACGTCAAACTCGTATCACAAAAATGCCTGATGTGGTGTATGAGTGAGTATTTTATTTGTTATTTAATAATTTTATTTTGTTAAATTACATTTGTTTATACATTATTAGAATTCATTTTGATAACTTCTCCTTTTTTAATGTTTAAGCGTTGGAAATTTTAAACAAATGATAATTTATTTTTGCTTGCGCATCAAGTATCGGCATCAGCTGTATTGCATCGTCATCGCATACTAATCACACATGCGCATCAGATGCAGCGCAGTGATGCATTTCTGAACAAGCACTACTTCCTTCTTTTTTCCCCTATCTGCAAACATTCTTTACTTTTAAGCATAGGTGTTGAATCGCTTTCAGAGTCCGAAAAATTAAACTTTACCAACAACTTTCGTGCATAAGCTTCGTTATCTCTTCTTTACCTTTCTTAATATCAAGTTTTTAAGAAATACTAATCCATCGTTAACGTATAGTGCGAGAATAACTTTGTTCCCAACGTGTAATTGCATAGATGTATGTACAAACAAACATGGGTCAGAATGACATTATTAAAAATTTTAAAGGTATTGGCCAAATTTAAGATTTCAACATCTGCATTTTGTTTTAATCCATACAAACTTCGCTTTAACTTGTATACTTTTTTGCTTCCATCTCCAAACCATTCCGGTTGTTTCACAAAAATATATCCTCTAGTTCCCCTTATAAAAATGTCGTTGACACATCAAATTGAGCTAAGTGCATCATTTCGCTTGCATCTATACTTAAATGTATCATTATAATCAATACCTTCCAGTGTGATCAGGTCTAAAAACATTTTGCAGCTAAATCTGATTTAAAATAATGCTAAAAAATATTTATTTTTGTTCATTTATTATTTATTGTCATTGTATCGAACTAACAATAACTACTTATATCTTAAGACTAAAACAAAAAAATATACTTTTTAAGTCCAGCCAGTGCCAAAAATAATGTTTGTTTCACGGTTGTTGCAATCATTTGCAGGCCATCCCTCTGGTGTGCGGTCAAGAAAAGCAGTATCTCTTCTTTAACTAGGTTCAATTAGTATGTTACGCGCCCAAGGATTTAGGTGAGATTCAAGCTTATTTAGATAAATTAATCTTTCGATTGTAATTTATTTAAAAAAAAAAAAATTACTATTTAACTTTTTTATTATGAGATATTGGTTGTCTCTTTGGGCTGTTACGGTCAGTTATTTGTTTCCAAATATAAATGAAAAATTCAAATAATTTTTTTTTTATTTTTTCCCAATGTTTCGTTTGTTTTTTGCAAACTTCTTTAGGGGAATTTTTATTTAAAATCTAGCAATAAATTATTACATGTTTTGTATTTAATTCAAACATAGTAATATTACAGATGTATGTATTTACGATTATTTTGTCAAAATTGCAAAGAATTTGTATATCTAATTTATTTGGTATTATTAAAAACTATACTTTCACCACACAGAATTAATAATAAATAATTAAATTAATTAAAAAAACAACACAAACACAGAATCATTAGTCAACCTTGAAGCTAATATCACAGAACTTTAACTAGTTATAATTACTACATTAGTGCGGTGGAGTATGGTAACACGGTTGCCAGATTTGGTTTTCTCTCTCCCCTTAAAGCAAAGAGAAAACCCCTAAAATCAAGCTTATTTAAAAAAAAAACCCCTAAAATAATTTTTCTTGATTACATAAATAAATTTTATTTCTGTAATTTTCAAAAAATAAAATAAAATTTTATTAAATAAAAACATCCCTTAAATTAATCCCAATTTTAACAAAATCCAAAACATAATTTTTAGGTGTTTAAGTTTTCATTATATTAAAGTACATATGTATGTATGATAAAAAGATTGATGCAAAGACGGAAAAAATATTCAAATCGTTAACACATGTACCTGGTTTCTCGGAGAGGATCGTACATTCAAATATATATGACAAGGAAAAATTCAATATTGCATTAAAAACCGATAGAACTTTAAATATGCTTTTCACAAACACGAAATCAAAAATAGATTATTTGGACAAATCAAACTTAATATATAAAATACCTTGTAATGGAGACGGGTCCAATGTATGTAATAAAATATATATTGGAACAACAAAATCAAAATTAAGAACAAGATTGGCTGCACATAAATCAGATTATAAAACACGTAAAGGTACTACAGAACAAAAAACAGCATTGGCAGCCCACTGTGCGATCAAAGGTCACTCTCCCAA
Organism: Phasia obesa; assembly: GCA_949628195.1. NCBI lineage: Eukaryota > Metazoa > Arthropoda > Insecta > Diptera > Tachinidae > Phasia > Phasia obesa. Next base: position 139,848,342 of record OX451215.1, on the reverse strand, counting down.
CCTTGTCGATACAACAATATTACAACAAGAAAGTAATTATAAAAAACGATACACAATAGAAATGTTACATATAATAAATACTCCCACGGACATAAGGATGAATTTTAAAACAGACACAGAAAATTGCGCGCATACGTATCGGCATATTGTATCAAAATATAAACAAAAGAGCTTTTAGTAAGCATTGCACTCTTTTTGAAAACGGACAGCTTTACTCAATTTTTTCCTGATGAAGAACACCAAAGGTGTTCGAAATATCGATTTATAAAAAATAAAATTTAATAAAACAAAATAGAGTTTTATTTAAATTAGACCTTGAGCCCAAATAAAAATAAATAATTTTTTAATAATAAATATTAATAAAAAATTTAATAAAACTATAGCTTAAAATGTTACAAATCAAGTTTCCTTGGTTTTTTGATAATTCTACCTTTGCGTGTACTACTGATATATTCCTATATTCTCCGGAACTACCTCCTTTTCATTTTCATTATCCTGTTTTTGACACTCAATTTCAAGATTTTCACTATTACCATTAGGTGTTGTATCACTACTTTGCAAATTATCCCCTGGTGACTTCCTAATATGTTCCAAATTTCTTCTAAAAAGGGAACCATTACCATCCAAAATCACATAAGACCTCGGTTCCCTACAAATTTCAACTATTTCACCATTCAGCCAATAACCAGTAGGTGTCTTTTTAAATAAGATCTTATCGCCCTCATTAACCATATCGCCATATTTCCTCGATCTTCTGTTGTGATTTATTTTTTTCTTTGTATTTCTTAGTGTTTAAGTTATCTATCATCATAGGAACTCTAGTACGCAAAGTGCGTGACATCAACAATTCGGAAGGACTTGGAAGATCACCCTTGGGTGTTGTCCGATAGTGTAATAAGGCAATATAAGGATCCGAATTGCTTTCCAAGGATTTAACAAGAAATCGTTTTACAGTTTGAACTGTTCTTTCAGCTAGACCATTTGATCTAGCCAAATACGGGCTCGAAGTCACATGATCCATTCCCCAGTCTTTACAAAAAAGTTCGAATTCTTTATAATTAAAAGGCGGTCCATTATCGGACACAAAAATATATGGTATACCGTGTCTTGATAATATTGACTTTAATCTACATATTACATGAGATGCACTGTAACCACTACTCAGCAATTCAATTTCAACAAACTTTGAGTACTAATCAACTACCAGAAGGTAAATCTTTCCACGAAACTCAAAAAGATCGCACCTCACTTTATACCAGGGTATATCTACAACCTCATGTGGCATAAGTTCTGGTCTAGTGTTGGAGTTCTGGTGTCTCAAACAAACTTCACAATTTGACACAATATTATCAATGTTGTTGTATATATTCGGCCAATATACAGACTGTCTTGCCAAGTTTTGACATCTTTGAACGCCCATGTGGCCCTCATGGATTTTATTTAAGACTATTTTACGGATTCTCCTCGGAATGAGTATTTGATGATTTTTCATTAACACCCCATTTAAGACACTAATTTCGTCCCTTATTTTATAATACGGCGCGACAAGTAGTTTACCATTCCAAAAATCTCTGTAAATCCTTTACGTTCTCAGGTTTTGGCATTTTAACGATAGCCCCTATTTTATCTTCATCGGCCCTTACCCCTGACTTATCAAAAATGTGTCCCAAAAATGTTATCTCTGTTTTAAGAAAATGACACTTGGCCTCATTGAACTTCATTCCGACTTGTGTTGCCCTAAGAAGTACTTGTTCTAAAATCATCATATGCTCCTCTTTACTGGACGAAAAAATCAAAAAAATCATCAATATAAATAATGACTCCTGGGATATCTCCAAATAGTTTTACCATCTCCGCATGGAAGATCTCAGGAGCTGCGTTAAAACCAAAAGGCAGTGTTAAAAATCTAACACGACCAAATAGTGTGTTAAATGTACAAAGTTTGGAAGAGTTTTCACCCAATGGAACCATCCAAAATCCACTATTTACATCTAATGCTGAAAAATATAAGGAACCATTTAGCTTCGCCTTGCATTCCTCAATGCTGGGAAATGGGTAGTGTGGTCTTAGAATTGCCTTATTCAAATTCCTGGGGTCCAAGAAATCCTCAAATTGCTATTTGGCTTTGTGACAAGAACAACTGAATTGATCCATTCTGTCGGTTCACGCTCAGGTACAATAACCTTCAGGTTAACCATTCTATCTAATTCCGTCTTTAACTTATCCATTAACTTAAACATTATCTTACGAGGGGCCTCTACAACTGGAGTAATATCATCCCTTAGCATAAAATCACACTTCTTTTGCAAACACCCTAGCCCACTAAACACATCCGAATAATTTTCCATTACTCCATTTATTGAAATTTCATTAACTTGCCTAATTAAATTCATTTTAACAGCAGTTTCAATAATATTCTTACACTGTATATTAACAATAAAGAACTTAACCACAAAGACTGTATTCTTGTAGGTAACTTCCAAATTAGTAGTCCCTAATACTGGAGCCCTATCTCCGCTGAATGTACAAATTCTAATTCTAGACGGTATCAATACATTTTTAATATTTAAAAAATCTGCGGTCTGTGTTGACAATATATTCGCCTGGGCTCCTGTATCTATTTGGCAAACAATTTTTTGTTTATTTATTTTTACCTCCACGTTCCATTTTTTTAATCCTCTGCCTTCTTTAGTAACGGCACCAACAAAAAGATCTTCTTCAGTCTCTTCTTTCTCATTAGTAACAGCGCCAACAAAAATATCTTCTTCTTACTCTTCTTCTTCATCTCCCTCGTCAGTAGCCATTTGCTTAATTATTCTTTTCTTAAGAAAACACATTTTAGCGAAGTGGTTCATTTTGCCGCATTCATAACACCTCACCCCTTCTGCTGGGCATTAAACATTGTCCACACTTCATACACTTGGTATAATTTTTTGTGCTGTTGTTGTTACTGCTGTTATAACTGTTACTTGCCTTGTTATTAACATTTTTATATTTTTGTTGTGGGTACTGGGTTTTGAAGTTATTTCTCATGACGACATTTATAACAACTTCCGCATTAACATCTTGCTGCAATATTGTTGAATTTTGTTTAGCCATGACCATAGTGTTTGCAATAGAGGCAGCTCGTTCTAAAGTAATATCGGCTTCAGTCAAAAGTATCTCACGGACGTTAGATAATTTGGGCGCCAACCCACATATGAAAATATCACGAATTAAGGCTTCCCTTAACTCTTTGAATTCGCAATTTAAGCTGAGGTTCTTTAAGACGGTAACAAATTCATCCACGGTTTGCTCTTGTTGTTGTTTATATGAAAAAAATGTATGCCTTTCCATCACAATGTTTATTCGAGGGACATAAAATTCCGCCATTTTCTTTACTAAGTCCTCATATTTAACCGTGTCAACGTCAAAATCTTGAATTGCGTATGCCACATTTGCCATTCTTTGGCCAAGTTTGCTGCTTTCAAATTCAATGGCTGCAACGTGGCAGCAAACAATTGGTTACTTGTTGTTTCTTTTTTATCCTCTTGAGACATATTTTTAATATTTCAGACTGATAATTAAATATCATAAGCCACTTCTGACACCATGTTTTATATTTACTATAAAATAATTAATAATCAATAAAAGACGTCTTTCACATATGAAATACTTATTAGAAGTGAGTTCTTTATTTACTCTCATCTATGATATTCTATAATCTATGTACATAGGCAGGGTGATTCGTATAGTCATTATTGATCTTTATAAACACTGTAAAACATTATTTAGGAAATTCAAGTTTAATCATAATAACTATACAACAGTAAGCAGTTGAACTAACCGGATATGAATACTTTACTTTTTATAAAGTAAAAAAACTGTACGTAGCATATCTTAAGGCGGAACTAAAAACGCCGATGTTACCACATAGCACTAAATCGCCGGCGAAGTAAAATAATTATTAATTGGCTATGCTAGCTTCAAACTAATTCGCCTAAAAAACACCAAAAGATCTTTGCAAAAAACAAACGAAACGTTGGGAAAAAATGGAAAAAAATGGGTTAAAATTTTTTATTTAGAAACAATTTACTGACCATAACAGCCCAAAGAGACAACGAGTATCTCATAATAAAACAGTTAAATTAAATTATTAGTCATATGAAAACAAAACTAAATTTTTTATGGTTCTTATTCTGAGTCTGATCTTAAACTGATCTTAAATTTTATTATTAACAAACTTATAGCTTAAATAATTACTTAAAATTATTGTCATGCACCAATCTGCGTTGTCAGTTGAGGTTTGAGAAACAAAGTAAAACATCGCCATATGTCGTTCCAGGTATCCATCAGATTCATAAATAGAAATTTATCACAATTCCAAGAGAACTTGAAGAATGATGACACTTGATGCTAAACAACAACAAGAGTAAGATTACTGATGTTCCTCTTACAATTGTTCCAATTTGATTGACTGGATCTCGTTTGTGTTGTTAATGTGCATCTCGTTTAGACTTTCAAGAGTTAGTAGATTTTCGATATGTTGTTCCACTGGTGTAGGTTGCAAGATCATAGGTATTGTTTCGGCTTGTGTATTTTCCAAATTCCGAAAAACTCTGTCCTGTACTTTAAGGGTTGTATTGTAAAATTGGATGAGGATGAGGAAGAGCTAGTTAGATTATGCGTGGTGTCATCTATTGTTATTGAATTATTATAACTATTTAATTGAACTATTCCTGGTTTTATTGCTTCGGTAAGTGGGTTGTGCTGTACACACAGGTTGTTGGTTCACTCTTGATAATGTTTGGTAAGCATGAACTATTACTTATATCTAACAGTTTTTCTGTATTATAAATTTTTATAGAATTGTATTGATTACATTCGCCTTTTAAGCCATATATTTTATTAGGTTTATAATTATATATTATATATAATTTTGCCATTTTTTTTACTGGGCGTATAATGATATTTTAAAAACTTTCCGAAGGCTATTTGAATTACAAATAACATACTTGTTTTATTATATAATACGTTTACATGTGCGCATTCTAGTGCATCCTGTACTGATGCAAAAGGTATCATTACATCTCTAATTTTTTAATAGCAATTTCAATTTCCATTTTATTTAAAATTAAGGAATTTATTATTCCTGCTTTTGCCTATTGGATGGCATTTTTTATATTAATTATTTCCTCCTTTATTAATCTTTTCTTATTTTGTAAATTGACACAAATTTCATTATTATTATCTTGCCGTAATGCGTTTGATACAGTACTCATAATCTTGGTTATATTTTTAATTCTATCGTTAAAAATTTGATTGACTACAACTTGCTTATTGTTTTTATTATTTATTTCATTTAAATTTGCTTTTAGCATTTCGAAATCATCGTGGTCTGGTGTTCCAGCGACATACTTCCATGCTGTTCCAATTATATTAAAGGATCTTCTTATTCTATGATTATCCCTAGGTGCAATGCTTTGAACTAATTCTAGGGTTTGTAGGATTTCGTGTTGTAGAAGAGGGTAAAAAAGGTTGGATTTAGGATTGTTGTCCTGAACGTAGGTTTGCGTTTGGAGTAAAAAGTCGGTAAAACCCAATAGGTTAATAGGGTGAATTATTTGTTATTAAATGTAATGATGTGTGGTGAAGAATTTGAAATTCTGATTTACAACTTATAATTACTAGTCTGGAAAGAAATTAATAAAAAGAATTTAAATAAACTAAAATTTATTAAGCTTTTATGGACCGTTTTGTCGGACCTTGTTATTACGGTCGAGTTTTTATCTACCGCAACTATCTCTTTTCTATATCTAGTTGTGAGCTTGTTTCCAATTCTTCTATTGATTTTTACGGGTATTATTTCTCCCTCGTTAAACGTTTTTAAAGGAGTTTTCTTTTGAATATGATAGGCCAGCTTGTTTCTCTTGTAACTTTTTGATAATTTCGTTGCGAAACCTTTCGAGTTGAACTGGATCATTGCTGACTCTCGTACCGAAGAATACTGGATTCTTCCCAGTGGTTGTATGCATTACAAAATTGTATTCTTTAATATATTTTTCTAAAAGCTCTTGGAAGGAACGGTGCATACTATTACTTCGAAGGCATCGCATTTTTTCTTACAGTATTGTGTGCATCCGCTCCACTTGACCGCTCGAGCAACTCGTATAAGTGGGCGTTCGGTAGATCTCAATACCAAGTTTCTTTTCTATCATATCAAAAACCACTTTTTTCGGTAGAAATGAGAAAAGAATATCCCTTAATGGGTATCTAATGTCCTCTGTTGCTCTAGATTTAACAGGTTTAGCGATGCATATTTCGAAAATTTATCTATGGCGGTTAAAACTAATTTTTTACTAGTAATATAAATATCTAAATGCATGATTTGTCTCGGAAATTGGGGAAGAGGTGTTGGCTGTAGAAGTGGTTTTGTTGGATGACGACAATATTTGTTTTCTTAGCATATTGTGCAGTTATCGATCACCTTCTCTATTTTACGTGTCACTGATGGAAAACAGTACCTTTAGATTATTTGGTTTTTATTTTCAAGGCTATTTCTCTGAGATCGTCTATGTGTTTTAATTATTAAGTCCTGCTGTTATTCTTTGTATGTTACGCCATCCACCTGAACTTGTAAAAATCTTACTTTGTAGTTACTAAAATGAAATGGGTAGAGTTCGTGTACCACACCTTGTGTTTGTTCGTCAGTTTTTATACAATTTATTACTATCGGATTCAAACAACGCTTCAGGTGTTGAACAAGGTTATCGCGGTTGTAGTTGGGCTCTGTAATGAGGTGTCAGTGGTAGGTAGGGAATACGATTTTAAATTGATACGCGGAAGTTTGATCTTTTAATAAGAATATTTTGATGCATCGAAATTAGGCTGCGATAGCGGAAGATTTTAAATTAATCTTAATTTTTGAAGTTTGGTTTTTGCTTATTCGACCTTTTTTTTCATCTCAGGAGAGATGTTAGTGGTTTTACGATTTTCTCGTAGTCGCGCACAAAACGGCGATAACCCTGCTAGACCTATGAAGGATCGTAACTCTTTTAACGTCTTAGGATAGGGCATTTTTAAAATTGCCTCCATCTTCTCTGGATTTGTTTTTATTACCTCATGATATTAAAAATCATAAAAGATCAACAGTTTTATGAAAAAAATCTACATTTATCTTGCTGTTTTACCCACGCAGAGGAGGTGGTCAGCTTCCGTTTTGCTAAATAAAGATGATTATATCATCAAGATGCACATAATGTGTCTTTCCGGTGTAGTCGCGCAATATATCGTCTCTTTGAAAAATGGATGGTGCATTTTTCAGACCGAAAGGCAGTCAAGGAAACTCTTACTATCAATGCTATATTATCAATATCAGATTCTTTTAACGGGATCTTATGGAAACTGCTTTTAAGTCTACAACGGAAAAATATTTTTTATATGCTAATTGCGACAGGACTTCATTACTCTCCGGAATTGGATATCTGTCCGCAATTGTTAACATATTTAGCTTTCGGTAATCTATGACTACCCTATATTGTTTGTTGCCGGCTGAGTCCGATTTTTTCGGAACTATCCAGACCGATGAGTTATAAGGGGACCTAGACGGTCTTATAATTCCATCTTCTAAAAGTTTTTCTACTTGTGTGTCAGTTTTGAGTGCTACGGGATAAAACCTAGTGTATACTGGTGAATCCGTTTTTGTGCGAATTTCACCAACTCTGGTAGTGTTATTTAGTTTTTCGTCGGGCTCTGCGAAGAGTCCAGGAAACTCTGATATCATACTATTCATATTTCTTTTCTGCAGTGCCGTCATATGTTCATGCTTAATATTGATTGCATTGACCATAGGAGAAGGTTTTAATTTAATAGTTCTATTATTATTAAATTTTATAATGCTTTCTCTTGTATAAATTATAGCTCCCAATTCCTTGAGAGTATCATTTCCCACAATTCCTTCAAATGTCTTTAGTGAGGGTAGCAAGAAAAATTCGAAGTTCTCATCAAAGTTAAAAAGATTTACATAGGTATATTCTTCGATCAGTACATCTCCTGCTACTGATTTTGCATAGAAGGGGCTTTAATTTGGGATTCGTTTTTTAGCTAATCGTGGTTGGAGCAAAGAGCTAATTAAATGGACATCTGTCGATTCTTTCAAAATTTCATGGTTAGAATCGTTACTTATAGATTCTTGCTTAATATAATGTGTTGGTTGAAATTTTTTTCTTTGTTGGCCATAAGTTTGTAGCGGTCTTTTGCCAACATAATCGTTCTGTTTTGTTTAATTTATTTAGGCTGTGGTTTTGGTACGAAAGGACAGAGTGGTGCAGAATTTTGCATAATTCGTCCGGATATTTTGGTTTTCCAGCTTAAGACATAAGTGAAGAACCTTTAGCAAATCTGTTGTCTCTCTCATGCATGGTAATCGGGGTAACTCACCTTTGAGACCCCTTATAAAGGTGTCCAAAACCTTTTCGCAAATTGTTTGTGTTAACAGGTGTAAAGATTCATTGCCTACGTCCATACACCCAAGATATCCTTTGATACTCTAGTGTCCCCAAGTCTCTTTTATCCGCGTAGTGGAGGCTAAGACATTTGGAAATAGCCTTCCATATTGCAGGATTCCAATGTAATCTGCATTTCCTACTATTTTATTCCGTATTATGCTCAGTAAGCCATAATAATTGGGATTGCGTATTAAAGGCTCGCAAATTTGTAAAATTCGATCAACTGTCTTTTTCCACGAGTTAAACTCTCCTGATTGGCCGGAAAATTCCCTGAGACACACAAGTTTTAGTTTTTTGATAGTTTTAGGTGTAGTATGATATAAAAAGTCTAGTGGCAGATTTTGAAAAAATTACACTGCGCAACAAAAGTACACTGCGTAACAAAAAAATGTTTCTCTACCCTAGAAATAAAAGTATGTGGACTATATGGATTTTAATGCCCTTAATTCAAATCTGTTTTCCGTTTTTCTCTAGTACGTAAGGATTTTCTTTTAAAGGCGTGGCATACTTCTACCCCTAAATCGTTGGGTTGCCATATATATTTTTCCATAACTTGAAAACGTGTTCTCCGATTTTAATAGCAGGAGGATCAGAAGATGCACCGGAAAATTCTGCTTAAACTAACCATACACATTTATTTTATATCTATTACTATTTCGGAGTTATTAAAAATTTAATGGCGAAAAAAAATTTTACATGGAAAATGCGTAAAATTTTTTGTTTTCAAAATGCAATAAAACAATTTAAGAACCAAAAAGTTAAAATTTTAAAGATTTTTCTAAAAGCCACATTCCTAAGGAATAAAAGACGGTATAAATCGCAAAACTCAATTAACAAATGTTGATTTTAAAGGTTTTAACTCATTCTTGACAGACTGTATGTACATACATATGATTTACAGTCTAATTAAAAAAAAAATTTTGAAAATTGTAAGGCTCTTATGTGCCGAAAGCCAATATCTTTTGAAACTATTTTTGAAATTTTTCAAACACTGATTCAGTGCTAATATGTCCCCATCCCATTGACATTTTGAAATTTCGCTCAATTTTCTGACCAAAAATCCAATTTCTCGTCAATGGTTTCAGCATTAGATTTTTTCACTATTTGGAATAGCTGTAATCTTGTGTAAACTTGTTCCATGTTGACTCTCGAAGTTACAAAACGGTTTTGATAAAAATTGTGTGCAATAACCATTTATAAGTATTTTCAAGCGTATGCTTTTATGCCTTAATTGGATGGTAGCCTGATACCTGGGTGCCCATGTATTTTTTATGTACCTGTATTTATTTTTTGTGAACTTATTTTTGTCATTAATGTTTTTAATAATTATTCTATTAGGTAGGTACATATGTATATTTATTTTTTAACAAATAATGTTTTGTAGAGCAGGTATATACAAATATATTTTATGGGGATGTGTGGGACATTAACTTAAAACGATTATGGATAATTAAGAATTTTTGCAATTTATAATTACATATAGGTATTAATATTGTGAAGTGGTAAAAGTGATGTGAATAAGAGTTGAAATCAATAATACAAAATACATAAAAGTTTATGACGATATAAATGTATAAGAAAAAGTGCCCGATGAGCAAAAATAGAAGAAATGTGAAAATTTTAAAAAAATCATCAAAAATAATGGCGTAAACTTGAGCACACTTTTTTTTTTGTTTCTAAAATTAGAGATTCCAAATTTTATTGTGGTAACAAACATAATTCGTATCAAACCTTTCAGCGAAAAAAATAATCTTTGTTAAACCTTTATTCGTTTAGCCGCAAAAAAAATATCATATAAACATCCAGAAACCGAAAAAAACATTTAAATCTCATATAATTTTCTTCACTTTCCTGACTTTAGCAGGGTCTCAGAGCTACAAAACGCAACTAAAAGTCTTCAAAGTTTACAATATAATGTAAAATATTGTTGTCTGTCGAGCTGCGTACTTAGTTCTTTAGATTTCTTAAAATTCAGTTTTGCCTTTTTGGCCAGCTTTTTTGGTGAAATACTCCTCTGTGAGACAGCGGGAATTTTATCCAAATCTGTCAGGTTATTTCTAAATTCTTGCTCAATTACGTGATCTGAATATTCCGCAAAATTTGCGTTTGGTTTTAGCACATTTTGGATTATTTGTTTTTCATGTGCTTGAAATACATTATTATAATTAAAGGAGCTGTACGTTGTGTGAATTGGGAATTTAAAGCGCCATCCCGTAAGTATTATAGATGTAGGGATACTAACCTAAGGTATTTTGTATGGGATACTGACCCAATGTATTTTTGTGATAAGGAGGGATTTTTTTTGTCGTAGAGATAACTCTTTTAAAATTGATGTGAGGGTAATAAAAGTCAAGGATAAGGGTCATTAAAAAGCGATAAAATTTTTAAATCGTTAAAAGGAGAAAGTGTGAAAAAGGGATTGACATATTTAGTAGATAGTAAGAATTTATGAGTGGAAAGAATGTAGATCATTTGGTGGGGAAAGCGTAATCTCTATTTCTAATAATGCACTTCATAGATAGAGACGAAAAAGTGGTCGGGCAGGAATGAAATTGTATTTTCGAGTGTGGAGATTGGTTGTGTTTTTTAAGCAGGACTTGATCTCAATTATAACAATTTTAAAAATCCTCAGTTTAGGCGAAACAAACTAAAGAAAAATTTGTGTGAGATAAGGAACATTTTGCTAAGGAGTAATAAATTCTTGCAACTAATTGCTTAAACATGACAACTAATTGCTTAGTTGACATGAGTTGACATAATGATAAATGTGATATTGTGATTAGGGTTTAATGCAATGTATAATCAATCCCATGTATATTAAAGGCATAGAGAAGCCGAACACAGCATATTGATAAACGTAAAAAAATGCTGACATATGTGGTTACAGTTGCACAGAAAAAATTATTACAAAAATTTTTTCAAACAAATGGATGTTTTTTATTTTTTTCGTTTTTCAAAAACTTTTTTGTTTGGATGTAATAATATTTTTGTCTGATTTTTAATTTTCTGTTATCAGTGTTGCCGTAATAAAAATAATAGATAAAAACTCAATTTATTAATATTGAAATATTGTTCTCCTTAAAAAAAAATTATTCAACTTTTATATTTTTAATAGCCTCTAATTGGTAGGTGGACAACGTCATTTTATTGACCTTTATACTTATATTAATATACAAAAGAAAAAAAATGTATATAAACTTATTTTCTTACCAAAGTTAATGTTAATAATATGGTTTCTTGTTTTTACTTATAGTCAGAAATATGGTACATTGCGCACGGTTACTTAAATCGGTTTTTTACAAAACATAGCACTACTGTTGACGGAATAAGGATATTATTTTACACAGCCAAATAAATAAACTTTTTAAGATTTAATGCATGTACCACGATGTCGCTAGTATTTATTTTTGTTTTGGTTTTAAATGCAATTGTGCGAACGAACGACTTTTTGCGAAATTGTGGGTGAGACACTTAATCTAAAAATTATTTTGATATTTTTTAATAAGCTGTTATTTATTTTACACCTTACATATTTAAATATTTATATATCTGTCTAGTTTGCAGTACGTTTAAATATGTAACATAATTAACCGACGTCATAAAAGAAGAATTTAAATTAATTACGTGACAATTTTTAAAGTATTATCCATAAATTTAATTTTGGTCCATTTATTTATAATTAAGCATTCGCAAAAACGGCAACACTTTCATTAAAAAAATAACAAAAAATTTCGTGCACAAATATTAAAACACCTAAACCCATTGGCTGCAAAAGAAGACGTATATTTTTGATCAAGATTAACGGAAGCATCTAGCCGTGTTGGCCATTTTCTGACGGTATTCGTACAACCGCGTGAGTTTTTAATGTGTTGACCACCCCCATATCGTCGTGTATATACCGCACAGTACACAATACAAGCGCATTGAATCGACAATTGCACCTTTAAATCCCATCGTCCCATCATCGCATAGTGCTCAATATGTACGCTATGCGTAGCAATTTATAGAAATTACAAGCCTGGACCCATGTCCTAACCTCTTGTTTAGGGGTTGGAGACCATCCAACTCCTTCTGACCTGTTCTTTCAGACTTATGCTGGCGTCTGGTGCCCCCATATTCCCTGAGATCACATCGTCAAAGCTTTTGAATATACTGCAGTGGCAGTTTTACCCCCAGGGGAGGAAGAGGTAAATATGTACAAATTTTTCGTTGATATCATTGCTACATATTCATATTTATTTTTTACAAACGATTTTTAGCAAATAATTTTGATAAAACAAATACAACGTTTTGCACCAATTATGCTCAAGAGATAACGAAAGTTGCTTTTGATTTAGCTTAATTATTTGTGTGAAAATTGTTTGTTATTTCAGAAAAGTTTTTTATTTGTTTCAGATAAATAATATGTTTCATTTTTTTCTATAATTTTAGTAAAGTTTTTTGTCTGATTCAGACAGATATTTTGTTTGAATTTTTTAATAATTAAACTTTTTTGTCTGATTTAGACAAATTTTTTGTTTGAAATTTTTTTCTAAAGTCAATAATTTTTTTTACCAAATATCATAATTATTTGTTTGAAAAAATCGTGGAATATTTTCAATAAACAAATTTTAAATTAAATTGTTTGAATTTACAAATTTGTTTATAGGATCATATTCAAACCAAAAATTGATTGATTATGCAAATTAATTGTTTGAATATGAGAAATAGTTTTTTTCTGTGTAGATAAGAAAATATAAATACTTTACCCACTAGGAAAAATAATCTAGGAGAAGGTTTTCGTTAAACAGAAGCGATATGTGATAAGAATGCTAAAGACGAATATTGCTTTTTATTTTTATTTAATAATTTTGAATATTTATAGAACACTTAAATGCTCTGCATGAGAGTGGTTCTCATGCTATAATTACTTTATTGGTATTTTTATTCATTATTATTTTCAATAATTTAATTTTTAAGAAAAATAAAGTGCATTTGCAGTTAAATACTTAAATTTCAAACTCGGTTTGTATATATTTGGTAGCGTTAAGATAATTTTTATGTGGGGCAAATAAATATGTTTATAAGGAATCTTTAGCATTTGGGTTTGATGCAGTGGTTACTTTTCTAATGTTATGATTGATTTTATAATCAAACTGTTTATTAAAATTTTATTTTGAAAAATTATAGTGTTCGGAAATTTTCTTTTTTTTTAAATTTATTTGTGTTTGGTCGTTATTTTATTCTTGAAGGAAGAAGTTATATAGAATATTTAACATCGAAAATTTTAATTATTATTAGTCGAACTGTTTATGTATTACATACAATGAAATTTTATAATCAAGCTTAAGTTCTTTTTTATTTTCTCTAAGAAAGAATTAATTAAATTATAAATTAGGTGATAATATTAAAGAAAAATTGGGAAAATTTAATTTTTAGACACCAGCACGATTTTTCTTTAATATTATCACCTAATTTGTAATTTAATTAATTCTTTCTTAGAGAGAATAAAAACGAACTTAATCTTGATTATAAAATTTCATTGTATGTAATCGAAAATTTTAAATAAAAACAATGCAAAACTCGACGATTAAGGAGGCAAATTAATTTCGGATCCCATTTCTCAGATGTGGAAAAACAAGGAGCACAAATAAGTCCCTATTCATTCCAAGTGGAGGAAAGAGACATCTGTGTATCGTTAAGCTTTTACAGTGATAGCAGTGAGGCGAACTTTGATATCCCAACAACCAGCTGCGATATCATAAAAACTACTTCGATGACGATGTTTTCGAGTTCCTCTATGATGACGAAGGGGATAATATTATATTATCTGTAAAGGAGTACTACTTTGACGAAGAAGGCGATAAAATAATGTATAAAATAAAATTAAAATAATTTCGTCTGTACTTACTTTAGGTAAATAAAATTTGGGTTATATCAATTTTTTCTTTTATATTTTCATAATAAAGCATTACCTACATATGTAAATATTATAACACATATATATACCGATTTATTAATATTCAAAATTATTACGTTATTGTTTTTATGGTTATTTAGTTATTGATTTCTTTTTTGTTTTTGACATTTATCATTTATTACACAAATTTTATATAAATTCTAAATAAATTCAAGCGAACGAATGCGGCTTGGAACTCCGCCGAGGATAAGCCTGAGCAGAGTTCTAAATGTATAGCCTTCGTACTGAAACAAAAGAAAACACTTACATATCTTTTACTGTAGATGATTTTCTTAGAGGTGATGTTTTTATTTCAAAGGGTCCAGTGAAATCAATGCCTGTAATTTAGAAGGGTGACAAGTTACATCTCTCTGGAGGTAAGGAAGCCATTATCTGTAAACCTGCCTGCTGTTTGTAAATAATGCAGGTTTTGCTGCTTCGTATTATTTTTTTTATACGGGGTTTGAGCCTGAATATGAAAAATTCAGTTTGTACCATTCGGCACATTTGACTGCATTCAGCATGGCATTCATTTTCGTGCAAACATGTGAGATACAGGTAGCAAAGACGGGAGTTGCCGGGTAAAATAATCGGGTAACGTTCGTTATATGGAAGTGATGATTGAACTAATCTTCCTTTGACGCGTAGAATAAAATAAAAGTCATGAAGTGGGTTCAGAGATTTTATTACACTTTTATTGGGAATAGGTTGAGAGTTTAACAAACATTGATATTCCTCCGCATAGAATATCTTTTGAGCTAAAACTAGCAGTCGAACTTTCACATTTCTCATCTCCTTTTGTGTTAATTCATGTGATTTAAAGTGGTAATAATTGGGCCTGATATTTTTTATAGTGTTATTGTAAAATCGGAAGACGTAACTTAAGATCCGTAAAGCTGTGCTGTATGATGAGAACCTGTTGAGAACATCTTCTTGGACTTCTGAGTTTAACGAGTGAATATCATCTTTAGTTATCTCAGGTATTTTCAAGGGATTTCGGTTCGGCCATTCTGGTGATGGTTTAAATAACCATGCTGGTCCTTGCCACCAAAGAGTATTTTGTACAACCGCGTGATATGGCAAGTAATATGAGTAACATTTGCCTTGAGTTTGTGATTTCATGTGCGGAAGATTCTTCCATGTGATCCAGAGACACGTATTCTTTCAAAACCGCTTGATATTCGGACTGAAGGTGGGGATCTTTGTTTAGAGTTTTTTCCATTCGACAGTACTGTGCCAAAGCTATGAAGCTTACGAGTAGTGGTTTGGGAATAATACTTCTCACAAAAGTCTTCTTCAGCTGAGTTTGGACGGGCTGCAGGTATGTCTGAAGTGGTAAATGATTCAACTGTGTTCGTTTTCATGGGACCACTGAATATCTTGTTATAGGCTGAGGTTTGACCGCAAACATTCTTTTTTATGCTTTCAATGTTTAGGAAACTCTCGTAATCATTGCCTAGTATGAGATCTATCTGAAACGATTTGTTAAAATTAGGGTCTGCCAAATCTACTTCTGCCGGTTGGGTTGAGAAGGGAATTTCAAAGGTATATGCTGGCAGTCACTTGGTTACTTTTGACAATACTATGGCTCTGATTGGTATTCTGAGATTGTATTTTTTCGCATATAAACCGAATTCGCTCTCGTTAGTTACTGTTTGTTTCTGTCCGCCAATTCCTACAATTTCGTAATGTAACTTTTGGTAAGGCAACTGGAGTCGATTTCGATGTCTTTCGGTTAACAAGGTTCGTTGCGAATTAGGGTCAATAAGAGTTCTAATGGTGAAAAATTGACTTCTGTGTTGTATTTGCATCAAAGCCGTTCTTAACAGTTCGTTTTCATTACTTATGGCACAATTTGCCTGAACGTGCTTCGATGTGTCTGGGAGATCATCCTGAGTTATATTTTTTAGAGCTTGAGTAGGATTAGAAAAAGTTTTTATAGATAAATCATTTGGGAATTTTTGTTTCATATGAAGTAGTGTATGATGGGATTTTTTTTTTACAATAAAGGCAAGTGTGTTTACTACCGCAATTTGACTTAAGATGAGACTGAGCTAAACAGTTATTGCAATATTTATTTTTGTACACGAAATCGACTCTTAAAGAGTGATTTTCATTGCACAAATTACAAGAGTATTCGCTGAGCTTATCTTGGGATACGAATACTTGTGCATTAGATTGTTGAGACTGTGTGAGAGTAAAGCAATTTTTGACGTCTTTATATTCGTAAGTTCTACTGCCTCATACCTATCGATAAGGAATTGAGACATTTGGGAGCACTTCGGAAGTTCACGAGGAGATGTTAAGGATTGTTCCCAAAGTGAAAGAGTAAAATCGGGTAGTTTCGTAGAAATCAAGTGAATTAAAATAGGGTTCCAGCTTTCTACTTCAACGCCTAGCGTTGCCAAAGAATAATTCACTGATGATGGATTTCCCGAATCGATTCACTATCCTCTCTGGTTGCTGGTGGGATATCGCAGAGAATTTTTATTTGATTGTCAAACAGAACACGTTTGTTTTCGTAGTGGGTTTTCAGTGCATTCCACGCTAATTCAAAATTGTCGTGAGAAAGGGGGTATTTTTTAACAATGGCACCTGCCTCGCCTGTAGTTTTGTTACGAAGGTGATATAATTTTGTGACGGGAGACAGCTTTATGTGATTTATGTAGACTGCCGTAAACATGTCTCGAAACGACGGCCATTGTTCATAACTACCTTAGAAAACTTCAGTATCACAGGGAGGTAGTTTGACACAGCTGTTTACATCGTCTTGCATGAAAGTTTGACCGTTATTTTGATGTTGTGCAGAATATAGGGAAGTAGATTGAAATCGCGGATTGCTTGGGTTATCTAATCGCGTAACTTTCATTAAATCCAAAATTTGGGATGTACATTGGTAATAAGTTCCTGTGCAAGCTTCAAATATTTCTGCGGCTTCTTGTCTGTATTCGGATGTTACATGTCTAGACAACATAACACCTTCATAAGACGCATATACTCTAGCCCATCTCTGATCTAAGTCTTTAATTTTGACTTCTAAAATAGACTTATTTTGTTCCTCCACTGGGGTTGCATTAAATCTGTCAACAAACTTTAATAAGTTTTTGGAATCGAATTCAAAATGGTCTTTTGGAGATGGGTTATATTCATCACGGGATGTATTGGGCATATTCTGAAAAAGATTAACTTTAGGGAAAAGGGACTAGTATTTGTTATGTTATTAGGATAACACGTAAGAAATATTGGGTTAACTAGTATTGGGTTCAAATTCTAATGAATATAAATATACATAAATTTTCTTTAAGCTTTCTACATCTTCGTAGAGTCGTGGCTTTAGGGTAAAAGCCCAAGATTTTTTTTTTCTAGTATAAAGTTAAAGTGTGCAGAAAGCTAAACAAATTTTCAGATTTCGTTTTATTTTAGTTTTGGGATTTAAGAGGCTATAAAAAATAGCATAAATTTAAATTTGGCTTTTAGGGAAATTACGATAAAGTTTTAAAAAACAACATTTATTTTCAAATTACTGTTTCAAATAAATTATATATTATATATCTATGGTTGTTATGGGTTTAAATAAGCGCAATTGTGAACAGAGTTACCAGCGAGTAAATTACGTTCACCACCTTATTGTTATTCTTTCGTTTGAAATGTTATTTTTTATTAAATGAAAACTTTTCAGGTATGGGCAATTGAAAAATTTTTTAAAACGTTTTTAATTTATTAAAATCAGTTTTATTTTGTGAACAAGAATATTATTAAATAGTAATATTTGTGATATTTTAATTTATTATCTCTAAATTTTTTTTGTAAAAACTATCGTTGCTTTTATTTTGTATTGGACTGTATATTTTGTTTAAGTGAGAGAAAGAAAAAGATAAGATAAACCAAAAGCTTTTATGTTCACTTTGATTTATTTATTTGAGTATAAGTTTGAGCTCTTTTGAGTTGTTATAACCTTCACCACAGGTAGAAAGGGTATATCTAAGTTTGACATTCCGTGTGTAATTTCTACAATATTCACTTCCGACCCCATAAAGCATATATATTCTGGATCCTTATACATAGAGAAGTTGATTAAGCGATGTCCATCTGCCCGTGTTCGGGTAGTAATGTCATTTACCAAGGCACCAGAAGAGATACAAAAAATGTAAGCACACTAATCTGTCAGGCATAGTTTCCAAAATTTTGGTATTGCAATTCAGCAACATCGGATCATTCCTTTGGGGCTGCGGGCCAAAAACCACACCCACCTATATTTTTTCACGTGTTCTTAATTTTTTTGACTTTAATGATTCTCTTTTGCCTTTTTTGTCAAATAAATATTAGACTGCGACAGGTAGATCGCAAGGAGTGCATACAGATCTCCTGGGATCAATAACCCCCTGCGAGGACCGATTTTTGTTTGTTTTCTGTTTTGATTTGTATTAAAGACCTTTACAGAAAGCAATACACAAAAAGGTAGCCAATGGACCCACAGGGTACCCACTGGTAAAGGGCACATAGGGGGTTAAAATGAAAAAAAAAATTTAAGGATTTTTTTTTGCTTTAGTCTCACCATTCTAACTCAATATATGTATATTGCAGGAAGGTCCTAAATTTAAAAAAAAAAAATTTTAGTAAAATCAAAAAAAAATTAAAATTTTTTAATAAAAAATTAATTTTTTTTTAAATATTTACAAAACCTTTTCAAAAAGATATTTTATAGAAAAATCTTCGAATAAAATTTTACAAAGAATTTTTAAAAAAGTAATTTTACAAAAAAATTTTACAAACAATTCAAGAATATACATATGTATGTATGTATATATGTGTGTATGTATGTATGTATGTATGTATGTATGTATGTATGTATGTATGTATGTATGTATGTATGTATGTATGTATGTATGTATGTATGTATGTATGTATGTATGTATGTATGTATGTATGTATGTATGTATGTATGTATGTATTTATGTATGTATGTATGTATGTATGTATGTATGTATGTATGTATGTATGTATGTATGTATGTATGTATGTATGTATGTATGTATGTGTGTATGTATATAGAGCCACATATTTTTTTAAATGCGTTTGAGTTTTAATAAATAGATGATATATCTGTTTTAAAACCGAGGTGCATTAAACACAAACATAGACATCATCAGGATACCGACTACAAACTGTCAAAAATAAAATACACACGTTTTTAGGTAAACGATTATTTTGAAGCCAGTATAGCTACATGGCTACACGACCACCGTTGTCTGTCGTCAACTTAGTCTAATTTCTATTTTATTCAACAAAAGAAAATATCAGGAAATTGTAAATTACAAAGTAAAGTTTTAGAGGAAATATTTATAATTTTTTGAAAAAGTTTTTTAATTTTATAAAAGCAATATAAGTATTTCTACAACAATGTCAGATTTTACGATGTAGCTGTCGTCTTCAATGTCATTAAGTAGCTGACAACACGGCGACAATTGTAGCCAACGGAATTTGTTTTCATTTGTCTTCTATTTCTTTAAAGCATGAATAATGAGTTTTTTATCATACTACTTAATTTATGTAGAGAGTCAACAATATGGTAGTTCACCAATTCAGAATAGATAGTTATTTCACTAGGACTTTTTGATTTACCTCTTCGATATGATAAAAGAAAACGTTTGGTACTAATTTCCACAAAATATTTATTAAACAAATGTAGTGGTATTTTAAATTTAATTATATTTTTGTTATTTGTAAAGTTAGTTTACAAGCAATTTAATTGAAAATATTAAAAAAATCAGTTAATTTTTCTTATGTATATACTACAATATAAAACATAACTTTCAAATTAATTAAAAACTAAAAAAATCCTTTCAGTTTTCAACTGATTTCAAAAAAAGAAGGAGGTTATCAATTCGTCTAAATGTTGCTTTTTTATGTTTGTGCCTTCAGAACTCGGTCATTTCTGAACGGATTTTAAAATTGTTTTCTTTATTAGAAAGGATATTCTTACAGATTGGTCCCATTTTAAAAAAGTTCATAATTTTAAAAATTAAAGAGTGTCACCATACAACATATATGTTTTTACGTGTACGATGAACCGTAAAGGGCACCATTTTAATTTAAACAAGTAAAAGTGCTATATTCGGCCGTGCCGAATTTTCTATACCCTTCACCACGGTGATTTTATTTATACAGACATGTACAGCATTATCCATATTGTAAAGAAATAGAAAACAAATGAAAACAAATTCCGTTTGGTACAATTTAAAAAAAAAAATTTTTTGAATATTTTTCTGTAAAATATCTTTTTGAAAATGTTTTGTAAATTTTTTTGTAAAAATTTTTTTTTGTAAATTTTTAAAAAAAATTTTTTTTTTTAATTTTATTGAAATTTTTTTTGTTAAATTTAGGACCTTTCTGCAGTCTATATTGAGTTAAAATGGTCAGACTTAAGCAAAAAAAATCCTTACAAAATAAAAATTTCCCCATATTGACACATGGGGGGTCCTTTTAACTGCTCCTATTTATCAGTGGGTACCCTGTGGGTCCATTGGCTACCTCTATGTGTATTGCTTTCTATTAGGGTCACTAATACAAATCAAAGCAGAAAAACCCTACCAATCTAAAAACAAACAAAAATCGCCCCTCGAAGGGGTTATTTATCCCCCGAGATCTGTATATACTCCTTGCGATCTACCTGTCGCAGTCTAATATTTTTTTGAGAAAAAAAAAGGCAAAACAGAATCATTAAAACTGAAAAAAAATTTAAAAAACCTGAAAAAACGTGAAAAAAATATAGGTGGGCGTGGTTTTTGGCCCGCAGCCTCCAAAGTAAAGATCTGATGTTGCTGAATTGCAATACCAAAATTTTCGAAACTATGCCTGACAGATTGGTGTGCTTAAATTTTTTGTATCTCTTCTGGTGCCTTGGCAAATGACATAACCACACTAACACGGACAGACGGACATCGCTTAATCAACTTCTCTATGTATAAGGATCCAGAATATATATACTTTATGGGGTCGGAAATGAATGTTGTAGAAATTACACACGGAATGACAAACTTATATATACCCTTTCCACCTGTGGTGAAGGGTATAAAAATATGTTACTCTATATCATATATAAATATGTATGTATATTCTTAATATTAAAAATATGTTATGTTACACTCATAATTTTTCAGAGAAATATTGAAATTTTTGTTTTAATTTTTCGAAAATTGAGTCTAAAAATATTCTGTAAAAATATTTTTTTAAAAATTTTTTGTAAAATTTTATTCGAAAATTTTTAAAAAAAAATTTTTTTCGAATATTTTTCTGTAAAATATCTTTTTGAAAATGCTTTGTAAATTTTTTTGTAAACATTTTTGAAAAAAAATTTTAAATTTTTTTAAAAAAAAATTTTTTTTAAAAATTTGCTTGAAATTTATTTGTTAAATTTTGGACCTTTCTCCAATCTATATTGAGTTAAAATGGTCAGAATAAAGCAAAAATAAATCCTTACAAAAAAAATGAAAATTTCATCATATTGACACATGGGGGGTCCTTTTAACTGCTCCTATTTGTCACTGGGTACCCTGTGGGTCCATTGGCTACCTCTATGCGTATTGCTTTCTATTAAGGTCTCTAATACAAATCAAAGCAGAAAAACCCTACCAATCTAAAAACAAACATAAATCGCCCCGCGCAGGGGGTTATTGATCCCCCGAGATCTGTATGCACTCCTTGCGATCTACCTGTCGCAGTCTAATATTTATTTGACAAAAAAAGGCAAAACAAAATCATTAAGGCCGAAAAAAATTAAAAAAAACGTAAAAAAATATAGGTGGGCGTGGTTTTTGGCCCGTAGCCTCCTAAGGAATGATCCGATGTTGCTGAATTGCAATACCAAAATTTTCGAAACTATGCCTGACAGATTGGTGTGCTTAAATTTTTTGTATCTCTTCTGGTGCCTTGGCAAATGACATTACCACACTAACACGGACAGACGGACGGACGGACAGACGGACATCGCTTAATCAACTTCTCTATGTATAAGGATCCAGAATATATATACGTTATGGGGTCGGAAATGAATATTGTAGAAATTACACACGGAATGACAAACTTATATATACCCTTTCCACCTGTGGTGAAGGGTATAAAAAAGTGCGTATCACTATAGCTGCCAATAACAGAAAGTATTAAAAAGATAAACTTAAAAATTAATGGGTGGCCCCATTTATGACGTCAATTTACCTATATGGCCCTATCTCTGAACCATTGTAAACAATCACTTGTAAATTGGGCAAAAAGCCAAATATTTATAATTAGAAATTAAATATATATAATTAGAAATTAAGGGGTGTCCCAATAGTTGATGTAATTTGATGTATATAGCAAAACGATTGAACCGTAACAGAGAGACGGTTAAAATTTATAAAGAACCTGTACATCTAAGTCCGCTATAACATCAAGTATAAAATTTATATTTGCAAACTGAAGGGTGTCCCCATAATTGATGTAATTTGACCTATCTGGCCCTATCTTTTGAACCTTTAAAGACAAACACTTAAAATTTAAACTGAATCTCCACTGCTATGTCCGGTATAAAAACATGTATAACTATTTAAAATTATAAATTAAACGGTGTCTCAATAGTTGATGTAAATTGATGCATATGATCAAACTTTTGAACCGTTATAGACAGACAGTTGAAATTTACAAAGAATCTGTATGGATAAATCCTTTATAATAAGAGTTTAATTTAAATTGTACATTAAAGGGTGTCCCAATATGTGATATTATTTAACCTATATTGCCCGTCACTTTTTATTACTGTGTGCCTCGATATCTGACGTAATTTGTCGTATATGGCTTTATCTCCTGAACCGTTATGGATAGACATTTGAATATACAGAACGTATATTACTATGTCTGTTATAGCAGCAAGTATAAAATAATGTATTTGATTTGGGTGCTAGTTCTTACAGATTACTTCCTTTTATGTGTTTTGCACACGGTTTTTTTTTTTTTGCAAGAATTGTCTTATTTAAATATGGTTATTTTTTATTATCTGAACACATTAAAAACTAAAGACAAAATTAGGTCAAAACATAAAAAACTAAAAAACATTTAATTTAACTGAAATATGTATATACATATGTATAAAAAAAGTTTATGATCATTTTTGGATTCTTATAATTTTGGCCGAAACATTCTTAAAATAACTTTTTTCTGCAACTGGATCGCTTTTCTCAATTCATCTTCACAATTACCTTTTTCATCACTTGTAATTGAATCTAAAAAAACCGTTAGTGATTAGTATGTCAAAAAACGGTAAGGTTGTTCATAATTACCTAAAATGACTTCATAAAAATTGTTGAAGTACGTATGTGCCTAAAAATACTCTAACGGGAAATATTGGTGTTCCAATAATGTTTGTTATTCTTATAAGAATTGGCCATAATTGTATTTTCGAACTTCTTAACAAAGGTAGCCCATTTGAATTTACGTCAACAAACACATTATTTGGAGATGTGGAAGCGTTGCTTATTTTTTTTTAAGATTCGGTGATTCCTAAATGTAAATATTTACCACCACTTATAGCCATAATTCTGGCTTTTTTGCCGGCAGTGTATGTAAAAAATTGTTTTACATAAATATTTTCTTCTTTAAGAATTTTCAGTGTGCAGAGGGCACAACTTTTGTGTAGGATATGCCGAATTAAACACTTCACTCTTTAACGATCAAAATTAAATTGATTCTTTATTGTATTTCTTACAAATTATTGCTTAAAATTAACGTAATACTTAAATACTAATACAAATGTATGACAATATGTAGCATAAGTTTACTACTTTAAAGCATGTGTGGAAAAGAGACAGAGGCAGTGATATAGAATATTTTATTAAACATAATGCAAAACATAGGTACCGTTATCCTACATTCCAAAGTTACACTAGCATACATAATAATAAGTCTACCCTAAATAAATATACATAATGAAACCATCTCATCCTGCTACATTTGTTTGTCCAATATTTTACAAAGTATGACTTCTGTTTTGCATTAACATGAACACTTTCTTTTTTTCTATAAATACTTTTAAGCGTGTTCAATATTTTTGAATTGTTATTAGCGTTTTCTAAAATTATTATTTCACATTTATTTATTTCCAAATCACATTCTTCACAATTTAAAGTACTATTTCTTTCAATATTGTTAAATACTTCCAAAAACTTTTCAATTTCCGATTCTTTATTGTTTTTATATACATGCTCTATTTTCACTTCTTCAGTATTTTCCTGACCAACAGGCTGATTAAATAATATAATAATCGTCTTAAATTTCTTTAGCTCATTTTTTACCTTTTCATTATTTAAATTTTTCACTAACTTAACACAAAGAGATTCGTATATCGACTGACCCTTTGTGTTTATTTCACATTTTTTTTAGATTAAACGATGATCAATGAGTTTTGTTGTTGTTTGAATAACGGGATATACTTAAAAAAACTGATTATCTTAGATACAAAGATAATATTTGTCGTAGAAAATACTAGCGAATAGTGGCTAGCAATTCTAACAAGTTAACATAAGATAATAGTGTCTGTAGAATGATGTAGGTATGGTTGGGTATGACAAATCAGTAGCCCCAAGTGTAAATTGAGTAAATGGGCTAACTATTACACACACAAACTCAACGAGTCTCTCAGAAAGAGAAGAAAACATACAAAATTTTCAACAAAGCAGCATGCCAACATACAACAAAGCAGGTTTATGTCGCATTGTGCATGGCACAATAAACAAGGTAGACTCGCGGCGAAAAAAGAGTACAACTCTGTAATAAAAATACGTACATTTTGTTGTTGTATAAATCATTTTTGGCTGTCAAAATAAAAAATGTTAGTACATTTTGACAATGTAAGATGGTGACAACAAATAGTCAGCTGAGCTCTCGAGTTTACCTGTTATGAATTCGCCTTGGCATTGTGTAACTTGTATTGGATTAATATAAATCACGCTTTCATTTACCAATTTCAAGGCACAGCAATACACGTTACATTTATTTGTTTTATTTTTACAAAAAATGATATACGGGTACGCATGCATAAATAGGTTATTAGCATATTATTAATTTGGAAAATATGAAATTAGTTTTAATAGTTCAGAATGAAAAATAAATTAACGTAATTATGATTTATGGTTCAAAAAACTTTACACAAAATGGCAGTAATGGACATTTCTAAACAAGCGCTATTGTATTGTGTGATTTCTCTACCTGTTAACATTGTTAATGAGTATGTTAATTTTTTTTCATAAGAATCGCTTGTAGGGAATTTTCACAACATACGCATACATACATATGTTAAAATTAATGAATATTTCTTAATTCTAAGAATCGTAAGAAAACTGATTTAATTATACATTTACTTACTATTTTACAAAAACCTTTTGTGTGAAATTTACACAACCACAAAATATTTATATGCTACCATTTGTACTTTTTAACTCTATCTTAACAAAAAACTTAAATTAAAATTTGGTTAACTCATTCATTTTGTATTTATGTACTAATGTTAAACAATGTGTTTTTTTCCAGTGCAAAACACCAATACATTCTCGTTTTATCCAGTTTTAACAACTTTCTCTGGTTGGGTCTGGTTGGGTCTGCTTGGTTAAGAGGAATGATGAACTTTGATAAACACTCAATCTGTCGTAAATGCAACTATATCAAACACACTGAGATATTATTCACTTGCAAAGGCTTTTGCATTTGAGTTTTCTTTTAATATTAAAGAGAAACTGAACTTGGTCTTGTTTATTTTACCACAAAGTAAATAGATGTGTAGAACTTGAGCAAGGCATATTAAACAAGGAGATAGCGTAAGGGAGAGGAAATTTGAGCAAAAAATTTTTTGAATTTTTTTTATATGGATTTTGACAGTAAAATAGATATTATTCTCTCTTAAAAAACCTGATTAATGTCAAACTCCATATAAAAAAAATTGAAAAAATTTCTCTTTAATATTAGCTCCGCCTTGTGCAGTCACCTGGTTAAATATGCCTTGAACTTGAGTTGTTTTTTATTTTAATATGTAACTTAAGAGAGAAAAGCGAGAAAAGCAAATTTGGTGGTTGTTTTTTAGCTTGAAATACGAAAATAAATTTACCTTTAAGAGTATGTTAATATTTTACACCTGATTTATTATTGTCTTTAAATTTCAAATGTAAAAAAATTTTTAAATCTTGTAAGTTTTTTGTTTTGTACCAAGTAAAACCAAATTTTTTTTCCTTGCTCTCTGAGAGAAATTTTTTTGCACAAACAACAGAAAAAAATGAAATTTTATTTACTGCAAATTTTTTACATAAATATGTACATACATATATAAAGGGAAATTTTGCAAGCGGTATTTTAAAATCACTTGTGAGAACTACCGCTATGTATGTAATTGTATTGTATGTACATATAACTTTTTTTACCTTTTTCTTCACAAAATTCTAGATGAGTCTATATTCTTATATACATACATACATATTGTTACGAAAGAAGAATTTATTCATTATAAGCTCTGAACAACAATACTCTGGAACAACAACAACAACATTAATGGCTTATTTTCTTACAATGATGGAAGAAAGAAACGCCTCATACAAACATTCGCATTTACGCATACACACACACAGATTAAATAAACACTCTTCTGTTAAATACACAGCCACATACATAAATACAAGCATAAACAAATAAACAGCCACACATACATGTATAAAGGAATAAGAGCCACACATACAAGTATAAAGAAATAAATAGCCACAAATACAGGTATAAAGAAATAAACAATCACACAAACAGAAAACAAGAGCAATAATAATCGAACCTGCCAGACCTGTCTGGAATAGAACATTCTGGTGCTTTTAAATCACACTATATAAGTGAATCGTGCTGGCGAGTAGTATGGCAGTATTAATTCAAAAGTCAAAGAGTTAAGTTGTCGAATTTTAAGAGTGTTTAACAGTTTGCTGTATTTTTTAACAGTGGCATTAATAAATAAAGTGACTTACAGTAAAAGTAATAACAGTGTGTATTTATTTTGCAATTAAAAGAACCCAACGTAAAGTAAAAACGTAACAATTGGTGACAGAAGTGAAATTGTAAAATAAAATAACTTAGAAAAAATAAAATAATAAACAACAATGAAATTTGAAGATCTTAAAGTGGAGCAGCTGAAAAAGGAGTTGAGTAAGCTGGATTTGCCTACAGCAGGTAACAAAACAGAACTGCAGAAGAGGCTCATAGATGAATTCAAGCGTCGTGGCATGGACATTGGCGCATATGAGTATGATAAAAAAAGAGATGACAGAGGTATGTAGCCGTGAAACAACAACAGCAAGTAGCATGGACTTCAATACGATGTTTGCCGCTATGATGGAGAAAATGGGAGAAAACTCTAGAATGCATATAGAAAATGTAAACGGAAAGCTAGTCGAAGTTCAAGAAGCTTCTAGAGCAAACAGTGAAAAACTGTGAAGCTGCAGGAGCTTGAAAACAAAATTATGAGCCTGGAAATAAGAGAAGGTCCAGCACGAGTAGTGACTGAAAACACAAATAGGATAAAAGCTCCCAGTTTCGACGGCACCATACGCTTCAACGTCTTCAAATTTCAATTCGAGACAGTGGCCAGTAAAAATCTATGGAGCAATGAAGAAAAAGCGATTGAGCTGATTCTGGCACTTAAAGGATCTGCAACAGAAGTCCTCGAATGCCTACCAACTAGCTGCAGGAATAATTATGAGGACATAATGGTGGCGTTACAGCGCAAATATGGCGGCGATCATAAAAAGAAGCTGTATAGAATGGAGCTACGTGGCAGGCTGCAGAGAGCAAATGAGACGCTTCAGGATTTCGCTATGGAGATAGAGCGCTTGGTGCAGCTAATATACCCTGGGGAAAACCATCCACTTCTAGAACAGTTCAAAGTGGAGGCATTTGTTAATGGTATTCGTGACCCAGATATTAAGCACGCAGTTTGCGCTAAGCAAAACACATCCTTTGCTGAAACCATTGCTTACGCTCTGGCTCAAGAAACAGCAAAAGTCATTTCGAGGCCGCAGTCATACAAAGTGCGAAAAGTTGAAGTTGCTGCTGAAGATGAAAAAACAACAATGGACGACATAAAGCAAGTACTTGAGTCGGTAAAGAAAGTCTTAGATGAAAGACAAGGTAAGACAAACGCTAAGTGCTTTAATTGCGGCAAAGTCGGCCATTTTCAACGAAACTGTAAGGCAGCAAGAAAACGAGCCAGATCTGTTTCGCGGCCAAGAAACAATAAACGTGCGACTCATGGAACATCTCGAGAGTCGTTAAACTAAAGAGAGCTAGCACTACGGGGCATGAGCTAGCTCCCACAACCGAGGGCCCCACAATCTCCATATCTGTGATGCAGCAGCAAAACAGCAATCTTACTGCAAGCGGGTATATCAACGGAGGAAAGCGTATTCTGGCAATAGACACAGGAGCGTCGCAGTCTATAATAAGGCCCGATTTAGTAAAGGGAAAAGTGGAACAATTAAATAATGT
This sequence comes from Phasia obesa, assembly GCA_949628195.1. Taxonomy (NCBI): domain Eukaryota; kingdom Metazoa; phylum Arthropoda; class Insecta; order Diptera; family Tachinidae; genus Phasia; species Phasia obesa. The sequence goes on along the minus strand of OX451215.1, from coordinate 139,819,380 downwards.
AAGTCTGCGCACAGCTACCAGAGAATTTGCTACTGTTTATGGTAAGGCCAAAGTCAGATTAACTATAGCCAACATGATTGTGGACCATGTGTTTATTGTTGCCGATATCGTGGACGAAGTTATTATTGGCGCAGATTTTGTGCATGGAGTCGATCTGCGCATGGGGCAACAAATAATGATCTGGAGAAACGTCGAAATACCCCTTGATATTGGATATGTGAGTAAATCTGCAGTAAGGAAGTTGGTTGCTGTAGCATCCCAGAAATTACCACCTCAGGCAGAAACTGTGATATGGGCACGTATGGAGGAAGGTTGTGAGGACAACCGGTTGTGGGTGGTAGAACCATCAGGTATTAAGAGTGAGACAATAACAGCAAAAGCCCTCGTGAAAACCTGTAAGAATTCCTGTGAGAGTGTTAAATCTATCCAACAGTGAAAAAGTAATTGGTAAAAACTCTCAGATAGCTCAATGTACACCAGCAGAGGCCATAATTAATTGCGAGAGAGACTCAGAGCCTGAAAAACTGTCAACTAAAGAGCGCGAAATACTAGCAGAACACGTGGGGAAATGGGTAGCAGTGCTGGAGCCACCTGACAGAAACAAAGCCAAGCAGCTGCTACGAAAGTACGCCTCTGTCGTCGCCGTAAAAGATAAAAGCCAAGGTAGAACGGCAATAGTGAAGCATGAAATAAATACTGGCGAAGCGAGGCCCATAAAACAAGACCCCAGGAGCATTCCCCTAGCCAAGCGGAGCGAAGTAAAGCAGCTAGTCAACGAAATGGAGCGAGACGGAATTATCGAACCATCTTCGAGTCCTTGGAGCTCGCCTGTAGTTTTAGTATAGAAAAAAGATGGCAGCACTAGATTCTGCGTTGACTACAGAAAGCTCAACGATGTTATCAAAAAGGACAGTTATCCGCTACCAAGAATCGATGACACCTTGGACACGCTAGCAGGTACTAAGTGGTTTTCTACGCTAGATCTACAGAGCGGTTACTGGCAAGTCGAGATAGCTGACAAGTATAAAGAAAAAACTGCTTTTAGTGCTCTCGATGGTTTATGCCAGTTTAATGTTATGCCATTTGGTCTCTGCAACGCTCCAGCCACCTTCGAGCGTTTAATGGAACGAGTGTTAAAGGGACTCAATTGGAAGTCATGTCTGGTGTATCTGGATCACATAATTGTCATGGGAAAGACCTTCGACGAACACCTAAGGAATATGGAAGAAGTCTTCAGGCGTATATCAGCGGCTGGACTGAAGCTCAGTGTTAAGAAATGTGCATTGTTTCAGAAGGAAGTCAAATACAGCAGAGGGCATTTCAACCGATGAAGATAAAATACGGGCAGTAAAGGACTGGCCTCGTCCTCAAAATCTTCACGAGTTACGAAGTATCTTGGGACTCTGCACATACTACAGACGATTTGTACCAAATTTTGCTAGTGTTGCTGCGAGCTTACATGAACTAACAAAAAAGTCGCGACCTTACCAGTGGAGTGAAGCAGCCGAGGAAGCATTCCAGAAGCTCAAGGAATTGTTGTGTGTGGCACCTATCCTGGCATATCCAGTAGCTGGGCAAAAATTCGTGCTAGACACTGATGCAAGCGGATATGGAATAGGAGGCTTGCTGTCGCAAGTGGTAGATGGGACAGAAAAGGTTATAGGCTACTACAGCAGAGTACTGTCGAAGCCTGAAAGAAACTATTGCGTAACGCGACGAGAGCTCCTAGTAGCATTGGAGTGCATAAAACACTACCACAAGTATTTGTATGGCCAACATTTTACGTTGAGGACAGATCATGCCGCACTCAGGTGGTTTCTGCAATTCAAGAGCCCTGAAGGACAGCTTGCACGCTGGATAGAGCGACTTCAGAGCTATGACTTTAGTATTGAGCACAGAAAAGGAGGCGAGCATAACAACGCCGACGCCCTTTCTAGGCGGCCATGTGATCTGGGGTGTAAGCATTGCGTCTAAAGAGGAAGTCAGAAGACCGACGCGAAGTGAGATCTGACCAGAAAGCCCACTGGCGAAGGCATATTAGGCCCAGTGGAACAGTCTAAGGTTGAAGGATGGCTGCTTATGTCGCACCTGGGAAAGCACAGACGGCAAAACTGTGATAGACTTAATCGTCGTGCCATCCTCCAAGATCAAAGAGGTCGTTAAACAATTCCACAATGGTCCTAGCGGAGTTCATCTTGGTGTAACGAAGACGCTGGAAAAGATAAAACAATGTTTCTATTGGGTCGGCTGTCAACAAGCCGTAGCCGAGTGGATAGTCAATTGCCAGAAGTGCATTGCAGCAAAGGGTCCAGTACGAAGGAGTCGGGGGCAGCTTCAGCAGTACAATTCAGGCGCACCCTTTGAACGTATAGCGATGGACATAGCAGGTCCCTTCCCTGCTAGCAATGCTGGAAACCGATACGTGTTAGTGGTCATGGAATATTTTAGCAAATGGCCGGAAGTATATGCCATTCCCAATCAAGAAGCCAGAACGATTGTAGACGCTTTTATAAGCAACTGGGTGTGTCGCTATGGTGTTCCCTTAGAACTACACTCCGACCAGGGCCGACATTTTCAATCCGCTATATTCAAAGAGATGTGCGAAGTATACGGAATAAGAAAGACCAGAATGACACCGTTACATCCGCAATCTGATGGCATGGTCGAAAGATTCAATCGAACCCTGGAGGAATACCTAAGAAAAGTGGTAGACGCACATCAGAAGGACTGGGATAAGCATATACCCAAATTTTTGTTGGCATATAGATCAGCTGTTCACGATTCCACCTCACGAACACCAGCGAAAATAGTCTTTGGATCTGAGCAAAATTTGCCTGCAGATTTAGAGTTTGGTGTTAAGCCAACATCGGCAGAAGGAGACGGCGAAAACTCTAGTCAGGCACAAAGGGACCTTCAGGAGATTCACGAATTCGTGCGGAGTCGGATAAAATTAACCAGTGATAAAATGAAAGCCAGATATGATCGAGCTGCCAACTCTGAGGGATTTAACGAGGGACAACTGGTTCTACTTTTTAACCCACAACGGAAGAAAGGATTATCACCCAAACTACAAACTCATTGGGATGGACCTTATAAAGTAATAAAGCGGCTAAACGACGTAGTTTACAGAATACAGAAATTTCAGAGCCCAAGATCAAAAATGAAAGTTGTGCACTTGGAACGGCTAGCCAACTATGGAAAAGGTACATCTGTGTCTGTTCGGGATGAACAGGTTTGAGAAGGGGGTAGTGTTACGAAAGAATTTATTCATTATAAGCTCTGAACAACAATACTCTCGAAAAACAACAACAACATTAATGGCTTATTTTCTTACAATAATGGAAGAAAGAAACGCCTCATACAAACATTCGCATTTACGCATACACACACACAGATTAAATAAACACTCTTCTGTTAAATACACAGCCACATACATAAATACAAGCATAAACAAATAAACAGCCACACATACAGGTATAAAGGAATAAGAGCCACACATACAAGTATAAAGAAATAAATAGCCACAAATACAGGTATAAAGAAATAAACAATCACACAAACAGAAAACAAGAGCAATAATAATCGAACCTGCCAGACCTGTCTGGAATAGAACATTCTGGTGCTTTTAAATCACACTATATAAGTGAAGCGTGCTGGCGAGTAGTATGCCAGTATTAATTTAAAAGTCAAAGAGTTAAGTTGTCGAATTTTAAGAGTGTTTAACAGTTTGCTGTATTTTTTAACAGTGGTATTAATAAATAAAGTGACTTACAGTACAAGTAATAACAGTGTGTATTTATTTTGCAATTAAAAGAACCCACCGTAAAGTAAAAACGTAACAATATGTTAATATACTTATGTATGTTTGAAATTGGCGCTTTTTTAACCGACTTCAAAAAAAGAAGGAGGTTATCAATTCGTCTGTGTGTTGCTTGTTTTTTTTTTGTATTTTTGTGCCTTCAGAACTCAGTCATTTCTGAGCCGATTATAAAACTTTTTTCTTTATTTGAAAGGCTATGCTTACAGATTGGTCCCATTTTAAAAGAAGTTTAAAATTTAAAAAATTAAAGGGTGTCCCCATACAACATACATGTTTTTTACGTGTATTATGAACTTTATAGGTTAACAATTTAAAATTAAAAAAGTGCGTATAACTATAGCTCCCAATAACAATAAATAATGAAAAATAAAATTAAAGGGTGACCCCATAGGCGACGTAATTTCACCTTTATGATCCTATCTCTTGAACCGTTATAGACAAACACTTGAAAGTTGCACAGTGTTCGTTATTATGTAGGCTATAATAAGTATAAATATTTAAAATTAGTAATTAAAGGGTGTCCTATTTGATATATATATGGCCAAACTTTTGAACCGTTATAGACAGACAGTTGAATTTTACAAAGAACTCTAAGTCCGCTATAATAACAAGTATAAAATATGAATTTGAAAATAAAAGGGTGTCCCAATAGTTAATGTAAATTGATATATATGGCAAAACTTTTTAACTGGTATAGATAGACAGTCGATTTTTACAAAGAACCAAGTATAAAATTTGGATCTATAAATTAAAAGGTGTGCCCATTATTGATGTAATTCGACTATTATGTTCCCATCTTTGGAACCGTATTAGACAAACACTTGAAAATTAGACAGAATGATCACTACAATGTCTGGTATAACAACAAGTATAAATATTTAAAATATTAAATTAAAGGGTGTCCCAACAGTTGATGTAATTTGATGAACTTTTAAACCGTTACAGACAGACGGTTGAAATTTCCATGAACCTGTATTGCTACGACCGCTATAACAAGTATAAAATTTAAATTCGGAAATTACAGGATGTCGCAATAGTTAGTGTAATTTTATGAATATAGCCAAACTTTTGAACCGTAATATACAGACAGTCGTTTGGCATTGGTTTGACCTAAAAAATACCAGAACTCTGGTGTCTTGTGCCCCTATATATACTCTGGAAGCACTGCTCCCCCGGTAGAAAATCGACTGATATTTGATTTAGATTATTGAGTTTGTTTTGAGCTTGCAATATTTTTTGCAAGCTAGAGCAAATAAAACACAATTAATTTTCACTTCCGAATGAAGTTATTTATTCAAATTTTTTAAGTCGAATGACAAAATTATTTCTTAAATATAAAAAGAACCACAAACAGAAAGAATTTAAAACACACAAGCAAACATACATACATACAATGCTACAAACAAATTAGTTCTCAAAAGAGATATGCATTAAGATGCATTAAGTGTGTGCACAATCATACATACATTTATTTTAGGTATTAAATCTCTTTGCTGAACTACTTGTATAAGAGAAACGAAATTTTAAAGGCAATGTATGTGTATGTGTGTATGTATGTTTGCATGCAAATATTATTTACGCTTGCGTGTGCGATTTACAGTAAGTTTTTAAAGCAAAGAATGTAAAGAATTTCAAGGTTGAGCCAAATATTGAAGTTTAAGGCTAAACCAAATATTTTATTGTAGAAAATATTTAATGCAGAATGCAGGGACGTATCTGCGGTTAACAGAGTTCCAAAATTAGTTTTTTTTTTATCTAAATTGATACTTTGTGCTACGATATTTAAAAAATCCCGCTACAATCTTCCTAGAATATAATATAATCTTCCTAGAATAGAATATAATCATTGTAGATAATTACCGTCTTAAAGAAACATGATTTTAAGTTTGTCTGTTTTGAAGTAGGTTTTTTTCTGCAAGAATTATTTGATTTTAATTTGTTACGAATTAGCAAATTTTGGATTAATTCTTTTCACACAAAAAAATGAATTGAATGAAATTTTAATCAATTCAAATGAATTAGGCAGAAATGAATTGCAATTCGTTTCCAATTCAAATGAATTTGTAAAATGAGTTGCAATTCATTTCCAATTCAAATGAATTTGTTAAGTGAATTGCAATTCCTTTTACAATTCGTTTGAATTGAATTGATTTTGAATTCATTCAAATGAATTAGAACAATGAAATGCAATTCAATGAAGAAAATCAAAAATGAGTGTCCCCATACAACATACATGTTTTTTGCGTGTATTGTGAACTTTATAGGTTACCAATTTAAAAAAGTGCATATCACTATAGCTCCCAATAACAATAAGTAATAAAAAAATAAAATTAAAGGGTGACCCCATAGGTGTCGTAATTTCACCTTTATGATCATGTCTTTTGAACCGTTATAGACAAACACTTGAAAGTTGCATAGAGTGTTCGTTACTATGTCTGCTATAACAAGTATAAATATTTCAAATTAGAAATTAAAGAGTTTCCTATTAGTTGGTTTAATTTGATATATATGGCCAAACTTTTGAACCGTTATAGACAGACATTTGAATTTTACAAAGAACTTGTATTGCTAAGTCCGCTATAATACCAAGTATAAAATATGAATTTGAAAATTAAAGGGTGTCCCAACGGCTAATGTAAATTGATATATATGACCAAACTTTTTAACTGGTATATATAGACAGTTGAAATTTACAAAGAACCTATATTGCTATAACAACAAGTATAAAATTTGGATCTAGAAATTAAAGGGTGTCCCCATAATTGATGTAATTTTTCTATTATGTTCCCATCTTTGGAACCGTTTTAGACAAACACTTGGAAATTAGACAGAATGTTCACTAGAATGTCTGGTATAAGAACAAGTATAAATATTTAAAATTATAAATTAAAGGGTGTCCCAATAGTTGATGTAATTTGATGTATATGGACCCACAATATTTTCTGCTACGATATTTAAAAAATCCCGCTGCAATCTTCCTAGAATATAATATAATCATTTTATAATTACCGTCTTAAAGAAACATGATTTTAAGTTTGTCTGTTTTGGAGTCGGTTTTTTTTCAGCAAGAATTATTTTTAGCAAATTGTTTTCTTCTTCTTGTGCTTCTTACACTTATAGTTGTTGTTACTTTCTCTATTCGGTTTTAAGAGAATCCTGCTTTTTTCATTTGGTTTTTGCCAATTACGAGCTGGATCATGAACAATTTGGGTATTGTTTAAAACCAATTAATTCTAATTAATTGTATGGATGGTAGAGAAATTGTTTACTGGGATCTTGTTTTCCTGCAAATCAGTTTCTTTTTATAAAAAGCTTAATGTTTGAGTTGGTGTAAATTTCTTTATTTTACAATGGTTCATAAAACTTTAGGGACTGATGTTCGATTGATGAGGAGGTACAAAGTAAGTATATTTTAAAGTTAAGGTTTAAATCTTCGTTAATTCTTTCATGAAAAACGAACTAAAGTAAAATGACAAGTGATATGAGTCTCACAACATTTCAAGCCATATGTAAAGAATCCTGGAAGGATAAATATGGATTTCTTGTAATCTGTATATAAGTAATGAAAAAATAATGATAGGAAATAAATCTTGGGCGTTAACTCCTGGTCTATACTCATTGCTCTTTCATAAAAGGCCAGAGCAGTATGACTCATCAGATTTAGATATGTGTATATAAACGAATTTTGCTTGATACAAATTCATACAGAAGACACTTTGATCCTAATAATCAACTAAAGGGAAATAGAGGTTATAAATATAAGGAAATAATAAATAAGCTATTTGATACTACTCACATTGTTAAAGGTTTAATGAAAGCAAACCTTAATAAACCTAACTATATATACTGGGATGATCCTAATTGAATCTTGATGGCATCACAACAAGCTGGTAACAAAAGCCATACTAATGAAATAATATCAATAATTGAGGAACTAAAGGAATCAAACATAATTGAATAGCAGTAATAAGAATAATAACGACTCTTGGTAAATTTGGCCATTTCTTTAAAAAGCATAGTAATGAGTTAGTTCTTGCAGCAGTCAGAGCATATATAAAAACGGATCAAAGTAATTGGGATGAATACTTAAGCAGCATTAGCTGTGCATTACGATCAGTACATGCATCAGTAGGAACAAGCTTTTACTACTTAGCATTCGGAGAGCATATGATTACCAATGGTTTGTATTTTTTCCTTTTTTTTGCCTGACACAAAACAATGAGAAAGATATAAACTAAAAATAGCAATAACAATTTTTTCGTGATGTCTATCATGTGATTTTTAAATTGTTTTTTTTTTTTTCAATTTGGTTTAATTACTTTGTTACTTAAATTGTTCTAATGCTTAAAATAAACGTTTTTATTTATTGAATTTAAATTTATATTTATAATAAATGTTATCTTATGTTTTAGTTAACATATTTTTTTGTAATGTAATTATTTTTAATTTCAAGCTTTAGGTCGTTAATTATTTTTATTTTCGATATTTCGCTACTCCATTGCGTATCATCATCAGGAAAAATTAAAAAGTTAACGTTATGAAAATTACAATTAAACAATTATTAAAAAATTTTCTTCAAACTAACATATTTCAAAAACAATTTTTGTCATAAACTTTTACAAAAATGTTTAAACAAGTACAAACAATTATTAAATTATTTCTTATTTACTAAATGTCTGTAAATCTGAGCTACATTATCTGTGTCTACCTTAAAATTTATTCTCTGTGTTTCTGGTGTATTAATAATTTGTAACATTACTAATATGTAACGACGTTTATAATTGTTTTCTGAATTTAGTACTGAAATATTATCAAAATTGGGATAGTGATTTAATCTAGCACAATGAAAAGATAATACTGTTTTTTGCGATTTAATATTCCTGTATTTTTGGTCTGATTTATGTCCAGCAATTCTAGTTTTAGTTAAGTTTTCGTTGCACAGAAAAATTATTACCAAAATATTTCCAAACAAATGGGTTTTTTAAATTTTTATTGATTTTCAAAAACTTTTTTGTTTGAATCGAATAATACTTTTGTTTGATTTTTAATTTGCTGCTAACAGTGTTGCCGTAATAAAAATAATTGAACAAACTAAATTTATTAATATGGAAATGTGGTTCTTATTATAATTTAAAAAAATATTTAAATTTTGAATAGCCTCTAATTATATTTTAGTACGGAAACTACGTCCTTTTATACAACCTTATGAAATTAAAAAGCAAAAAAATATATACAATTTTTTTTCTTAATAAAATTCAAGTTTGGTATTTACATATAGACAGAAACATATTTTCGCACTGTTATTTAAATCGGTTTTGTACAAAACGTAGCACTAGTGTCGTAGGTATAACAAAGTTATTTTGAACAGCCAAATAAACTTATTAAGATTTAAACTAAAAATCATTTCGAAGTTTTCGAATAAGTGCTTTTGTTAAATATTTTATTGTTTGTGTTGGACTTCTTCTTAAAGGATTTATCATTATTTGTATAAATAATTTTCTCTATTCTTAAAATGTGGGTGAAACTTTCCTTGCTTATATTTTTAAATAATAAATTGGTTTATTATAAAATAGTATAGATTATTAGTATTATATTATTAAAATAATAGTTGAATTCCCAAAACATTTAATTTCAATGATTGCTATTATAGCATACACAGGAATACAAATACTATATAATTTTTAAGTACCTATCTGTATATTAAAAGATAAGGAGGTATACGTCAAATTAAGTCATCCGTGAGAACACTATTTTAAGTTTTATTTAATATTGCGGATATGGCAATACGAAGGCTGTGTAAATATCAAGTGTTTGACTATAACGGTTCAAAAGATAAGGCCATATACATAAAATAACATCACCTATCGGGACACTGTTTAATTTCTAATTTGATATATTTATACTTACTATCATAATGGACTATCTGAAATTAGACCTAATTTCCAAGTTACATCAACTAATACACTAATCTGTAAGGTAATTTTGTTATTAGTTTGTTAAAATATGAAATTGGTGCCCTTTAGGCTTCAAAAGACACGTAAAAATCATACATGATTTTCCCGATGCACAACCTTTAATTTTTAAAATTATGAACTTTTTTCAATGGAACTAATCTATAAGCATTACCTTACAAATAAATAAAAATAAAAGTCGGTTCAGAATTAAATGATTTCTAGGAGTTAACTCAGCCGATTTGATAACCTTCACTTTATATGAAGTCGGTTAATTACACGACAATTTTGCAGATATTATCCAATAAATTTTATTTTGGCCCATTTATTAATAATTACACATTCGCAAAAAACGGCAACACTTTCTGTCATGCGTTGAAAAAATACCAAAAAATTTTATATTGATTTTTTCAAGACTTTAAAAAGGAAATTTATTTTAGTAAAAAAATATTTAAAGCAGAAATATGGAAACAGTCGTAAAGTAGCTCTGGGTTGGGGAACATCGTTCGCGCGTCATTCTCGTTATCTTTTAAAGTCAATCAGGCCGTCCTTGTTGCTCGGCCTTCGAGTGGTTTGCGGCTCACTCTCGCACTGGTTGATTGGCTTCCTCGAATAGCTGTACTGCGGTACCGTTATTGGTGTTTGCTTTAATCACCATGTGCAATCGTTTTGGTTATCGTGTATAACCTAACAAATTTTAATCGAAGCTGAATTTGGGACTTCCTATACGAAGGTATAGGTCGCGTAACAGATCCTGAAGGAGGCTAATGGAGTATACTCTGGCAATTTGTGAATACTATTATTCCGCCAACCAAATTTAGAGTTAAAAAAAAACAAATATGGAAACATTTAAAAGCCATTAGTTTGAGAAGAAAAGGTAAAAATGTACAAATTTTTTATTGAAGATTGTTCACGTCTGAACAATGATGATTAAAAAAAAGTGAGTTTATTATTATTTTTGTATTAATAAATTCATTAAATATTTGTTATTATCCAATATAGTTTCGAATAATATTCTTTTTGAAAAAAAAGTAGTGCATGAAACTTTTAGTGTTTTATTTTGCACATTAGGGTCGTACCAATTGTCTTTTATATTTTTGTTATAAAAGATTTAATATTTTTTCTTAATATTTAGTTGAAAAATTTCGTTTTTTGAAATTGAAATTAATTTTGCAAAAAGTGGTGTATTTTGGAAACTCACAGTGTTGTGCAGAAGGATGGCACGAAGTATATAATTTTCTTATTTTGCGGAAAATAAGAATTTTAAATAATTTCTTAATTTTTTTGAATTTTTGGGTATATTATAATTTAGTAAATTATTTATATACAATTTTTGATACTTTCAAGTTTAATTAAATTTTTTGTTGGTTGAAAGATTTTAATATTTTTGAATCGATTTATTTAATTTTTATTTTGATATCTGTGCGCTTTGCAACAAAAAATAGTTCAATCTACTGTTAGAGTTTGAGAGCGACTTTCAATAGATCTTCAGAAAGAGGAATTGGAAATTTTATGGAATAAGGTAAGGGTTGCCTACGAGACTCTGGCTGCCACCAACTCAGGTGAAGATTGCACTCTAGCCCTATATCTGTATGGAAATGTCGATCGACTACTATATAAGTTTGAAGATAAATCCGCAAGCTCAGCGAGAGTATATCCGAAGAATTTAGATGATAGTGTAGATGCTCTGTTGCAATCATTGAAAAATAATTTGAATCGCTAGATTTCAATAATTTAGATCTAGTCAAACTTGATGCTATAGAATCAAGTAACCAATTTTTGTCGATGGGTAACAATTATACAGATTTAGAGGGAAAAAAAGAAAATCTGTATATAGAAATAAAAGCAACAAAAATGGAAATTCTTGCGACGGATGTTACCATTCCTGATGGCGATATTTTGGAACATGCTGGGTTTTTTCCAAACAGGCAATTAAGTTTTTATACACCTAGTTTCGTTCCATAAAATTTAATAGAAGATTTATCCGATAAATCTTTTTTCCTAAAACCTTATCTTAAGGGAAAACCGAAAAATATTTGCGGACAAGGTGATTTGCAAAAAACTTAAATTTCGGCTAAATCATGGTGGAGTAAATCGAGTATTTCTAATTGGAGAAAATTAAAGGCGTTCTCTAAATGAGAAAATTTAAAATTTTAGTTTTCCTTCTTTTTTCTATTTCTTTTTCAGATTTTTTGAAATGTTAACATCCCTCTGAACCCAACATCATCCTAGTTCTAGGATATCTTCGGAAGATTGTCATTGAAGCATAATGGTTTGAATATGGAAGTTTATTGAAATTTTTATGTGGATATGGAAATGGAGTAGTTTTTTTGAATTGCTTATGTTATGACCGTACCTGGCACGCTTGTGAGATATGAGCAGGGTAAGCGCTGCGGAGATTTGTCATACTCTTTAAAATAAACCGAGCATAAGACCTAGTACGTCTAGCTCGATGAGAAAGAAAATGTTAGAGCTGTCAACGAGCACCTAGTTCGTTAAACTGTCCTTAGAGTAGAGTACCTAGTTCGTCCCAAAACTCAGCCAGGGGGCCTCGTTCCTCCGACGGTCATAAGGGTGAGAGACCAAGTACGTCTTGAGCCCTGATTCCTACTATTTCGAGGAACCATAAGTCAATTGCAAAATGTAGAAGTACTCCACAAAATGACCGAAAATATCGATACCTGGTAGCGAAGGAGACCTAGTTCGTCTCAAGCTTTAGGTCATATTTTCTCGAAGTATATAGACACCCCATTAATAAACAAAATATGGAGCATGTTGCACCGGACAAGATGCTGAGGGAGATCAACAAAATTTTTTTTATCATATATTTTTTATATCTTATTTCTTTATATTTTATTTTCATCCTAGCTTGTTAGATTTTCTGGTTGCAGTACTGCAAGGCGGCCGGGATGTTCACAATCACAATGATGATTTTCCATCACTGGTTCATGGTTGAGTGATGCCAAAGCTAGTAGAATTTTTTTGACGTCTATCATCAATTGCCGCTTATTCATCATCCTTGGCTTTATATATTTATCCTTTCGTAGTGGAAGTCGAACTTTTTGAATTAATTAAATTGTGTTTTTTCATCGTGGTGGAAATCGCGCCTTTAAAGTTAATGAATTATTTGTATTTTTCGATTAATAATTTTTGCGCCATATCGTTGGCCGAAATTGATTAGCTTTACATTTCTTTGCGCCATCTAGTTGGTATTAGTTTTAAATTGAAATTATTAAGTTCATTTTTGATCGAAATAAGTTCGTTGTCGTTCGCGTCATAATTAAAAAGTTCTTGTAAATTTTATCGAATTTATATTAAATTGTAAATATTTTCGAATATACCTTTTTAAACTTGTGTAGAAGTAAATAAACTAAAGGAAAGTTAATTTGTAACTTCGCCTTTTTTCGATTGAAAAGATTAAACTTTTTGTGTTTTCTTTTTCTATTGCCAAGTGCTTGTGGTTCCTATTTTGGTGAAGATAGCCGTTTGGAAGGCATCGACACCACCTCACATTTTTGAAGATATTGCTACATATTCATATGTACATACATACATATGTATATATTTTAATTTTTATTCACAGTTTTTAAGATGGCGGCAATGGCCAACTTTATGTAAATATGTATGACATATGCTTATGACCAGCAAACAATTCCCATAACAATAATTTTGATGAATAAAAACAAGGTTTTGCCCCAATTGTGCTCAAGAGGAAATGCTTTGTGCCTGAAATATATATGTAAGTAACTAGTCGCTAAAATTTGACTGTTGCACAAGATGTCAAATTCCATATATAGATAACATTTTTTAATATATAGAATTTGATATTTTAAGAAACAGCGAAATTGAATGAATTTGCCATTGCCATCCTATAAAGTGATTTGTATTGGCCTTTTTTTAATATGGCCAAATTTTACCCAGTAGTTATTTAAATTAGTCACAAAACTGTTACTATTAAACACAATTAGCGAAAATTGTTTTTGATTTAGCTAAATTATGTGTTTGAAAAATGTTTGTTATTTCAGTAAAGTTTTTCATTAGTTTCAGATAAATTATTTGTTTGAATTTTTTTTTAAATTTCAGTAAACTTTTTGTCTGATTGAGACAATATTTTTTTATTTTTTTTTTTATTTGAAAAAAAAAAGTTTTGTTTGAAAATTTTTTCTAAAGTCAATAAATTTTTTTTATCAAATATCACAATTATTTGTTTGAAAAAATCAGGGAATATTTTCAATAAACTAATTTTAAAATTAATTGTCTGAATTTACAATTTTGTTTATAGGACCATATTCAAACAAAAAATTTTCTATTTATGCGAATTAATTGTTTGAATCTCAAAAATAATTTTTTCTGTGTGTGTCTGCATATACTTTATTACAATTTTTATTTTCATTTCCGCTACATGGTATTTTATATACTACATTTGACAAATCTAGTTTTTGGATGCTATCTTTAGTTTTACTAAATAATCTGTTAAATTGTGAACAATAATGGAAACTAAAATTTTTTTTTTGTAGATTTCTGGACTTTCTGCTAGAATAGGTTAATATAAGATTAGTTAGGAATCATGTGTATTAACGTTATTATTTTATCAGAACCTCACATGGTCACGGTAGGGAGGGGAATTAGCGTGCCAACACCTGCTCACGCTATAGTCAACAATGATCTGTGTATTCAATCTTTCTTTTCTCCTCATTTAATTTTTTCCTTTCAAAGCATGCAATTTCAAAATAAGAAAATTTGTGGTATAATAAAATTTTAAGTTTAGTATCAATAAAAACAACCCACACCAATTGCCGACGAGATAGAGGTGCAAAATATATGCATGCTAACTAAACTTTGCGAAACATCCTTGTCAATAAACAGTTTTTTGCTACAACAGTGGAAATAAAAGCCACCCTATAAACAAATGGATTTAAGGTCATAAGTGAAAAAGAACGAAGCGCACTCCATCTATAAACTTAAATATCTATTGTACCGAAAAATAACCGTAGAGGAACCGCATAAACGATCAGGACCCGTTCAGTGTTTAAAGTTTATCAAGAGTTTGGTTATACTAGGGCTTATTGCAAGCTATCTCCAGTGACGACCTACATAGTACAACAAAATGCGAACAAAATCTAGGAACGACACAAAAGGTTAGAAATGTAGTAATTGCGGTGGAGACCACACTGCTAACTACAAAGGTTTCGATGGCATACGCGATTTTTTTAAGCTCGCATTAACAAAAAACATACATTATGTGAATAATTTCAAACAAAAACAAAAACAAACCAGTTTTATAAAACAACAAAATTGTCAGTAAAATCTTTTTTACTCTTTATTTTTTACAACGGCATATTGAATTACTACTTTGAAAATAAAACAAAAACAATAGGGGCTAATGAGCCTCTTTAATTTAAGTAAAAAAATTTGTGACAATATTAAAATAAATAAATACGAAAAAAAACAGTGACAATTTGTGTATAAATGCTACGCCAGTTTTACGTGCTCAATCTTGTTCATCGCTGTTGTTAAGCGATGAAAATAAAATAACAACAAATAAGTCGCCTTCTAAAGACAGTATTACCAAAACTAATATGGATAGCGTAGAAAAACCCAAGACGCAAGTGGGAATGGACAGATACATAACTGTATTAAAAAGAGGTCGAATCCGTAAATCTTTGCAGTTTGCACCAATGTCTAAAGTACATAAAGATAAGGACTCTACCGGAATTAGTTCCAAAAATAGTTCTACTAATTTAGATAGCGAAACAAGTGAAACTAAAAAGGCACTGAAGTCGTTCAAACCACCTCCAATTTATTTAAGGGAACAAAATCGAAGGACTTAGTAAAGAATTTCATTTCAGTTATTGGCGAGAACCCATTTTATATAATTCCCATCAAGCGTGGTAACATTGATGAGACAAAAATAAAATTTATTGATGAAAACAGTTATCGTAAAGCAGTAAACGGGTTTGAAAACTGCAAACAGAACTTTTATACCTATCAGCTGAAGAGTAGTAAAGGTCTACAGGTCATTAAAGGACTAATTACTCCAAAAGGTCGTATTTTATTTGAACCAATTTCAAAAATGCGTCTGAATGTGATATCGAGTGGACAACCCACATATTGACCTACTGATCGGCAAAAAATACCCGATGTTATTGATTTTGGCGTGATTAAGGGTATTCCAAGAGAAATAATTAAAGTCATTGGAATTATCCTCAGCTCATTCACCAAATATTGTCTATGTATGGAACCAGCAAAATATCGTGTCACCAACAACTAGCACAAGCATTTATTGGTTGAAATATAGAAAGTATCTCAGTACTCACTATTGCGAAAATATACCGCTAAGAATACCAGAAGACGTGGATCAAAGTCTTATTAATTTTGATCAAATCCTTAAATCAGCTGCCCAACATGCAACAGTAACCAGACAATCAGTTAGATACAATCAAATTTATTCTGTAGATGTCGAGCGGCTCTTGGCTGAAAAAAGAAAAATTGGAAAAAGTGGCAATCACACAGATCTCCTGAACTCAAATCTAAACTTAAAGATTGCACGAAACGGCTAAGACAGCTACTGGCATATCGAAGAGTGGTATCTCTGAAAAAATACTTGGAAGACCTCGATGTGACTGCACAATCAGATTATTCATAATGGCGTGCATGTAGAAACCTTAAAACACCAGTCGTACGTAAGCCTCCCTTGCGAACTTCTTGTGGAGACTGGTCAGGAAATGATACCGAAAAAGGCAATTTATTTGTTAAACATTTGAAAAAGGTTTTCAATGCAAATGTGTGTACTGATATAGTTGAGTTGCCACCAGTAGAGACTAGTGCCGAAGTACCCCTAAGATTTGAATATAGCAATATTGAAATGGCAATGCGGATTTAAACACCAAAAAGCCCCTGGCGTTGATAAAACAAGTAACAAGATGTTATTTGAGTTGCCCCGTATAGGTCGCAGAATTATTTTTTTTTTGTTTTTAATGCCATCTTACGTCTTCAGTACTTTATGATTCCTAAACAAGGAATCATAGTACCACACAAAAGTAGAATCATACAGACCTATAAGCCTTTTATCAAACATGTCAAAGTTGTTTGAGAGAATATTAATAACTAAGCTGAATCCAATTTTTAGCGCGAAAGGATGTATTCCGAATCATCAATTCGGCTTTAGAAAACCACATAGTACGATCCAACAAACACACAGATTAGTAAATGTAATTAAAAAGAAATATACGGTTCTGCGCTTTTTGTCGACGTTTCTCAAGCTTTCGATAAGGTTTGTCACGAAGAACTAATATTTAAGTTAAAGCTAAACTTACCCGAAAACTTTTATAAGCTCTTAAAAGATTATTTAACAAATCGCAAGTTTTAACTAAAAGAATGTGATTTTTTAAGCTCGCCATACCTCATTGAAGCCGAAGTTATCTAAGGTAGTATTTTGGGACTAATTTTATATTTACTGTACACATCAGATATGCCAATTAGCACCCTAGTCCACACATCAACATTTGCAGATGACACAGCTTTTTTGAGTATTCATGAAAGTGCCCAAGTAGCATCATATCTTTTACAATACCACATATTCAATTTGGAAAAATGGTTAGAAAAATGGAGAATAAAGATAAATGAACAAAAATGTACTCAAATATCTTTCACACTGCGTAGGGACTCATGCCCTCCTATTCGCATAAATAACCAAATGATACCGCAGCTTTCAGACGTTAAATACCTGGGTATACATCTTGACCGTCGCCTTACTTGGTTACATAGATTTCTAGTTAACACAAATGAAATTAAAAGCAGTAAAACTAAATTGGCTTATTGGCAGGAACTCCGCCCTGAGCTTAGATTGTAAACTTTTACTGTACAAGTCGATCCTCAAACCAGTTTGGTGTTATGGGATTCAGTTATGGGGCACTGCCTCAGCTAGCAATGTAGAAAAAATTCAAAGAAAATAAGATACTACGTATAATTACATCTACTCCCATACATAAAGACCTAAACAAGCGGAAATAGCAAAACATGCAGTCACATATCTAAAGAGGCTTAAATCTTTTCCAAACCCTTTGGCGCGTTACGTGCTGAATGAACCTGGTTACATTCGACTAAAAAGAAGAGATACTGCTTTTCTTGGCCGTACATTAGAGGGATGACTCACAAATGATTTCAAAATCTGTGAAACAAATCTTATTTTTGTCTAGCACTGGCTGTACTTAAAAAGTATATTTATTTTTTATTTTAGAATTAAGACATGAGTAATTATTATTAGTTCAAAAATATTGATACAATAAATAAATTATGAAAAAAAAAAAATAAATAGTTTTGTGAGCTCTATGAGCAGTATGATGCAAGAAATGGTACTCATTCAATCTATGATATTGCAGGCTGAATATTTCCTCCTAAATCAACAAATTGATATCATGCTGATTTCGGAGACTGAGTTAACAACTAATAGTTTTTCTTAAATAAATGGCTATATAATGCACGATACTAAAGATCCTCGTGGTATAGCATGTGGAAGTTTGGCAATACTAATTGGGCTCGTCTAAAGAACGGATAGTCAGTACCGGGACTTCTTTAAATTACTAGGACCCCGTTTTGTAGCGGCTGGTGATTACAACGCAAACACACGTTCTGCGGGTCAATACTAATTACTCCGAAGGGACGTGTCCTGTTTGACACAATTTTTAAAATACGCTTAAATGTGATATCTAGTGGGCAACCAACTTATTGGCCTACAGATCCACAGAAAATTTTTACTGTTATTGATTTTGCCGTAGCAGACCATTCATCTACTAGAACCGCCAAGAAATAGTTAAATAAAAACATACCGTTAAGAACACAAAAAAACGTAGAGCTGTGTCTTATGTCAACATGCAACAATAACCCTGCAACAAACAAGATACATATTTGTTTTGCAGAAGTAGAAATGCTCTTGGCAGGAAAAAGAAGAATTTGAAGAGAGTGGCAATCTCACAGGTCACCGCGACTCAAAAACAGACTAAGAGAAATCACGAAACTTCAAAGAGAGCTAGTAGAATCTCGAAGAATTGCGTTACCACAAAAATATTTGCAAGGCCTTGATGCTTGCCTACAATCGGACTATTCATTATGGCGAGCAACAAGAAATCTTATAAGACTTATCATACACTCCTTGCCCATCCTCTGCATGAAGTACGCAAGGAGTCATATCGAAAAAGCCAACAAAACAAAAAGGTTATTAAATCATTTAAAAGGGTTACAGTTTTTCTAGTATTCCTTTATCTGAGTTTGGTTGGTTAAATAGATGATGCTTTGAACTAACTTACAACACTACGCAAAGTAGATAGATGCAAAGAATTCTGATGACAGACGTGGCTGTCTCGAAAATGCATTCCATTCTGCTAACGTTTAAAATTAAAATTTTCTCATTTTTTCTTTAAAATTATTCACCTAATTTGTAATTAGTATTCTTTTGACTTAGAGAGAATATAACGAAATTAAGCCTGATTTCATAAATTCATTTATATGTGAGAAAATATGTATTTCGAACCAAAGTATTGCATGAAGACCAAGTTTACAAGTTAAAGAAAACTTTTCCCATATTTTTATAAGCTGTTAAAAAGTTACTTAACAGGTCGTAAATTTATACTTAAAGAACGAGATTTTTTAAGGTCTCCTCAACCAATTAAAGTTGGTACCCATTTTATATTTGCGGTACACATCCGATATGCCAACTGGCAATCGAGTCCATACATCAGCATTTGCTGACGACACTTTTCTAAGCATTCAGGAAAGCCCCAAGTAGCATCCCAATTCTTTCAAGACCACTTTTTTTATTTGGAATTGACCTTAAAAAAAGAAACATGAAAATTAAGGAACAAAAATGTAGTCACATAATTTTTACACTGCGAAAAGTCTAACGCCCTCATGCAAACCATACCTTAACACTCAGAGCCAAATACCTCGGCATACATCTCGATATACGCTTAACCTGAAAAGTCATATTGAAGAAATATTGACCCAAAGGAAGTTAAATTGCAAATAAATTGGCTCATTGGTAGAAACTCATCCATAAGCTCAGATAGCGAGCATCTACTTTATAATTCTATAATTCCTCAGCATCAAATTTAGTCGCACAATGCTATATTAAATAAAAGTGCAGGGCAGTCGTTGGGACTGCCAATAGAAGTGAAAAGTAAGTAACTTGTGATTACTTTTTCCCAGGATTTTTTTTTATAACATACAAAGCAAAAAGATCATTTAAGTTTTCACAGAATAACTAAATACAAATATTGATAATAATCTTTTTATTAATAAAGTTGAAAAAATAAAAAGTGTTGTAATATGATACATTTGTTATTTGTTCTTAAAATGAAGCGTAAGTATTTTGTCAATTCCAAATTCATTTTAGTTGCTTTGATTACACACTTTGTTCGTAAACAAGCTTTACTTCAACTAATACATGTATGAAGCTTAAAATGCAGCGTAAGAATTTTAGTGTTATTAAATGATCTAAAAATAAAGCTGTTTAAGCGAATGGCAATCTAGTAGAGGATGATGTCATAACACACCCAGACAAAGAGCTTATCCCGAGTTCTAAGGGAAGTGAGGGTAAGTTAATGGAAATGGCCGTTCGCTCAAAATTTTTCTTTTTCTTAAGATAAAGGTAAATACAAATTACAAGTAATAAATTGTCATTATGGTATAAGAATGAATCTTTTGATTAGTTTTAAGTTCAACATCAGTTCTGTTTTTGGCGTTGATAAGTGCGGACGCGATTTTTTTTAAGCTCGCATTAACAAAAAACAAAACATATGTACATTGTGTGAATAATTTAAAACAAAAACAAACCTGTTTTAGTACAACAACAAAGTTGTTTGTAAAATAAATTTCTTTTCTATATTTTTTACAACGGCATATTGAATTGCTACTTTAAAAATAAAACAAACACAATAAAGGCTAATGAGCCTCTTTAATTTAAGCAACAAAAATGTTGACAATGTTGAATTAAATAAAAACAAAAAAACTGAAAATAATTTGTGTATAAATGCTACGCCAGTTATACGTCTTGCCCAATCTTATTCTTCGCTTTTGCTAAGCGATGACAATAAAATAACTACAAATAAGTCGCCTTCTGAACACATTATTACCAACATTAATAGGGATAGTGTAGAAAAACCCAAGACGCAAGTGGGAATGGACAGATACATAACTGTATTGAAAAGAGGTCGAAGCCCTAAATCTTCGCAGATTGTACCAATGGCTAAAGTACAAAAAGACAAGGACTCTATAGGAATAAATTCCCATAATAGTTTTGCTATTTTAGATAGCGAAACAACTGAAAAAAACGGCACCCAAGTCGTTTAAACCACCACCAGTATTTTTAAGGGAAAAAATTCAAATGAATTAATAAATAAGATAATTTCAGTTATCGGGGAAAACACATTCTATGTAATTCCTATCAAGCATGGTAACATTGATGAAACTAAATTATCGTAAAGCAGTAAACGAGTTTGAAAGCTGCAAAAAGAACTTTTATACCTATCAGCTGAAGAGCAGCAAAGGCCTACAGGTTGTTATCAAAGGTGTAGACTCATAGGTTAATCCAGTGGATAAAAAGCTGGCCTCCAAAAAGCAGGATTTAAGGTTAAAAGCGTTGACAATCTCAGAAATCGAGTGCGTGTCCCTGGGGATATTAGATTGAAGAAGAACGCATCCCATTTATAATCTAAAATACCTGTTACACCGCAGTATAAGTGTAGAGTAACCACATAAGCGTTCAGGACCCGTCCAGTGTTTAAATTGCCAAGAATACGGCCATACAAGGGCTTACTGCAAGTTGCCTCGGGTTTGCGTTGTGTGTGGAGAGCTACATTGTTCCGCCCAATGCGACAAACCAAAGGATGACTCGAAGGTTAAAAAATGTAGCAATTGCTAAAAAATTGATTCCATGCTGTTTTCAGAGACTCACTTAACAACAAATAGCTTTTATTAAAATTAATGGTTATATATTATTAATATATATGGTGGATAGGCAAGAATCAAACATTATTTACTGTGCGAATATTGTGAGTATAACCTTCAAGCAACAAATATCTGCTTTGAAGAATTTCATCAAAACTTAGTTATTTCTTCAATTTATTCACCTCCTAGATTTCAAGTATCATATAGTCAGTATAGCGACTAGATACAATCAAATTTATTTTGTAGATGTCGAGCGGCTCTTGGCTGATAAAAGGAAAATTCGAAGAGAGTGGCAATCACACAGATCTCCTGAACTCAAATCTAGACTTAAAGATTGCACGAAACGGCTAAGACAGCTTCTAGAATATCGAAGAGTAGCATCTCTGAAAAATTACTTGGAAGTCCTCGACGCAACTGCACAATCAGATTATTCATTATGGCGTGGACGTAGAAACTTTAAAAGGCCAGTCGTACGTAAGCCTCCCTTGCGAACTTCGGATGGAGACTGGACAAGAAATGATACCGAAAAAGGTAATTTATTTGTTGAAAATTTGAAAAAGGTTTTCACTCCAAATATGTGTACTGATATAGTTGAGTTGCCACCAGTAGAGACTAGTGCCGTAGTACCCCTAAGATTTGAATTTAGCGATATTGAAAGGGCAATAGCAGATTTAAAAACCAACAAAAAAGCCCCTGGCGTTGATAAAACAAGTAACAAGATGTTATTTGAGTTGCCCCGTTTAGGTCGCAGAATTATTCTTTTTGTTTTTAATGCCATCTTACGTATTAAGTACTTTCCCACAGAGTGGAAGGTATCTTTGATAACTATGATTCCTAAGCCAGGAAAAGACCACACAAAAGTAGAATCATACAGACCTATAAGCCTTTTATCAATCGTGTCAAAGTTGTTTGAGAGAATATTAATAACTAAGCTGAATCCAATTCTTGGCGCGAAAGGATGTATTCCGAACCATCAATTCGGCTATAGAAAACAACATAGTACGATCCAATAAACAAACGCTTTTATAGACGTTTCTCAAGCATTCTATAAGGTTTGGCACGAAGGCCTAATATTTAAGTTAGAGCTGAACTTGCCCGAAAACTTTTATAACTTTTTTAAGATAATTTAACGAATTGCAAGTTTTTACTAAAAGAAGGTGATTTTTTAAGCTCGCCACACCTCATTGAAGCTGGAGTTCCCCAAGGTAGTATTTTGGGACCAATTTTATATTTACTGTACAAATCAGATATGCCAATTAGCACCCTAGTCCACACATCAACATTTGCAGATGACACAGCTTTTTTGAGTATTCATGAAAGTGCCCAAGTAGCATCTCAAATTTTACAAGACCATGTACTCAATTTGGAAAAATGGTTATAAAAATGGAGAATAAAAGTGAATGACAAAAATATACTCATATAACTTTCACACTGCGTAGGGACCCATGCCCTCCTATCCGCATAACTAACCAAATGATACCACAGCTTTCAGACACTAAATACCTGGGTATACATCTTGACCGTCGCCTTACTTGGAAAAGCCACATTGATTTCAAGTTAATACAAATGAAATTAAAAGCAGTACAACTAAATTGGCTTATTGGCAGAAACTCCACCCTGAGCTTATATTGTAAACTGTACAAGTCGATCCTCAAACCAATTTGGTGTTATGGGATTCAGTTATGGGGCACTACCTCAGCTAACAATGTAGAAAAAATTCAAAGACGCCAAAATAAGATACTACGTATGATTACATCTGCTCCCTGGTATATAAAAATTCGAACAACCACAAAGACCTAAACATGCCATCAGTTAAAGCAGACATAGCCAAAGATGCAGTCACATATCTAAATAGGCTTGAATCTCATCCAAACCCTTTGGCGCGTAATATTGAATGAACCTGGTTACATTCGACTTAAAAGAAGAGATACTGCTTTTATTGGCCGTACATTAGAGGGATGACCCGCAAATGATTGCAAAATCCGTGAAACAAACATTATTATGCTAATTACCCATAACGTCTCATAATAAAAATGCAATTTATTCGTTGGGGGAAAAGAGCTAGTCCCTATACATATTTCACTGGTTGCTCAGGCCAGATCATCAGGAAACCTTTTTCCTAATTTTAGAGAAGCCAAAAATACTCTATAAGTAATAAAATTCTACAAAACACAATGAGAATTATGCATGTTAATAGAATAATATTACCGAATATTAAAGCTTCAACAAAACACCAACAAACAAACCACGTTTTTATTTTTCCTTACTGTCCTTCTAGAATTGGTTGGTTTTTTGCCATCACTGCATGCAGACGTAAGGTGTAATGAAAAGCATACACAAGTTAATTTTGTTGTCGCAAGATAATCGAAAAAAAACAAGTAAAAGTGCTATATTCGGCCGTGCCGAATTTTCTATACCCTTCACCACGGTGATTTTATTTATACAGACATGTACAGCATTATCCATATTGTAAAGAAATAGAAAACAAATGAAAACAAATTCCGTTTGCTACAATTTAAAAAAAAAAATTTTTTTTAATATTTTTCTGTAAAATATCTTTTTGAAAATGTTTTGTAAATTTTTTTGTAAAAATTTTTTTTGTAAATTTTTTTTTGTAATTTTTTTTTTTTTTAAATTTTATTGAAATTTTTTTTGTTAAATTTAAGACCTTTCTGCAGTCTATATTGAGTTAGAATGGTCAGACTAAAGCAAAAAAAAATCCTTACAAAAAAAAATTTCCTCATATTGACACATGGGGGGTCCTTTTAACTGCTCCTATTTATCAGTGGGTACCCTGTGGGTCCATTGGCTACCTCTATGTGTATTGCTTTCTATTAAGGTCACTAATACAAATCAAAGCAGAAAAACCCTACCAATCTAAAAACAAACAAAAATGGCCTCAGGCCAAAAATACTCTATAAGCAATAAAATTCTACAAAACACAATGAGAATTATGCATGTTAATAGAATAATATTACCGAATATTAAAGCTTCAACAAAACACCAACAAACAAACCACGTTTTTATTTTTCCTTACTGTCCTTCTACAATTGGATGGTTTTTTTCGATCACTGAATGCAGACGTAAGGTGTAATGAAAATCATACACAAGTTAATTTTGTTCTCGCAAGAGAATCGAAAAAAAACAAGTGTTTAATTTGATGTTATAAATATGTGTCATCTAGAGTCATTATTCGAATTCTAATTTGTTAATGTTGGTTAAATAATCTTCCGTCTTAAATACATGTAATAATTTCGAATAAATTTATATTAATGATTTTTTTCTCAATTGCAACATTGTAAAACCGTTTCCTTGATTTAAATCGGTTATCATCAGTTTCTGTACGTCACTGGTGTTACCATCGTCAGGATTATCAACAAGTACTTCAAGAGACCTGGAAAGTTTTTTTTCTTTTGATGAACTGATCTTTATGTATAATTTGTTTCTTTCTTTTGTATTTTTTGTCTGTAATCTTTTCTACGGCTACATGTTTCATTTTCGAAGTCAGTTTGTCCGGTTGGTTAGTTCTCATGACTTCTTCGTTTATCTTTTCGTCCTTTCTATCTTTATTGCGGTATCCTAGAGTTTTATTTTTCTTATCTTCTATTCTGTTGAAAATTTCTTTTATGCCAATATTGTTTCGAAAGTGTAAATTAATTGGTTTCTCACCGGTTGTCATATATGTGCTCTATTGTATTATTGCTATTATTGTATGCTTCTAATGCCTGTAGTGCAATTCACTAATCCGTTTTAACGAATATCGAATCGTTAAAAAAATTAAACAACAAAATTATTGCTACACAGCAACACTTTTAAACAATACTCGTTATTGTTTGAAGCCAGCTGTTATTGTTGACAAGTTTTTTGTCGTTAAATAAACGGCCATCATGTTTGAGTTGTTTATTTTTTCGACAAGAACGTTTTTATTTGTCGCTTTAATGGCTTTTGAATATTTAGAAAATAAAATTTTGCAAAATAAGTCTGGTTTTCATACTCGTTAAAATGCTAAAATAATATAAACATACATAAAATGTACATATTTACTATAAATTAACGCAAATTAAATTCACATTTTATTTTATTGAAAGTTAATTCTTTCTAAACAGCACGAAAATAGTTGTTTTGTTTACTTATTTATTTAAATATATCAAAGTCTACATAATAACTTCATACATACTTTAGTAACACAATTAAATAATAACAATTTGTTTTGTTTTCTATTCCTCTTTGTGCTTTTCGCTTTTTTGGACAGAGATCACACATCTTACTATTTGTGTAGTTAGAAAAATAGTGTTTTCTATTATCGTTAAAAAGTAGTTAGTAAATCCTGCAGTTGTTACTGCAAACAACTAAAGCTATTGACTATTATAGCGATTGTCGTATTATTAAAAGTTGTAAGCGCCTTTTCAATGTGCGTATGTTTTCGTTTAGAGTTGCGTGAAGACGCTTTATATCGAAATTTCCTGTATGTCGAGATGGTGTACAGAAATGATAATTTACTTCCTTCTTGTCCCGGAAATCAGTAAAGAGAGCTGATTTAAAAGAGGCTTCATTATCTAAGGTGAGGTTCTAAGGCGTTTTCATGTACATAAAGAGTTTTATCTAACTTTTGATAAGTTGCAATAATGTTCTGTCTAGAACTTCTTCAATCATCTCATATTTTGAGAACTTGTCTATTATGGTAACATAAGTGGTGGATCTGTCCATATACCATATATCCGTATTATAGTGTGTGGAGCTTTAGGTGTTTCAGTTTTTTCGAAAGGTAATTTAATTTGATTTCTTTCAAACTTAAAGTTGCATATTAAGCAATTATTTATAAATTTAATAATTTATTTTCTTAAATTGGGATAATAGATTTTTCTTTTCATTTTCATTTTCATATGTCTTTTCTATTCCCGGATGATTATTCTCAAAGTTTTCATATTCAATATTTTCCCTTAATTGATTTGTTAAAACAATTTTTATGTTAAACGAATGATTGGGACTTTCTCTTAATTCTCTATATTTATTCTGAATTTGACTTAAAGTGTCTATATCTTCGCAATACATTCCAATGTCTCGCTGATTGCTAGACTTAGATAATAATTGCTCTATTATCTGTTCCGTATAGTCCGCATAGGAATAAATCATTCTAGACTTCCCAAATATAACGTCCTTTTTGGTCTTATTCTCGTCATTGTGTTTTATCAAAATATGGTAATTAAATGAGAGAAAAGGTCTTTGAGATATTAAAAAATGGTCACTGCTGTCTTTATCAGCTGAATGTTCGGTAGGTACGGGTGACTCACTGCGTCTTCTAACACTTTCAAAGGTTTCCCTCCTCTCAACATAATTATGTATTTTTCTAAGATGATCTTGTAGACATCGAGGCCTTGATAACTTCTTATTACAAATTTTGCATTGTAGGTTTTTATCAATATGCATTTTCATATGCAAAGTTAGACTTTGTTTGTGAGTGTAGACTTTTCCAGAAACACTGCATTCGAATCTAGAGGCTTTTCCCTCGAATATGTTTACTTCTCTAAGTCTTGATAATGCATCCGCCAATTTGTTTTTTTTCCTTGTACGTGTTTCATGTCAAACTCATATTCGTTGAATTTGATCTTCCAACGTACAAGCTTAGAATTTGGTTCCCTTAAGTTTGCTAACCAAATTATAAGTTTATGGTCTGTGCGTAATTGTAATTTTTTTCCGTATAAGTAGTGTCTAAAATATTTGACTGCCCATACGATAGCCAACAACTCTTTTTTCCACTGTGAAATAGTTTATTTCGTGCTGGTTAAGGATTCTTGATGCGAAAGCAATTGGGCCTTTAGATTGAGACAAAACTGCTCCCAATGTGTAGTTGCTTGCGTCTGTAGTCAGTTAAAACTGTTCCTCCATGTCTGGATATCTTAAAACCATATTCGACATGAGAATTGTTTTAAGTTTTTCAAAGTATTGTTTATATTCTTTATCATTTACATTGATATTCGAATCTTTCTTCAATCAAAGTGTCATGGGTTTTGCTATTTTAGCATAATCAGGAATACATTTCCTATAAAACCCACTTAATCCTAAAAAGCTTTGAATTACCCTAACCGTCTTTGGAATAGAATATATCATCTAAATGCGTCCACTTTGTCCGGATTAGGTTTAATGACATTTTAAGTGACAATATGTCCCAAAAATTCAGTCTGTTTTTTCATAAAATCGTGCTTGTTGAGTGAAACCTTTAATTTACTTTTCTCAGGGTTTGAAATATTTTTTCTAAATTTCCGAGATTTTCTTGTAAGGATGAAGAAAAAATTAGAATATCGTCCATGTATATTATGCAAATCTTATTAACATGTTCCCCAAGAACGTTGTTCATCATCCTCTGAAACGTAGAGGGCGCTTTTTTAAGCCGAATGGCATGCAAATAAATTCGTAATGTCCGTTATGTGTAGTGAATGCGTTTTTTTCGTGATCTTCAGGCTCTAGTTTAATTTGATAAAAGCCCTTCGTAAGGTCTAAAGTCGAAAAGTAAATCGCGCGTCCTAGCTTGTGCAATATGTCGTCAATAGGTGGAATAAGATATTTTTCCTCAATTGTCTATAGTCAATAAAGATTCTCCATTCCTTGTTTCCTAGTTTGTCCTCCTTCTTAGATACGAGCCAGATAGGTGCGTTATATAGTGAACTACTATGCTTTATTATACCATGGTCTAACATTAAAAAATTTATGAAATTGAGATATAACTCCGTCATGTGTAACAGTGTAAGTCCCTGCTGATGTTTTAATCTTTGTCGAAATTTTAAGTTTTTTAATAAATTGATGTGGGCAATGATTTTGTTTAAGTAAGTTTTCTGTTGATCCCGTATCGATCAAAAGCCTTAAATTTCTAGTTGGGTTTCTGAGTAGAATATAGGGTAACCCGAAGTTTTAACTGAAAATTTTGTCTTTCTTTTTCGTTAGTATTTCCATAATCAGTATTGTTATAATTTTCTTTAACATTAAATTCTTGACTTAAATTAGTGTTAGTATTATAATTCTTACTATAATTTCGTGATTTTCGTTGATCTCGCTGTTGATAATGATTCTGTCTTCTAGTTTGCTGGGATGTGTCAATATCCATTGGTTCTGACCTTGAATGATGATTTTGTTGCCAGTTGTTTTGATAAGGTGTTGACTGTTGGTTCCTTGGTTGGGGCTGTTGATTATATTATATACACCAAGTATAGTACATTTTTGGTCTCCAGTTCTGTTGTTGTTGGTTGTTGTTAATTTTTGGTTGTTGACGATGAATCCTCTGACTTTTGTTTTCATCTTTTGGTTTTCGTTCCTCGTTTAGGAATCCAGATTGGCTTAATTCGTGAAGTGCTTCTTCTAGGAAACCTTTACGTAGTATCTTTTTTACAGTAATATGTTCCCTTTTGCTTATGTTGATTTTTTATTATATTTTGTTTTCCTTTTTCACAGGATGTAGGTTGTTATTTACGGATTGTCACTTATACTAACAAAAAGTTAACATCCATGCAAAGTGAAGTTAACAAAAACAAAAACATGTGATAATTCTACCGACTGCGCCAATTTAAACTCCATTCTTTTAATTTGGTTTGAAAACTAAAAACTTTATTTCGAATTATTGTATAGACGCTAAGTGTTGTACAAATAATTCTTAAGTAATATAAAAAAAAGTGTTGTAATATGATCCATTTGTTATTTGATCTTAAGCTAAAAATGAAGCGTAAGTATTTTGTCAATTCCAAATTCATTTTAGTTGCTTTGGATACATACTTTGTTCGTAAACAAGCTTTACTTCAACTAATACATGTATGAAGCTTAAAATGCAGCGTAACTATTTTAGTGTTATTAAATGATCTGAAAATAAAGCTGTTTAAGCGAATGGCAATCTAGCAGAGAATGATGTCATAAAAATATATATATATATACATACATACATATATACATATATATACATATATATACATATATATGTAAATAAACATGATGAGTGAATCAGCACAAAATCTGTATCAGGGAGAATCTAAACGTGTTTCGTTTCGTGTTTTACAAACTAAAACATTGCAATGTTGCTAACGGTGGTTTTTTTCGCAATTTTTATTTATTGTATCTTCAATATAATTGAACTATCAATAATTACTCATATCTTAAGTCTAAAAATATACTTGTTAAGTCCAACCAGTGCTGGACAAAAAAAATGTATGTTTCACGGTTACTGTAATTTGCGGGTTATCCCTCTGATGTACGGATGAGAGAATTAGTGTACCTCCTTCTTAGTCGAATGTTACCAGGTGCCATATTCTGTGATTCTCGTAGCTAAATATATCGCTAAAATTCTAAAAATGCACCAACAAACTACGAGTATTCTTACAACAACACTCATAATTTGTTTGCGCATTTTTAGAATTTTAGCGATGGATTTAGCTACGAGAATTACAGAATATGGAATCAGGTTCATTTAGTATGTTTCGGGCCAGTGGATTCGGATGAGTTTCAAGCTTCTTTAAATACCTTATGGCAAGTTTCGCTATTTCTGATTTAACTGATGGCACGTTTAGATCTTTATGGATGTTCGAGTTTTTTATATACCAAGGAGCAGATGTAATTATACGAAGAATCTTATTTTGGCGACTTTGAATTTTTCTACGTTGCTAGCTGAGGCAGTGCCCCATAATTGAATGCCATAACACCATATTGGTTTTAGAATTGACTTGTATAATAAAAGTTTGCAATCTAAAGCTAGACTAGAATTTCTGTCAATAACCCAGTTTAGTTGGACTGCTTTCAACTTCATTTGTGTTAACTTTGTTTCTATGTGGCGTTTCCATGTAAGGCGCCGGTCAAGATGTATGCCGAGATATTTGACTTCTGAAAGCTGAGGTATCGTTTGGTTATTTATCCAAATAGGGGGAAAGATTCTCTACGCAGTCTGAAAATTATGTGAGTACATTTTTGTTCATTAACTTTTATTCTCCATTTCTTCAACAAATTTTCTAAATTGTGGTCTTGTAAATATTGTGATGCTACTTCGGGTCTTTCGTGACTGCTCAAAAAAGCTGTGTCGTCAGGAAATGTCGATTTGTGATCTCAGTAACTAGTTGGGATGTCTGAAGTATACAATAAGTATAAAAAGGGCCCCAATATACTACCTTTGGGACTCCGGCTTCGATTGGCTGGGGTGAGCTCAATAAATCTCCTTCTTTTACAATAAACTTTCGTTCGGTTAAATAACTATCTAGCAGCTTATACAGGTTTACGGGCAAATTAATTTTTTGCTTATATATTAGGCCTTCATGCCATACCTTAACGTATACTTGAGAAACGTCGATAAAAAGCGCAGAGCAGTATTTTCTCTATTCAAAAGTCTTCTTAATAACATTGACTAACCTGTGAATTTGTTCGATAGCACAATTTTTTTTCCTGTAGCCGAATTGATGGTTTGGAATACATCCTTTGTCACGTAGAATAGGGTTAAGCTTAGTTATTAACATCCTCTCAAACAGCTTTGACATATTTGATAAAATGCTTATAGGTCTGTATGATTCAAGTTTTGTGTGTTTTTCCTGGTTTAGGAATCATGGTATCCAAGGACACCTTCCACTCTATGGGGAAGTACTCGAGACGTAAAATGGCATTAAAAATAAAAAGAACGATTCTGCGAGCTATACGTTGCAACTTAAATAACATCTTGTTACTGGTGTTATCAACGCCAGGGGCTTTTTTGGTGTTTAAATCCGTTATTGCCTTTTCAATATCACCAAATTCAAATCTTATCGGTACTGCAGCACTAGCCTCGACAATTGGCAACACAACTATATCAGTCGATATATTTCGGGTAATAACCCTTTTCAAATGTCCAGCACATAAATTGCCTTTTTCGATGTCACTCCTTGCCCAGCCTCCAGATGTAGTTCGCAAGGGAGGCTTACGTAAGACTGGTCTTTTAAGGTTTCTACAAGCACGCCATAATAAATAATCTGATTGAGGAGTTGCGTCTCCCAAATAGTTTTTCAGGGATGTTACTCTTCGAGATTCCAGCATCTCTCTTAGCCGGTTCGTGCATTCTTTAAGTCTGCTTTTGAGTTGAGGAGATCTCTGTGATTGCCATTCTCTACGAATTTTTCTTTTTTCAGCCAAGAGCCGCTCGACATCTGCAGAATAAATTTGATTGTATCTAGCTAGTTGTCGGGTTATTGTTGAATGTTGGGCAGCTGATTTAAGGTTTTGGTCAAAATCAAAAATCAGGTGTTCTTAGCGGGATGTTTTCCGTACAATGAGTTCTAAGATACTTTCTATATTTCAACCAATTAATGCTTGTCCTAGTCGTTGGTGATAGTGGGTGAATGATCTGAGGATAGTTCAAGTGACGCTTCAGCTTTAATCATATCTCTCGGAATACCCTTAATCACGCCAAAATCAATAAAATCAGGTATTTTTTGTCGATCAGTAGACCAATAGGTGAGTTGTCCACTCGATATCACATTTAGACGCATTTCTGAAATTGTGTCAAACAAAACACGACCTTTTGGAGTTATTAGACGCGATCCCCAAAACGTATGACCTAGATATTTGTAATCTAGGAGGTGAATAAATCGAAGAAATAACTAACTTTGATGAAATTCTTCAAGACAGATATTTGAAGGTAATCCTCACAAAAATCACGCAGTAAATAATGTTTGATTCGGGCCTTAATTAGTATTGCCGAGCTTCCACATGCTCTTCCACGAGGGTCCTTAGTATCATTTAAAATATAGCCATTGATTTTAAGAAAGCTAATTGTTGATAAGTGTATCTGAGAAATCAGCATCACATCAATTTGTTGGTTCTTGAGGAAGTATTCGAGTTTATTTTTATGTTGGCGTAAGCCGTTTGCGTTCCAGAAACATATTTTTAAACAGTTCATGGTTTGTTTAGTACCTCCTGCAACATCATTGATTGCATGAGTACAAATTCTTTCATCATGCTGCTCATAGACTTATAAAACTGTTTAACGAATGCACTAATGTCTCGATGCTTGCTTCGAGACGATTATAGTTACCAGATGATGGTTGTTCTTTAGATTCTGGGTGCAAATTTGGAGTAAAATTATTCGTCGGTGTCGCTTGAAACATAATTGGTTTTTAACATACCACGTATGAAACATGTTGGGTTGTTGGTGGGGCTAACTGAGGATAATGAGCATTTCCTCGTTATTGCGGGTGCTTAGCAGGAGTATATAATTTTTGGGTGGTTTTCCTTACCATGGAAAAAACTGGACAGCCTCTGTAGTTAGCAGTGTGATTTCCACCGGAATTGCTACATTTTTTAACTTTCGAGTCATCCCTTGCTTTGTCGCATTGGGCAGAACAATGTTTCAGTTCAACGCGAAATAGAGGTTGAAAGACACGTTCTTGATTTCTGAGATTGTCTACACTTTTAACCTTAAATCATGCTCTTGGAGACAAGCTTTTTATCCACTGGATTAACCTATGAGTCTACACCTTTGATAACAACCTGTAGGCCTTTGCTTCCCTTCAGCTGATAGGTATAAAAGTCCTTTTGCAGCTTTCAAACTCGTTTACTGCTTTACGATAACTGTTTTCATCAATAATTTGTATTTTTGTTTCATCAATGTTGCCACGCTTGTTGGCAATTACATAATATGAGTTCTCACCAATAACTGAAATTAACTTCTTTAGAGTTTTTCTCCCTTAAATAAATTGGAGGTGGTTTGAACGACCTGGGTGCCGTTTTAGGTTCAATTGTTTCGCTATCTAAGATAGCAAAACGGTTGTGGAACTCATTGCGTTAGAGCTCTTATCTTTATGTACTTTAGACATTGGCACACGCTGCGAAGATTTTGGGCTTTGACCTCTTTTCAATACAGTTATGTATCTGCCCATTCCCAATCGCGTCTTAGGTTTTTCTACACTATTCGATTTGGTAACACTGTGTTCAGAAGGCGACTTGTTTGTAGTTATTTTATTGTCATCGCATAGCAAAACCGATGAACGAGATTAGGCACGTATAACTTGTCTACATTTTTTTGTTACTTAAATTAAAGAGGCTCATTAGCCCCTATTGTAGTATTACAATAATGCCGTTGTAAAAAATAATGTAAAAAGAGAAAAAAAAAATACAGAATAATTTGTTGTTATATTAAAACAAGTTTGTTTTTTGCTTTTGGTTAAATTTATTCACACAATTTGTTTTTGTTTTTCTGTTAATGGCGAGCTTAAAATTATCATTGTGCCAATATAGCTTTAATTTGTGTGCATAAGGACAAACTGAATGGCAGCAACACCGATGGACAGAACAGTCAGACAAACAGTCAGACAGACCATCTGATGGTCAGACCGTCAGTCAGACAAACAAACAGACAGCCAGTGAGACAATCATACAGTCCGTAAGATCTTCACACAGTCCGTCAATCAATTAGTCAGACAGTCAGACCGTTAAATAGTCAGACCGTCAAATATTCAGACAGTCAAATAGTCAGATTGTCGGACCGTCAGATAATGAGTCAGACCGTCAGACTGTTGGTTTTTCAGATCGTCAGATAGTGAGTCTGACCGTCAGATCGTCATATAGTCAGATCGTCGGACAATCAGACAGGCAGACCGCCAGATAGTGAGTCAGATAGTCAGACAGTCAGATCGTCGGACAGTCAGACAGTGACGCACGTTTTTGAGTTCAATAATTTTTCTTCAACCAAAAAGTGCTCAACGTGTCTAAAGAAGTTTTCACTTCAATAATAATCAATAATGGTGAAGACGGTTTTTGGTGACGGCGCACATAGCGGTATTTTTTTTTAGCTTATATTGGCTCTAAAAATTTACTGTTATGGTCATTGGCTGTCAAAGCTAGAAAATAGTAAAAATCGGACCAAGGAGAAAAAAGTTCCCCTTGGAAGAACTAATCCTACCTCTGAAAAATGCAAGTCTTTTTTTAATTTTCCCGGTATTTTGTTTAGCAATTACAACTTTTAAGGTCAAAGAATGTTCAAAAACTTAAAGTTGGACTTAAGAGATTCTTAAATGCCATTTTTAGCCCCGCCCCTTTTGTGGGCGGTTAAATAAAATATTATTTGAAAAAATAATGCAATTATTCAAAGAAATAGATTTTATACTTCTTAAAGCCATAAAAATTTATTTTTATGGGCAGGGGGAGGTCTTCCTCTAATCCCACCCCCAAAAGGTCCCTGTGAAAAACAAAATTTTTTTATTTTTATGCCAATTTCCTAAAAATATTAATTTTTAAGCATTCCAATGCCTAACCAATCCCCGCCTCCCAAGAATATTATTAAAAAAATATTTTTGTAATTTGTTACTTAATAGTATTTTATTTATCGGAAAATAATTAATTTATTCGTAGTAATAACTTATTTATCATTGTAACGATAAATTTTATTTAAAATTATAACAATTAATTGATTTAGAACAACTTCTCCTTTGCACTAAGATGATGATGAGTGCCATGGTTCTTCTTCGTCTGATTCTTCAAAGACCTCTTCCGAATCATGAAATAAATTGCTTCTTCCGTAAAAGGTAATGACCTTTTTTTGGAGTGGGTCTAGTAAAGAGTGGGTAAGTTCTGACCTATGAATAATATCTATGTTACACTGAACCCTTAAAACTCTCTAGCAAAATTCTGCCTGTAAAGCCGGAAATGTTTGGTTCGTGCCTCAGCCGGAAATGTCTGTTTAGTGCCTCAAACGCTTCTTCTGATAACAGCCCAATAGGCAACAATGCCTCATTCATAACAGTTGCACCATGTATTAAAATCTTGTTCATTGTAGGTGCCATAGGAGAAACGTCATTTAGAGAAACGTCATTTAGAGAAACGTAAAGTTTTGCAGTATCTAAGCAATAATCGACAAACTCGTTCATTTGGATTATGTGACCACTTTATATTACTTCAATAGTAACCTTGATTCGGTATATGAAATCAAACTCAATTCCAGTTATTTCTGCAGCTAATTCAGGATTGGAAAAAAAATTCTGCTAGTGTTACCATCGTTGGTGTTTCCAAATCCAGCTTTTGGTGCACCCACTATTAGCCCTAATTCACTTCTAAATTTTTCTTGGATATTTTTTTCCTCGCGTTAACAATGGCTTTGTCCGCATCAGATTTTATTTGCCATTTTTTAACTATCAGTTTATATGACAGTTGTAATATGCTCCCAAATAGGCGAATTCTGGCGTGTAAAGTAGATAGTCCGAAAGAAAGCGTATCTACATCTATATCTCTTTTTATATTTAAATTGTTAAACTCTTTTGAAGTACCTCCACAAATATAGCACTTCATTGTAGACGTGTTTTGTGAAGCGGCATTACATACTTTTGCATCTATCATTGTAAATACCATTGTATGCTTTATGACATACAACTTTCCTTCTAGTGAAAAATTTGTGTTTTGTAATGTACTAATGGCCTCTTGTACATAGTCAATTTCTTCTTGGATTACATCCACAGCTTCTTTAACAAATCTGATGCGAATAGGTCGGCAATATCGTGGTGATGATGGGGTTGGATTTTGCCATAATATATTTTTTCCTTTTGTACCATACATCAGTCGAAGTGGTACGAAACTGCTCTGAAATATATGTGAATCTAAGGCATAATTTTCCATCTTTTGCTTAAATTGAGCCTGATGTGATCCATCGCAGCCCCATTTGCTTATTAGTTCCAAGGAGGTACATCCTTTTATTCTTGAGCCACATACAACATCTTTTAAATATGTTATTAATCTACTTGCAGTTTGGTTAAGCAAATCTTAAATATTTATTTGAGCACATGTTTCCGTTATGTTATATGCTTCTTTTCGAGGATAACACTTATTTTTTCTTTCTGCAGAATACTGTAGCTAGGATAAACTTTCTTATCGGCACTTCGAATTATTTCATATTGTTTTCGCGAAAGATTAGCTTCCACAAATATAGAAAGAGCCTTTAGAGATGTTATCTGGTTTACTTTATCCTCTTGTATGCCTTCTTGAGTTTGTAGCTCTTGTCGGAGAACGCACAATTTCTTTAAGCAGACTTGAGGCATCTTTCTTCCCACAAGTTTGTAATTGTGTTTGGGCAGCATGCATCAATAAATCAGCCTCGAACTGATATCTCATTATTTCCGTTTTTCTTCTCTTACTTCTTTCGGTTAATTCAACGAAGGGCTTTTGAAGTCGTTTTGAAGACGAACTGCCAAATACAGGTATTGTCACTGTTCCTTTCAGCCATGTGGCATGTATGGTTAAAAAACGATCAATTCTTCTATGTGCGGAATGCCAATATAATTTAAATTTTTTTTTAATTCTTTAAACAGTACTCGAAGCTTCAAAAAAGGTTATGATTACAATTTTGTACAATAACCACAATTTATAGTAAACAAATTGTTAACTGCAGGTCAGATTTGTTTTTTTAAACACTACTTTTGGTTTTTATTATTTTAAAAAATTATTTAATACAGGTACATTTTTGTTCCAGGAATAACGTCATTTACAACGTAGCTGCACAGGTATCTATGTATATATGTAAGCTATAGGGGTCGGTAAAATTACTGTTTTACCTTTTTGCTCATTTTTTTTTACAGGTAATAACAGTGTTAGATGCAATGATTTAAATAAAAAACATCTACCTTTAGTTATTGAAAACCAAAATGTTTTAACAATATAAAAAGGTTTCTTACTCGTATTTACCTATGTAAGATAAGAAGCAACAGAAAAAGGTGTAATTTTTAAAAAATCGCCAAAAAAAAATGGCGCAAATTGCAATCTCAAGCAAAAGCCTTGAAAATTCACTATACGATGCAGAATTTTGTTGTCTGTCGAGTTGCACTTAAATTTTTACATTTCTCAAAATAAATTTTTTGCCTAATGTCCGGCTAGATTGACAAAACACCCCTCTATGCGGCGGTTATTGGTGACGACGGTTTTTGGTGACTACGGCTTTTGAAATCAATAATTTTTCTACAACCAAAAAGTCCTCAACGTGCCTAAAGAAGTTTTCACTTCGAAAATCAAAAATCCACAAAGATCTAAACGTGCCACTAGTTAAAGAAGTAATAATGAATAATTTTACAACGTATCTAAACAAGCTTGAAACACTTCTAAATCCGCTGGCCTGTAACATCCTGAATGACTAAGAAGGGGGAATAATGCTTCCTTGGCCGATTTCGTGAATTATACAGTTTTTGTCTAGCACTGTCTGGACTTAAGTATATTTTTGGTAAATTTTTTGTTTTTACTTTTAGTCCTAAGAGCACTGATATCGCGATATTTTATATTTTATAAATATTTTACTATAAACAATAATATATTTAAATAATTAAATATTTCAACTTATATTAACAAACTATTTGTACCTTTATTATTCTGTTTTTTATTCACATATATTTCCTTTCATATTTATTTAAATGAACGCATTCATACATTAGCAACAATATATTTAACTTGGTAGCAAAAAGCTTCCTAACAAACTGTGATCACAGATTACATACAATTTCTTCTCAAAGCTTGCTCGATGAATTAAATCAACGGTTTAATTTAGCAATGATTGTAGCGACTGTGACTATGGTTACGCAGCGTTCCTTTTGCAGCACCACTTCGAGGAGCAGGTATCGCTCCTTTCTTGGATTTTGATCAAAGATTACTCACAGAAGTTGATCGATGAATTAAACCAATATCAATGCCCTTACTGAAATTATTAAGATATTTATATTTTTTTATTAAATAAGAAAACTATAAATAAATTTGGGTGATAATTCATTTATTTTTGAGTATTTTTTCATAATTTTTGGGTCAAATTTCCATTTTTCTTTTTTGGGCAATTTTTCATTTTTTATGGTGATTCATTCGGCAATTTTTCATTTTTGTTTTTGGGCGATTTTTCATAGGGTCATTTTGCATGCAGCCCACAAGTGAGGATTATAAACCTAAAAAATTTGCAAAAAATAAAAACCTATTGGTTTTTAAGATCTATAAAATCTCCCAAATAAAACACAAATATACAGAAGGCTTTTGGAATGTGTTCGGTTTGAAACACAGCACTGGCGAAATTATTTTTTATATTTTTTTATGAATATTGTACAAATTACAATCACAATAACAACCACATGTGGTGAAGCGTATTAAAGTGACCCAATAGACGATTTTATTACTGACTTTTTGGCTAAAAGTGGACCTTTAAGCGAACTTGTAAATTATTGATAGCTTTTAGTTTTTCTTTGTTAATTTTCGGTTTTTAATCATATTTTAATTTTAGATCAAAATAACGACATTTGGTAAAATTTAAATTTTTTGGTAATTTTTCGGCGAAAATGTGATTTTTAGACGAAACTTAAATCTTTGAGTGAACCTTCTGTTTATTAGTAGTTTTTAGTTTTTTGTTGGTAAATTTCGTTTTTAGTAAAATTTAAATTTTTAGTCGGTGTAAAAGTTTGTTGGTAAAATTTCTGTTTTTTTTGTAATATTGGGGGAAATGTGTTTTTTATGAAACTTGGAACTTCAAGAGACATTTTTAATTATTGAGAGTTCTTAGTTTTTCTTTTTGTGAATTATCGGATTTTAATCAAATTTTAAGTTTTGAAAATTTTAACTTCTAGGTGAAATTTTGATGAAAATGTGATACCTTAGTGAAATTTTGACTGTTTAATGAATTTCTGATTTTATAATAATCTAGAGTTTTTTTTTCCGAATTTTCGGTTTTCAAAAAACAATAACAAAGTACAGAAAAACAACTAAAATATGTGAAAAGCATTTGTACATACATAGAAAATACGAGGAGCTGGCCTTTTTTTGACCATAGAGCTATTATTTTTGAAACATTGGAGCTGAATAGCAAGAGCGAATTTTTCGAAACTATGCCTGTCAGACTGGTGTAATGGAAATGATATATCATAAATATTATATTGTACTCTAACACACCTAGGTATTTCAAGCAGGGTCGAATGAAACCTTTTCACATGTCCGTTGCTCTCACTGTGCAAAAGTGGTACAAAAAATTGTTCAAT
Source organism: Phasia obesa (assembly GCA_949628195.1). Lineage (NCBI taxonomy): Eukaryota > Metazoa > Arthropoda > Insecta > Diptera > Tachinidae > Phasia > Phasia obesa. Next base: position 139,779,694 of record OX451215.1, on the reverse strand, counting down.
CCCAAAGAAATCTCTTAGCATCTCTTTGCATGGGAAATGATCTAGGACTTCGTTTTAAATTTCCACTTTTGTATGTATGTACTTCACGCGATTTAACACAGTTTTGTAAAGTAAGTAAAAGTTTTTGAATATTGGTATACTTTATAATGTGTCTATTATCTCGCTATCACCTGCAGCTTTAGAAATTATTAATTGGTTGGTAAATAGATAAACTGAAGCAGCTTTACATTTTATGGTTCTTGAATAACATATTTCACTATGCACTGTTTCAGTCATTGTTACTTAATTGTGCATATACTGACGCACACTGGGACGACTCAGTACTAGCCGCGGTCAAAATAAGAAGGAGTTGAGCTAGAAGCACCAAATTTGGCACACGCTATTATTTTAGGAAAATATAGTTTTGGCAAAAAATCATCAAAATCGGATGACGGATAGGCACACCTCCCATATGAAAAAATATAACATCCTATGCTAACTCTGCAAAAAATCAACATATTTTAATGAAATTCGGCATACGTGATAAACTAAACTAAATATATCCAATGTTCCACAAAAAATGATCGTAATCGCTTTACTACAACGTCCATAAGACGCGGAAGAAAAATTTAAAAACATTTGAATAAAAAATATTTGCATTTATTTCATATAAATATTTTCATACAACTTATTCTTCATCACTTGTTTCTTCATTGCTATCGATTGTTTCAACATTTGCCTCTGGATATCACTTTTGGAACTGAATTTCTTTGAACGCTTATTACACGTTAGCAGTGGCTCTGAAGACAGAAATAAGTTTGCCATTAAATCGTAATTACTAGCTTGTCGTGATGTTTTTCTGGTGTTGAACTGCCGAACCTTTCGTAATTCTTTATGCTTGCTTTCAATCGGTTCTTCGGATAAATATCCTATAGGTATTTGAAAATTGTTGATTACTTGGCAACCATGAATAAGTGAACAGTGCTGAGCATGTAGTACCAAGGGTATGAAGTGATATATATATTTACAGTTTCATTAAGCAACTCTTGGAATTTTTGATCGACAAGTCTTCCGCAAGAGATAACGTTTAAAATTGTGCCAAATTTCTTTATTAAGTTTAAATCGATTCCAGTAATTTTTGAAGATATTTCAGCATTGGCAAAGAAACGTCTAGCAGAATTGCCGTCATTTGTCGTTCCATATCCCGGGCGAACTATATCTACGAGCAAACCTAATTCTGCACTAAATTCATTTTGAATTCTCTTTTTAGTTTGATTAAATATAGCTCTATTCTGCTCACTAGAAACCCTCCAACATTTTAATGGCAATCTGTAAGCAATATGAAGAAGACATTAAAAAAATTTTGTATGTGCGTGCAAATTGGATAGACCGTATTTAAACAATTCTTCTTTTACAGGCCTTTCACGAATATGAAGGGAATTCATTTCAGTTGGTTTTGCACCACATATATAGCAAACAGAGCCACTGCTGTTTTCACTTAAAACATTAATAACAGCACCATCTACCATTGTTAACATTAGTTTAAAGCTCACCGTAATATCTAAGTTTTTAATATGGCAACTATATGGCACGAGATTGTAGATTTGGTTTTGAATTTCATTTTCTAATTCACATTTGAAGTAAGCTCAAGGTTGTGCGATTGAGCAAACTTTGTAGCGGTACTTCAGCTGAAGGTTCTTTTATAGAAATGGGTTGTGGAAGCAAGTTTTCCTTTGCCTTCTTTAAAGCGTAGTAGCTCGGGTAAAAATCGTTGTGTATTGAGTTACCAACTGACCTTAAAATATTGTACTTTTCTTTCGTCAAATCTAACTCAAGAAATAGTGACAACGCTTCCATAACACCTAAGGTCTTTTTTGTTTTGCAGTCATCTTGTTCTCCTCGTTGGCATCTTTCCGCAGCTTTGATTATTTCTTGCGGCGACTTGGTTGAAACCAATTCTTCTACCCTTCGTCTTTTCGTTCGTTCTGAAGACACTTCAAATGGTTTTGAAGGCCTGCCCTTGCTCGTATTTGCAACCTAAATAACGAATGCGAATAAAAGACGACTACAAAATACTGCATTTACTTTCCGAAAAACTGTTTCAATACATACCACAGCTTCTTTTTCTACTTCAAAGTCCGTATCAAGCCATAAGCGGTTATTCCATTCAAAAGCTGTCCTCATTCGATAACATTTCTCCCACAAACTCTTGAATTTTAAAAGCAGTAACTCTATTTTTTGTTCATTAATTATAATTTTTTCACCACATCTGTCTTTAATGAAACACACAATATTGTGAAGTTGTTCGCCTCGTCGCAAATGTTTGGAAGCCAACCACATATCGAAAATTTGCCGAATTTTTACTTTGGATACCACTACAAAATAACCCATAAAAAACGAAAGTGCAAGTCTCTGCACGTAATATTTTGGATTTAGAATATACATACTTGTACCAAAATAATATAAAAAAAATGAGAGAGCCTTTTTTTCCTTTTTTTAATAATTGCTTAAAACACTTTGCACTTCACTTTAACTTTTTTTCATAATCGGATGCTTTGCTTCGTGATAACGGTGCATTATAAAGATCACTTGTCAAAACAAATAAATTGGTATTGCCAGATCAGAAATATATTGAAAAATAAAATCCCATACTCTTTTTTCCCAAAACACCTGAAATTTATATGAAAAACATCCTCCCACGCTCATATGAAAAATTCTTTATAATAATCTCATATGTACTATTGTTCAATATGCAGACTTTAACGGCCTCGTGAAGCTACAATGTTTAAAATATTTGCAAAATTCTTTCTGATTTTTCTTAAGTAAAGTTTTAACGTTGATCGTGCATATTTATTTTTAATTATTAGCATACTTCATATTTAGCATTTTCGGCCGCTGTCGTCCCAGTGTGTGACGCGACAATGCGTCCGCTACGAGATTTTCCTTGCCGGGTTATAATAAAATTCAGATATAAATGCTTGCCATCTTTTAATTTTCCGATTTGGATTCTTATCCGAAGTTGCAAACGTTAAGGGTCAGTAAAAATGTTAAAAATGATTTTTACTCCATACAAAAAATGCCGCAATTTTTGCAAGGAACAAACAATGGAGAGTAGTTCTCTCTCGTTGGTTGCATAATTTTGTTCTGTGGAAGGGAGCGTACGAGACACAAATTCAAAATTGCATCTAAATGTTATCTCGAGTGGACAGCCCACCTATTGGCCTACTGACTAGCAAATAATACCGGACGTTATTAATTTCGGCGTGATTAGGATAATTCCAAGAGAAATGATTAAAGCTGAAGCATTACTTGTTTTACCCTCGGATCATCCACCTACTATTGTCTATATATGAAATCAACAAAATATATGCAACTAGTATAAGCATAAATTGGTTGAAATATAGAAAATATATCAGTACGCATTGTAGAAACGTCCCACTAAGAACACCAGCAGACGTAGAGTAGACTCTTATTTATTTTGATCAAAACCTTAAATTAACTGTTCAACATTCAAAAGTAATCCGGCAACTACGCGATATATCACATATATTCTGTAGATGTCGAGAGGCTATTGACAAAAAAAAAAAGAAAACTTCGGAGGGAGTGCCAATCACATGATCTCCTCAACTCAAAACCAGACTTAAAGATTGCGCGAAGCGGCTAAGAGAGCTACTAGAATCTCGAAGAGTAGCATCTCTGAAAAATTACCTGGAAGACCTGGACTCAACTCCACAATCAGATTATTCCGTACGACCAGTCGTACGTAAGCCTCCCATACGAACTTCTTCTAGAGCCTGGTCAAGAAATGATACCGAAAAAGGCAATCTATTTTTCATTTAAAAAACGTTTTTACTCCAAATGTCTCAACTGATATAACTGAGCTGCCACCTTTCGATGTTAGTCCGTCAGTTACCCTTGGGTTTGAACTTCGAGATATTAAAAGGGCTATAACTGATTTAAAAACCAAGAAAGCTCCTGGCATTGATGAAACTACTAACAAGATTTATTCGAACTGCACCGTGTAGCCAATAAAACTATTCTTTATGTTTTCAAAGCCATTTTACGTCTTGAGTACTTTCCTTCAGTGGAAGATTTCCTTGATAACTATGATACCTAAGCCAGGAAAAGACCACACAAAGGTAAAATCATACAAACTCATAAGTCTTTTACCAAACATATCAAAGCTGTTTGAGAGAATTTTAATAACTAAGCTGAACCCAATTCTGAGCGCAAAAGGTTGTTTTCCGAACCATCAATTCGGCTTCAGAAAACAAAAGTACGCACCAACAAACACACAGATTAGTAAATGTAATTAAAAAGACCTTTGAAGAAAAAAAATACTGTTCTGCTCTTTTTATCGACGTTTCTCAAGCATTTGACAGATATGGCACGAACGCCTTATATTCAAGTTAAAGCTAAACTTGCCCGAAAACTTATATAAGCTATTACAAAATTATTTAACTGATCGAAAATTTATTGTGAAAGAAGGAGATTATTTAAGCTCGCCCCAGCTCATTAAAGCCGGAGTTCCCCAAGGTAGTATTTTGGGACCCGATTTATACCTGCTGCACACATTAGATATGCCGATTAGCACCCAAGGGCACACATCAACATTTTCTGATGACTCAGCTTTCTTAAGTATTCATGAAAGCGCCCAACTAGCATTACAACATTAACAAGACCACATAATCAATTTGGCAAAAAGGTTGAAGAAATGGAGAATAAAGGTGAATGAAAAAAAAATGTACTCATATAACTTTCACACTTCGTAGGGACTCATGCTACTCTATTCGCATAAATAATCAAATGATACCTCAGGCTTTGGATGTCAAATACATCTTGACCGGCGCCTTACTTGAAAAAGCCACATTGAATCCAAATTATGTATGTATGATATTACATAACATGATCATGAAAAAGAAAATACCAACTGAAACAAAAGATGATGCTGAAGACCATAATGAAAACGGTACAAACCTTACATCTGAAGTAAGAACTGAATACTATAGCGACGGCTAAAGAATCAGGGCTCGCTAAGTTTCATCTTTGTAATATGTTTTATTTTATTTTTGATACTTTTGTTTAATGAATTAAATGAAATATCAATAAAAAAAATGGTAAATTTGAGTTAACTTCCTTTATGTAGTACGCTAACTTATCATTTGATGATGCCATTTTTTCTTTAGCTGCAGTAATATAAGAAATCGCCTCGATTGTCTGATTATCATTGCTTCTTCGAGAATCTATACTCGGCATAATTTTGTCATACATAGACTCCAAACTTTTTGATAGTATGGCATTAAAAAAATCGGCAGTTTGAGAAAATTTTTTGGCTGTAAACAAAAAGGCAATATTATCCATTCGTATTATGTATTAGTTACTGTAGTTTCATACCTTTTGGAGTTTGCAAAGGTTTCCCCTTTTCAAAACGTGTAGTACACCGCTATAATCAGTAAGACTATTACTGTTTTGTAGAATCATCATCACTTCTATTAGTACCATAACTCTTAAAACCGACTTCTGGAAAATGTTGTGCTTTGCAGAGAAGTAATTTTCTAAATAAAATAGTTTTATTAATGTACATACATACATATGTACATAATAACATACAATAAAAACTTGAAAAGAAACAATTATTTCTTGGTGAATGGATTAACTTATATGAAATTTGTTGAAGCATTCCCGTTTTCACATGTGTTTATAACTAAATTATACTGAAAAAATTTATTTAACTTTAGTAGAAAAATTTTAAACGGAACTACAAAAAAAATGTTCAGATTTTGCACTGTCAAATAAATATTTTCAAAATTTGGGAGCTCTCATATATTTGCCTGATTTGAGCATTAATTATTGCTTGTAAACTTCTAGAAATAATTCACTCTAGCTTGGATATATTATGTTCCTGGGGTATTTTATCCCATTTTTTCTTTATAAATCATTATTTTTTATACTTTAGTTATTTTACAGCCGGTTCCTATAAGTGGATCCACAAATTTTTAATATTATTTAACTCTCGACTTTGTGCTTAAGTATCCATAACTTCTCTGCACTTATGTAATAATCCTGTCCTACAGGGATACGATTTGTGATATAGTTGATTATAATTATAAAGCTTGTATTCAAACTTGACCTATTTTTTCTCACCAACGGATTACAATTTTAGAGCAGTGGGAGTTGATTCGAACTTAAAAATATTAATATAGGCCCCTATTATGAGTTGCATTCGATTTTCGATCTTCGCTGGCTAACGAACATCGAAAATCAAATGTCAAATTCGTATTATGAGTTGGTAGCACTGTCGAAAATTTCGTTGCACAACGAATTTTCAATCGAACACAATTTTGCTTTCGATGGTTTGCGTCAGTCTGTAAAACTTATTGAAAATGTAAGTATTTGTGAATTTTTGTTTTTTAAATAAATTATTTTTTTGTTTTTTATGTAAATTAATTTTATTTTTTATGTAAATTATTTTAATTTCATGCAGGTCTAAGGTTGTAAGTACAAAACAACAATTGGAAAAGCTCATTTTTCTAATGAAACAAAACCCTCAGCTGCCAAAAGGAATATGCACAAAAGTTTAAGCGGCAAAAAAATGGGAAGAAACCACGTAGGAGCTAAATTGTATGGGGCCACCCGTTAGAACAACAGCAAAATGGTCATGTTAATTAATAATTAATTCAATTTTTTCTTTTATAAATAAGTAATAAAATATCTATGTATTTGTAGTGCCAGCTGATAAATATGTACTATGGTGAATAATCAAATTGAATCAAATTCACAATAGCGCTATTTTTATCGAATGTGCGTCATAATACCAAATGAAAATTCGTTCGATCAGTACTTTCGACTACAGTCGAAGATCGAAAGTTGCTCATAATAGGCACCATAAACTCCATTGGTCATTACATCATCTAAAATCCTGATATTTCCAACTCTTTTGTTTGGTGAAACATCCGATACTATAATACACATCTTTCTAAACGTCGCTGTGAGTATTGTATTTTTATTTTTTTAGCGCTGCCAGAAGGTTGTTCCAACATTTTTTTGGTCCATTATGATAGTAAATCACCAGGTTCGTTTCGCTACAAAAAATTACGTCATCCCAGTTTTCCGGAGGACAAGAAATGTGTTTATTAGCAGATTGATATTGCTTCTCATTGTTTTGCACTGATATCGTAGGTTTTATTTCTATAATTTTTAAAGGAAATACTATGTTTTTACAGCACGTTTCGATCACTTCCATGTGAGATATACACTTCACAGTCATAACTAATTGGAAGTACTTCTTCTCCAGTGCTGGAATGATGTTTATCATGCATAGTTTTCAGTATTTTACTTTCAATTTACTATGAAACTTTTTCTGGTATGCTTTGTATGCGTCTTGATAACAGTATTTCTTCATTTTAAAGCAGGTAATAATGTTGGAAACTGTCCTGAGGCCGAGGTCGAACATTTTACCCATTTCTTTAGAGGATTTCCCTTTATAATCATTGAAACACACCAAGTAAATAATATTTTTCCTAATTCATCTACCTGTCATTTTTTAACATAAATTTTGGTAACCAATTTGTTCATAAAAATGAAGTATTTTATAAATAAACTCTAAGAAAAACCCTATACATGCAATACCATCCATAAAAACAAACTCACATGGACCAAATTCACAAAAAACTAACGGATCTTTTTATATTTCATTGTTACGGGATTTACAAAAACAAAACGCAAGAAAATAAACTTGTTGTTCATAATCGTCATTAAAAAGAAAAATTATTTATTTTTTTGGTTACGAAAATATTTACTTGACAAACTTTATGTATGTATAATTACATATGCTAGTATTTGTACATAAATATGAGTACATTCAAATCAAGTACCAATGTACTTACCTCAAATCCTATAGTATTTACAGTATTAATACCAGTTATTGCTTCAGAACCCAATACTGCGATTTACTTCAAATTCCAAAAGTCCACTTATGTTAGATCCACCCCCTGTAGCCAATATACATATGTATGCGCATATTGTGATTAATAGTTGTTAGTTGTAAAAGAAAATTAAATTCGACTTACGTCCTTCTATTTGATATATTCGCTTGTAGGTCCACGCATGGAATTGAGACCATCAGCAACGTCATTCCACAAGTCATCTAACATATTTTTTGATGTTGTACAATTTTTACTCGTTAGGATTTGAGGATGATCTTTTACAAAATTTATGTATGTAAAAACGCAATTAGTCCAATATGGTCCTCTGTGTTTTTTTATTTTTGCTATACATAAATAAAAAGAATTAATTCATAAATAATGACTAATTTGCTGAATCTTACCTTTCTGGCTCTATTTCAATAATTTTATACATACGTTAAAAACAATAAGAAAAAGCTTGAAATTTCAGTTGGTTTTGAAATATAAAAAAAATGGTAGGAATATCATAACTATAAAAGCAAAATAGCTTTTATGTTGTAACAGGAATTCGAGAATAGGTAAATAAAATACTAGTGACGAAGACTGTTATAATAACAATTAATAAATGATAATTGACAAGAATTCGAGAATAGCACTGTTAGATAATAAATTAGAAAAAGGTTACACAAAAAAATAAGGAAATAATTTTCTTGAGAAAATAGAAAAATAAAAAAACTAAAGGTGCACGTCCACAAATAAACGCACCACACAAACAATCTGTGCTGGTAATTATTGACAAAAATAAACCTCAGACAGAAAAACAAAATAAACACAGCGGACAATAGTTAAAAATACTTCAAAACTAATTAACAATTCAGACAGACACAAAAAGCAAATATTCTAAAATTCAAAAATGTAATTAGCTGACAAACAGTTTATAGACAATACGGCTGCGCAAAAAAATACAGATATAAAAACAACATGTAAAATTTACGGACACTTAAGACAATAGTTAAGGGGCATTTAGATGGTCAATCGCGGCTTGTCAGAACGGGTTGATGGCAAGCCAACAAGCTCGTGTAAAATACAAAAATTCTTGTTTGTCAGCCGCGCTGGATGGAAATAAAAAATTTTTGATATTTTGTGCCGTCACACCATCAAGCTTGTCTTAATGCATGTTTGTCAACCACAGTGTAAATTTCATTTGAATTTTTGTAAGCGAGCAGTAAAGATGTCTCGGCTAGAGCGCTTGTTTTTAAGAGAATTTATTGTTTTTGCATGTGGGTTAGTTTTTATGTATGGTATTGTATGTAAAGCGTTTTTATTAGAGTTTATTTTTAAAATATTTCATTTATTTAATTACTGTGTGTGTGTTTATATGGAAATATTAATTGCCAAAATTCAAGTTAAGAAAGGGTATGTAGACGAGTTAGCAAAAATATTATTTAATTGGTATTTTTCAATTATTATAAAGGAAAATCCCATAACGAAGTTGGGGAAATGTTTTCCTTCAACTTCTTCTGGCATATAATAAGAAAGGATTCACGGTGCATTAAAAGTAAAATACTAAAAACTATTCATGATAGAGAACATATAACTGTGGAGCATATGTATTACACGGAACTGTTCGAAACTTTGAATTTTGTTTCTATATTAATAAAATATTACATACATTCTTACATTTTCCTATTCATTCACACAGTATGAATTAAAGAGATTTTAATGAAGCATAACTCTGACAAGATACTAAGAAATTCAATATTGCCGAAAGGTGTTCTTTTGCAAAAATAATATAAAGAATATTTGTTGTTTTTCAATAATTTTTTTTAAATAATTGATTAGAAACTGAAGTATAAATAAAAAATATAGTCATGATGTCGTTGTTTATAATTCTCTGTAATTCCATTGTCGAAATTCGTTTATTACTCTTTTTTTATTGTCGTCTTCCTATAATTCATCAATTAATAAAGCAGCAGCTAAATCATGCGCCATCTTAAATAACAACCTCACTGCTCAGTGTCTGTTGTATAATGATGTTTGACAATCTTCGCTTGATCATGTAAATGCTAAACACTCTCTCTCATCAACCCGCGCTGACAAGCCGCGATTGACCATCTAAATACCGCTTTAGACGAACAAGAAAACAAATAAAACTACAAACAAAACAAATAATGTCTAGCGTTCAAAATATGCTGTCGTTACAAAAGGGTAATAAACATCCACTATGCTGCACACGAAAATGTCTCTTTTTCGCGTTCCCACAGCATCCGCACACGTCAATAATGGTTTTCACTCTGACTCTCTTTGCTTTCTTTCTTGCTTTCACCCTCGCTCAGCTATTCTCGCTCACTCTTGGCTAATCTCTCGCTCTCTCGGCTAACCTCTAAGGCCCAACTATAATATGCATAAGCTGGCTTAAGCTAATGTCAAAATATGAACGAAAAGTCTGTCAAATGCTTAAGCAACTTATTGAAGACTTTTAGGTGGCTACAATGTACTTACAGGAATCTAAAAACTATCATGACACAGTTGTACATTTGTTTTATTCGTACTTTTGAAAAATAATAATTTTTTTCTGAATAAATTAAATTTGTCGACAAAAAGGTGTTAAATAAACATATTTTATATACCTAATACCATTTATATACAAGTTAATAATTATTTTTAATAGTTTTAAGAAAATTTCGAAAGAAAAATTTTACATTTTTGTTTGTTTGTGTAATTTTGGCCAAAAGTACTAAAAAATACAGCGGTGTGCATCACTCAACTCATAAACAATAAAATGCTCTTTCTTTTTAATTTCGATTATTATACAACGCCTCTCTTTTTTCTTATAGAAACTTCTTTTTTTAAACATTTTATATTAAATTTACATATAATTTGTTCACTTTCATTCTCCATTCCAATTTTTTACGAATATACATTCATATGTAAAACACAAAGCACAAACAGCTGTTTCCGTACGGAATGTGCGATCGGTTTCGGACTTTGCTTAAGCAAATGACATTTGACGAAACTCAACGAAAAGTATTGTTAAGTACATTATAGTTTGCCACATATGACTTATATGTAATTGCACAGTTGCTTAAGTTGGCTTAAGCCAGCTTATGCATATTATAGTTGGGCCTTTAGAATTCGCGTCTAACATATCGCCCTCTCTCTCTTTAATTCACTCTCGCTCGCTCTCTCACTTCACTCTGGATCTTTCATATCTTTCACACTTTTAAAACTGATCAATTAGGTTTTTCATATTTTAAAGAATATGAACAACTTAGTATTTACAGTATTTTAGTGAGTACTGAAAAATATATATTCATATTTCGGTTTGTAAGATATAAAAGAGTTATTTCACTTATAGTTCACTTCTGTGTTCTCTTCTTTTTTTAATTAAAACACTCTACATTGACATTATATACATATTTAAGTTTGGTTTCTTAACTTAAATATGTATATTAAATTATCTCTTCATTATCTGCTGTGTATTCTCTTATTATTATTCCCTGTTATTTTTAATGTCCTCTCTTTTAAAACGTTCGTCTTTTATATATGTTGTCCGTTATCTTTTT